>JADLZL010006819.1:0-390429 GCA_015844335.1 Chrysopogon serrulatus | reverse complement strand
CTGCCATGGAAATTACACTGATACTGAATCTATCAACATGTAATCTGAGCGACAACAGGATTTGGAAAGTCACAACGTTAGAATGGATTGAAAAGTAAGCTGATAAAAAGAAGAAAGCATCTTTATCAAGTGTGTATGAGGCCATTCGTTTGTCAATTTTGGACATAGCTTCACAAGCAACAAATAAAAATAAAGAAAGAAGAGGAAGAAGACTGAAAAAAACATGAAACTCAGATGCAAACAAGCATCATCTCACCTATTTGCTTGATGATGTGCCTCTTCAGGAAACCAAACACGCAGAAATGCATGATGCTAATCAGGAAGGTAGTACCTTTCTTCCAATACACGCAATACAACAGGCTTTTATGCTTGGCAGTTGGCACAATGAATGCAGGTCAAACAGGAAATTGCGTGTCTTTTGCAAGCCAAGAATGGCAAATGCTCCTCTTTTCAACAGAGCCAGCCGGTAACAAAAAAACCGTACCAAACGCCCCCTAACACAGCCTGCTGGTAACAAAAAAAGAGCAATTTTTAAAAACAAAAGCAAAAACGAAAAAGCATGGGCCAGCCCAGCCCATCCGGGCATCCCCTCGTTACGTGGTCCGTTAAGCGGAAAACGACAAGCTGATCATCGGACGGTTGATATCAGTCGAGGTCTTGCCCTAGTGGATTGAGCAGTGAGTGGAGTGGACTGAGCAGTGAGTGGCTCAGGTCATCTACTCGAGCCGCCGCCGACGCCGAGTGTGTTTGTTCCTGTCTCGTCCCCCTGCTCTCCTTCCTTCGTCCTACTCCGGAAGAGAGTCAGTTCAAAAACAGATCTCGAATCGGATTGCTTCCAAGTCTAACTCAATCAGTCCCTGCTCTATATTTTGTTGTGTTTGAGGAAGAGAGGGCGATGGATGATTATTGGCGGGTGGTGAACGAAGAGCAAGGCCTGCTGCATTGGGAGGCAGAGGCGCCGGAAGGAAAGCAAGGCCAACGACCCATGGATTTGGAGGAGATGGCGGCAGCGGGCATGGATTTTGTTGTGTCTGAGGAAGAGAGGCCGATGGATGATTATTGGCGGTGAGTGAAGAAGAAGAGGCAGGCCTGCATCGGGAGGCGAGGCGACGGAAAGAAACCAAGAGCAACGACCCGCAGTTTGGCGATGGCGGCGGCGGGCAACAGTGCATGCAGGATTTCATCAAGAGGAATCCCATCGGAGTGACCATCAACCCGGCCTCCCTCTCTCCGCCCCGCCCCTTGCCGGTGCTCGCTTCCGAGCGACCTCGGCGGCTGGGTTCTACTCGACCTCAAGGCCTACATCGCCGCCAATTGCAAACGCGACCACCGCCAAGGACTCCACGAGGGCCGGCCACGAGATCCAGGCCACCCTACGCGTCGCTCGCCCGCCCGGCGTCTCCCCAGCTTTCTGCGTCTCTTGCCCGGCCTCAATGCTTTGCTGATTTGGGGCCGGAGCCCTTGATCCTCGCCGCCCGGCGGCGGCACCATCTTCTTCAGGCGGCCATCTGCGGCTCGAGCCCGCTGCGACGAGCCGTTCGTGCGAGGATTACTTCATCTATCGGGCGCCAATCTCCGGGGTGCACGGCGTGCCGTCACTCACGCGCCTCCCGCACCACGATCTCTCCTCCGACTTCGCTCGCTGCCATGTTGGCCTCATGCTTGTGCGATGAGGCGGCGGCGGCGGCGACGATGGCGGCGATCTCACCTGCGTCCCCCATTGCATTCCCAGGCGGCACTACATCATCGCTGGACTTGAGTTTCCCAAAGGCGGGAGCGATCTCCACCGATTCGACTCAAGAAAGGGGGAGTGGACTACCGTGGTGTTGCATTTGGGACCCATGGCGCCATCGCGGGGGCCTGACCTTCTACCACATGACACACAAGGTGGTCACAGGGCGGTGGCGTCATGGGGGGGTTGACCTGCAGTCGAGGCATCACGCTTTCTGCGGACGTGCTTGTCGACCACCACCAGCCCCACTATATCCCTCTGCCCAAGCACGGCAAGCAAGAGCTGTTGTCGAGACCTCCGCGCGTGAGTTCCGTGACATCGCCGTCGTCCAAGGTGGTCACATTCGGTGTGTGGAGCACCAAACTCATGTCCGGCCATTGTCCCAAAGCGATGGCACGTGCATCTCCGACGACTGGACGGTCATCACGTGGAGCTTGGAAGATCACTAACCCCGACTACGCTTGGGAGGCGGGAGAAGGGCTGCTGCGAGTCGTTGCTTCACGCATTTCAAGGTCCTTGCCTAAGGCGTTGGGGCAAGGCTGCTTCTCTGCCACCATTGCAGCGGTACACCTGAGGCCATCCCACGCTGAGTTTGGATGAAGACGATGTGGTCTATGTCGTGGCCAAGGTCGACCACCGCGATGATAAGGCCTTTATGCTTCTTTGTTAACATGCGGGATGGCCTTGGCTGCAAGCGTAGTACTTTGGAGCCGAGAGAACGGTGGGCATAAGTTGCACCTACACACAGTATGCAGGCCATCGGACTACCCTGAAATCACTCGAGGTAATTCTTTTTTCATGCATAATGCCTCTACTGTCGTTTGCTTGTCATAGATAAATTTATCTGTTTGGGGGTACTCTACTTTGATCTAGGCGGACATAGACATGACATGGTCTTTTGTTGGGTGCGGGTAAAGTCGAAAAGCATAAAAGGAGGCCGGGTTTGTTACCGGCATCATCAAGGACTAAGAAGCCGGACTTGAGACCCTTCGTGGTATGATGGATTAGGGCAAGCAGTTTAGGGGTGTAGGCTGTTTAGGGATGTAGGAGGATCTTGCTGATTATGGGTGTAACCGTGTAAGCTATCATGAGGAATGAGCTGCATGCATTATTCTTCAGTGGTGTTTGTACTTGCACAATAATTCTAGTTATGTCGTCGTATTTGTATCTGAATATGGACCAGCCCTGTTATCAAAGTGGCTCCGCCGAAGGTTGTTGCCACATGAAAGAGTATTGTTCTCATTCTGGCGCTACTCTCATTTAGTTCAGGGGCAGGTCGTTCTAGATATTTGCTTGGGAATCGAGTGGCAGTGCAAGGTAATTCAGCGAGAACAATTATATTTCTGTTAGATGAAGTGCTTGTCGACGCATCGTGTTCAGTTGTTAGCGATTCAAGGCTAAATGGTATATGCACTTGTGACTCACGAAAGTCACAGATTTTTCATAGTGCCCAGCCAATATATCTGGTTTTACGTCTTTCGGAGAGCTTTAATTGCAGAGTTACATCAACATCAACTGCAAAAGAAAAGTCTAAAGTTAGTTACGGCTAATAGTTAGTTCAAAGAAAAGTCGTTGATGATGGACGGCATATAAAAGTATCCTATCTGGCTGAGCTAGAAACAGAAAAGAGAAACAAAGTATGTGGAGGAGTATGTTCTGGTTAATAGTTAGTATCCTTTTATTTCAGAGAACTATCTTACTGCTGAGCTAGAAACAGAAACAAAGTATCCTTGAGCGACCTAGAGCGGATAGGGAACCCGGACTGTTTGATAATGAGGAGGAGTATGTGGGTGTTGATGATGAGGGTATTTACATGTCGGTACCTCCACATTAGCACACTAACCATGCACAGGCTGCTAACAATCATCCTCCAGAACCTTCTTTTGCTAATGATGGTGGTGCTGCTGCTGAAGAAGGACTTCCTCTTGAGGCAGAGGTTGATGATGCAGATCTACAGGAGGTCCAGGTCATTCATGATCCAGAGAACCCAAGATTGTGTTAGGAGCGCTATTTCCTGACATTGTGTCATTCAGGAAGGCTATCAGGCATTTTGTAGTGAAGACAGGCTTTGAATTTGGTAATGTGCAAACTAACCCATCAAGATTCATTGCCAAGTGTAAAGTAGAGGGTTGTCCTTGGCGCATCCATGCTTTTAAGGTTTATGGTGCCAAGACAATAGAGGTAAAATTGTCATTTTTGCTATTATTTGCACTGAATATGTATTTTTTTCCAAACTGATGTGCATTTGTTTGTGCGGATAAAAGGCTACCCGAAAAGCACACTTGCCGTACCACCAAGCTTGTTTTTGGGAAGATGGCTTCCCAAGGTTGGTGTGCAGATAGGTTGGCAGACTGGCTTAAGAAAATCCAACCAAAAAGCCAAATGACTGCAAAGACAAGTTGGAAGGAGACTTTGGCATCAAGTTGAAGTACTCCAAGTCATGGTCAGGTATGAAGTGTGCAATTTAGCAGATCCATGGTAAATATGATGAGAGTTTCCAACTTCTTTTTTATTGGGCAACACAAATTGAGCAAGTATCTCCTGATAGCTTAGTACAGATAGAATTGGAGAAGGTGGAAAATAAAGACAGGTTCAGGAGGTTATTTTTTGCTCTTAAGCCATGTGTAGATGGTTTCTTGGTGGTCTGCAGACCTTTTATTGGCATAGATGCATCTTGTTTGCATGGTAAATATAGAGGTCAGCAGCTTCAGCTACAGGTGTAGATGGACACAATTGGTTGTACCATATAGCTTTTGGAATTTTTTTTTTATCAGAGACTAAAGACAATTGGACATGGTTTTGGAACAGCTGCATAGGTGCATAGGAGATGTCCCCAATCTAGTTATATGTATAAATGCATGTAAAGGATTGGAGACTGCAGTTTAAAGGCTGTTTTCCCATAAGCTAAGAACAGGGGAGTGCATGAGGCACTTATACCAAAATTTCATGAAAAAATATCATGGTGATGTGTTTACAGATCACTTGTACCATGCAGCTAGAAGCTTCACAGAAGGGCTGTTTCAGTGGCACATGAAGAAAATATTTGAATTTACACCTGACCCCATTGAGTATCTTGAACAATATCACAGCAGGATCTGGTACAGGTGTGGATTTTCAGAAAACAACAAGTGTGACTGCTTGACAAATAATGTCTCAGAAAGCTTCAATGCACAAATCAAAAAGTTTAAAGGGCTGCTGTTACATGAATTAGTTGACAGGATCAGAGAGCTCATCATGGAGAAAAGATACACTAGGAAGATGCTTGCTACTCAGTGGCCTGATGGAGTGTTACCTAGTGTGATGAAAGAGCTGAACTTGATCACCAACAATCTTAAAGTAGTCAAAGTTTTAGTTAGTGATGTTGATATTACAGAAGTGACCATATTAGATGATTGGAATAATCAGAAAAGAGAGACAGTTGACTTGCAGAACCACAAGTGCTCATGTAGGCAGTGGTAGGTGACAGGGAAGCCCTGCAAACATGCTTTGGCATGGATTTGCTCCAACAGAGTACTGAAAATTGAAGACTTTGTCCATGAGTACTACTCAGTGGCTAGGTTCAAGGCAGCTTATGAGAATAGAATTGAACCTATCCCAGATAGGTCAAAATGGCCAGTTGTGAACCTTAGCTTCATAATGCACCTTCCATTGCTAGGCAGAGGTGCAGGAAGACCTAAGACTCAGAGGATTAGAGGCTACATGGAAAACAATCCTACAAAAAAGAAGGTCAGATGTAAGAGATGTGGAGAATTTGGTCATTTTGCAAAAACTTGCAAACTGGCAGAAGTTGGAGAAGATGGTGAGAGCGCTCCACCTAGGTCAAAGGCTAAGAAAAGGTATTTTCCCCGACTCAAACAATCGGTTCCTACTATGGTGGTACCATGCACATTGCACTAATTATGAATTTTGCTTTTCTTTTGTAGGAAAGAAGCTCCAACTCAAGAAGCTGGTCCCTCCCAAGCAAAGAAACAAAAGGTGCAGAAGAAAGGTAAGAAGAATACACCAAAGAAGAAGAAAAAGACACCTATCAAGAAGAAGCTCAAGAAAACTGAAGCAAACCCTCCTGCAACTGTTGTCACTAGCCTGAGGAAGCTTGTCTACGACAAATAGACATTGGCAGCAGCTTTTGTCTTGCTTTTGTAATATAAGAAAGTAGCATGCTTTTGTGAACTTGTATGCTTCTGCCTGATGCTAATGGTTGGTGTCGTCCAACTTTTTATTTGTGCTGTTGGAACCAAGTTGTGATTGTGAACCTAGACCTTATTAGCTTGTGAGCTAAGTGCCTGTGCACCTGGAATGTTAAATTTAGTGGTTATGAAACCAAGGTTTCCTATCATCATTATTTCTGGAATTGTATATCAGTTTGTGGTTCATTCCTGTCAATTTTTCTGGAAATCCAACTCTGAACTGGTTGGTTCCTGTCATGTACATGCCTATTTTTCTGAAAATCCAACTCTGAACTGGTTGGTTCCTGTCATGTACATGCCTATTTTTCCGAAAATCCAACTCTGAACCAGTTAAGAGTTGATTCAATTGTACACATACAGCCTGTTCATGCCAAATTTTCTGTAAATTGCAATTCTGTGTACCATCTGGAAACTGAAATGCTAAGATCGGGCAAACATGCTGCCCAAAATTGTTCATATATTGCAAAGAAACATAGCTCCAATTACATTCCCATTACATTACAGTGCACAAAAGCAACCTACATCTAACCTGACACTACCCAACATTGCTAATTTAGATTACAACCCTTTTATTTCTTCCACACAATAGCCAACAGGAGAACAACAAACATTGCCAAGAACACAACAACAGCAACTACATTGTCTACCACAATTGGATTCTTTCCCTTCTTCACCTCATCTTTCAGTTCACTGACTTTCTTCTTTAGGTTCCCCATCTCCAGTTTTATGTCAGCAAACTGAATCTTCAAATCAGCTGCAACCATCTTCAAGTCACCACTAGTCTGCTGGACCCTTGAATTGCAGCAGCAGGCTGCTGGACGACATGAACAGCACCAAAAGCATTCTCCAATAGATGGGGATGATAATCACGCAAGTACAGCTCATATGCATCCTCGAACCAAAATTTACCACATCTATTTTGGCACCTGTAGTAGATGTTGTCCTTCTCGCTCTTGCACTTGACCATAGGCACCTGGCACTGGGGACAATCGATGAGAGGGAGAGTCCTACCCGGCTGAGAAAAGCTTGAAGCTAAGTTGGCCATGGCGAACTGGCAGCAGCGGCGGTGGAGAATGTGACAGCGGCGGTGGAGAATGCGGCAGCGCAGAGGAGGACGGCGGCAGCTGTTGAGATGGCCGGCACCTGCGGCAGCAGTCGCAGCGGTGGCACCACCAAACCCTACCGTATTCAGAGGAGGAAGACAGGGAGCGAGTTGAGGAGGAAGAAGGGAAGGAAGCAGCCGGCAGGGTGGGCCTTATCCACTATCCCAGGGGCATGTGCGTCCATACGCAAATGGGGAGGCAGTGTATACGCCTGACAATGGGCCTAAACGGCTGGGATACGTAGTCAACTAGCAGGAACCCCGCGCCTTGCCGCGGGCGCCCTGTCAATGATATTGTGATTAATGAATGTTTTCATTAGGCAAAAGCATCGTATATGGTCTGGTTTGGAAATGTGTACATAACTTAAAATTTAGCGTACAGGATTGATGATTTAATCGCACTAAAACATAGGTGAGATAACCAACTGCATTCCTTTTTTACAAAAAAAAAAAACAGACAAGCTTTATTTAAAAGCATAATGCTGTGAGGAGGGAAAAAGTTTTCCCAGTTTACATCAGGTAGCACCATTTGAAATGGCAGCTAGTAACATGCTCAGAATTGCAGCAGCTAAATGACAGACTGAGAGGAGTCGACAGAAGATAGTTTAGCCTGTCTAGGTAGAGAATGAGCAGTACAATTCCCATCTCTTCTTCGTAGTTTTTAAGCAGTAGAGAGGGATAAACAATAAGATAAGCCTGAAAGAAAATCAAGAGGATCAGACCCTGCTTAGGAGGGCAGCAGGACACATCAATAAGTTTATAATCAACAAAATAACATGTTTTGCTTATGACAAGGAGTACATTAAGATTGAAGATGTACACAGAAAGCAATTACAGCCTTTTTCGTTTTTTGGAACTCAGTCAAAGCTTAAGGACCTTGGTATTGCAGCATAAAAGAAACTGATTCTGCAAAAAAATATGCACAGTGAGTTTCAGAAGTAACAATTTGGGAACAAATATAGTAGCTACAAAAGGCAGACATCTACACAACGTAGAGGGGTGCAATAGTACAATAACAACAATGGCTGTTTTGGATTCGATAAACCCAAGTGGCATTAGCTAAACATTCTCTAATACTCGAAAGGTGGTTTAGTAGATATCAGGCAACCTGGATCGAGTGACACAATGAAAAAGATTGGTTTAGTCAGTAGCTAAATGCACTCATGCGTAGGTTTGTGTTTTGTGACTGATTGGATCATATATTTCAGATGGCTATTAGTTATCAATACTGAAAGGAAAGGCATTTCACTGTTTGAAACATAGTAGCATATTAACAAAAGGGGAAAATATTGGCAAAATTGAATGAAATCAATCATTTGATAAAAAAATACACAATAAGTCAACTGGCCTTTCTTGAACTTAGAATGTCTCGATGATGGAGCAAAAATGGGTGTGGCACACAATTTTGAGGATGGATTAGAATGAAAACCATGGCCTGAGGGGGTCAGGGAGGGGGCCACCAAGTAGCAGTATAGGACATGGGGAAAACTGGATCAGCCGGGCAGCAACATTTCCTCTGTTAGCGCTGCTTGTTCTACGTTATGTCAATTACTCATCAGACATTGAGTTGGCATTATGGCATGGGAAAAAAAGGTAGGAATTTCTGAGCAACATCGTTTTCTTGCTGAAATATGAACTGCATGATGGTGGCCAATGACAGGTTTAAAATTGTAGGCAACTATATGGTCGAAGAATGCAGGATAAATCTATGGACAAATTGAATCAAGGAAGGAGGGCACTGCTGAAAATGTAAAATGCACAGAGAATTTTTCGATTAATAAGGCAACCTTTTTGATTTGAACAGCAATAGGTAGTACCATAGATCAAAAGCATAGAATTCTGAGCGATTGTACTCATGTACACAGGAAATGCGATGGGAACAAATTCAATTGAATATAACAACAGAAAAGGGGAACACACATCTAGTTTTCTTGTTTGACATAGCAATCCAAAGCACTATCAAAAGAATCTATATCATGTACCTCTAGCTTATTAGGCAAATGAACAAAATCTACAAAAATAGAACATAAATGTAAAATTTGTAGAGAATCGAAAAAAAAATCAATTGGACTGAGACTTTTACCAGAATATGTTGCTCTATGCTTCAATAGAACTGAAGGGCTAAGCTAATTGCTAATACTGAACAGTCAAAGAAGCTGTGTGATCCCCAGCCATCTGTTTACAATGTGGCGATATTCAGAATTAAGTATCATGTGTTATTTTTTGGGTTTTTGGTGCTCAATTTTGTTCAATTTCCTTTTCATTTGGTATGGGGAAAATATTTTTTGTATGAAGCAAATCCTGTCATTAATACCAGGAAACTCCAACACCATAAATCATGAGAGAGATGGCATAGAAGGTAAACTTAACTTTCTTTTTCTTGCAGAATTTGGTGACAACTCGACCCCTAGATCCTGGTACTCCCAACTTGGTGTCCACCACCTTGCAGCACTCCATCATTCCTGTGCACAGAACAGATGGGCAGTGCCAAGCCTAAAACTGAATGGGAAATTTTTACCTTTTTACCTACTCAATTGAGCAACAGTTAAGAAATCTGTAGGCTGAAGATTAACTGAAGGAAAACGATGTCGTCATAATTTTTCTCCAAATTTACTAAGAGTAAAATATAAACCAAAAAATTGAGAAGAATACTTGTATGCCTTAACAGAATACCTGGGTTCATGAATTGACAGAATATGAAAACTTGAAAAGTAACGATAAGGACAGCTGCAGTAGAAAAGATTTTTTCTTATAAGAATTTAAAGAGCAGTAGAGCACATGGAACAAAGAATCAACACTCAGAGCCAAACATACTATGTTGCCGAAGGACCCTTTACTATCAAAGCACCTAATCGTAGTAGCTTCGATTAGTAGGGTGCTCCTTGTCCCTGAATCCTATTAAATATGGGACCATAAATATGTGATGAGCAGGGAAGTTGTTAGTATTACCTCATTATGGCATTTAAACAATTGACATTGGCGAAGCGATTAACAGGTACCATAACTGTAGTTAAATAGTTTTCATCGACAACTCTGAGACTTGTTGGAAGTAAAAAAAAAAAACGCTTCAAATTAGTCAAGAGGTTTGACTTTGCCTTAATTACAAAAGCCGCATCGTAGATTGCAATTCTATTGGGTGAAAAATGCTAAGAAAATAACACATGTGAGCCAAAGGGACATTGTTAATCATAGGGTTCATAAAATAAAATAAAACGAACCAGGTATGCATCAACACAAATCAAGAGAGAAATTATGAACTAATCTATTAGCAGCTTCCATGATGAGATCAGCAAACACCATGTAACTATATTATAATAGCAGTCTAACGATGTTACTGAATATTGTATATGAGTGAATAAATCTTCAACAGCTAATCCTTTGAGAAGTTCATTTGAATAAACAGTGTAATGGAAGAGTGCATAAACAAAAAAATGCATAGATGTAATGTTAAGAAACATGCATCACACCGTAGAAAATTAATTGAAAGACAAATATTAGAGCAACAAACCTGTAGAGGAAATAAAACAACATGAGAGCAGTGCAGACGCCACTACCCATCACAGATCCAAGGAGAAGGCAAAGCCAGGGCCATATCTATCGCTGAGATTCGCCGGATACCAGATCCTGGCGTCGACCGCTGCCAGGATCATCCTACATGGATGGCCGAACACTAAAACATGAAACTGTAACACCCGTGGCCTGCCAGCGATCGCCGGAGACGTGAGAGACAAGCAAGAAATCGCCGATGAGGAACAGCAGAGGACGTCTCTGCTTTCCGAGTTCTCTATTACGAATAATCTTAATTCAGTTACAAGCAATGGTTCAGAATATAAGCCACATGCGGCTGGTCACTGGGACCCTTTCATCATAGTCTCAAACTCGAAATGTAAATAGCAGAATACGCTACTGCTAACTGAATACACCTGGCAGAATACGACTCGTGACACCTCCCCCGGCTGAAGTTCCTGCTTGCCCCCAAGCAGGTGTTGTAGGAAACCTGGTCTTGAGAACGTTGTAGTCTTCCCATGTGGAGGATGAAGATGGTAGACCGACCACTGCACCAGCACCTGTGGAATAGCAGAGTTTCCCTTCTTCACTAGACGCCTGTCGATGACTTGAACTAGAACAGTTTCAGTCGCCTGCAAGTCTGTTAAAACAGGTAATGTGGAGAAAACAGGCGTATGGTCTGGTGTAAAAGGCTTTAGCTGGGAAATGTGAAACACCGGATGAATTTCACTGTGTGGAGGTAGTTCCAGCTTGTATGCCACCAAGCCAATTCTGTCCAGAATCTTGAACGGCCCAAAAAATTTGTAGGCCAGCTTTGGGAATGGTCGATTGGCAACCGAAGATTGAGTATAAGGCTGAAGTTTGAGTAGCACCTGGTCCCATACAGCAAACTGTCTGTCCACACGACGTTTGTCAGCCTGTATTTTCATGCGATTCTGGGCTTGTGCCAATCTTTGTTTCAGTCTGTCCAGGTGCTCCTGACGGTTGTTGATGATTGCAGTAACTGTAGTTGGAGTGCTAGCATCAGGAGCTGGAGTGGCTCCTATGTTGGGCTCACAGCCATACAATGCCTTGAAGGGAGAGTAGCCCAAAGCACTACAAAAAGAGGAATTGTACCATAGCTCTGCTAATGACAACCAGGCTTTCCAGGTCCTTGGAGCATCCTGAACTGAGCACCTCAAAAACATTTCGAGACACTGATTAATCCTCTCGGTCTGCCCATCCGTTTGAGGGTGGTAAGCTGTGGAAAGTGTCAAGTTCACTCTGTAAAGCCTGAATAAGTGCTTCCAGAAAGTACTGACAAATATTTTATCCCTGTCACTCACAATACTGTTGGACAGTCCATGTAATTTGACAATGTTGTCCATGAAGACTTGAGCTACACTGAATGCAGTAAATGGGTGTTTTAGTGGCATGAAATGAGCAAATTTAGTTAGTCGATCCACTACCACCATAATGACAGTGTAGCCTTCTGATTTGGGCAGTCCCTCTATAAAGTCCATAGATAGATCTTGCCAAACCCCAGCAGGTACTGGAAGTGGTTGCAGCAAACCTGCAGGAAGAGAATGAGAATGCTTGGTATCTTTGGCATATATTGCCTTTGCCTCGACAAAACTGTCCACATCAGTTTTCATCCCTTTCCAGAAGAAGAGTTTCTTTAGCCTTTGATAAGTAGCATTGACCCCAGAATGGCCCCCAATAGCTAAAGAATGAAAAGCAGAAATCAGCTTTGTTTGGAGGGCAGAGTTAGCAGCAATCCAGATCAGTTGGCCCTTCTTGGCGAGTCCTTGCTCTAAGCTGTATCCATTACTATCAGGGCTGGAGATGGCTAACTGTGCTAGCAATTGCTGAGCTTGAGCATCTGTTGCATATGCATTCAAAACTTCTTGAACCCACTGTGGTTGCACCTGGGAAACACTCTGCAAGACCAGCATGTGAGCCACCCTAGACAAAGTGCATCAGCAGCTATGTTTTCTTTGTCAATTTTGTACATGATCTTGAATTGCAACCCCATAAACCTTGTCATTGCCTTCCTTTGAAGCTCTGAGTGGAGGTTTTGCTCATTCAAATAGGAGAGAGATTTGTGATCTGTGAGTATTACAAACTCTTGCCTTCGGAGATAGGGTCTCCATTTCTCCACAGCCATTATCAAAGCCAAGAACTCTTTCTCATAGATTGATAAATTCTTGTGTTTGTCTCCCAGAGCTTTACTTAAGTAGGCTATGGGCTGACCCTTCTGCATGAGTACAGCTCCTATGCCATCAGCACATGCATCAGTTTCCACCTGAAATTGTTGCTGAAAATCAGGAAGGGTAAGCATAGGTGTAGTAGTCATTGCCACTTTCAGATTATCAAAAGCTTGATGTGCTTGGGCACCCCACTGAAATGTCTTGAGTCTCAACACATTGGTTAATGGCTTTGCAATTATGCCATAACCCTTCACAAATTTTCTATAATATCCAGTGAGGCCTAGAAATGCTCTAAGCTCAGTCATTGAGGTGGGTATAGGCCAATGCAGCATATCCATTATTTAGCAGGGTCTATAGCCACTCCCTGATCTGAAATTATGTGACCCAAATATTCCAAGCTTAGTTGAGCAAAAGTGCATTTGGAGGGTTTCAGATACAACTTGTTGGTTCTCAACACATTGAACACTTGCTGAATGTGTTGCAAATGTTCTTCTCTGGTATGACTATAGATCAATATGTCATCTAGAAAGACTAGCACAAACTTCCTCAAGAATGGCTGCAATAACTGATTCATAATACATTGAAAAGTGGCTGGTGCATTGGTAAGCCCAAAGGGCACAACCTTGAACTGATAGTGGCCTTGATGTGTCTTGAAGGCTGTTTTATACTCATCTTGAGGCAGCATCCTAATTTGATGGTAACCTGACCTCATATCCAACTTTGTGAAGAATTTTGAGCCAGCCAACTCATCTAGGATCTCTTTCACAATAGGCATGGGAAATCTATTCTTGATTGTAAGATTGTTCAATTTCCTATAATCCACACAAAAACGCCAAGTGCTGTCTTTCTTCTTGACAAGTAACACTGGGGAAGCAAATGGACTCTGACTATCTGTAATGAGACCAGTCTCTAGTAATTGCTTCACTTGGGTTTCAATCTCAGTTTTGTGTTGAGGAGAATAATGGTAAGGCCTTGCATTCACTGGGACTGCATCAGGGTACAAAGGAATGGCATGGTCATAACTTCTATGAGGTGGTAACTGATTGGGCTCTTGGAAAAGATCAGCATATTGCAGGAGAATATCATTGATGTCCTCTGGTCTTGCTGCTCCAGCTGAAGACTGAATTCTAGAATCCTGCTTAGCATTGTCAACCACCGCACATGCCCAAATGTCATTGCCTTTCAATGATTTATATACTTGCTTAGCAGAAATGGTGTGCAGAGAGATTGGTGGGGATTGTAAACCCTTAAGGACCACCTTAGCCCCCTTGTAATGAAACTGTAAAGTCTTAGCCTGCCAATCACACTCCATGGGGCTGAATGTTTTAAGCCAGTCATAACCAAGGATAGCATCATAAGGTAGCTGATCTAGAACAATCATATCAGTTTGGAAAGTGTGACCCTGTATATACCACTGGAGCCCTTGGACCTTCCTGCCAGCTTCCATTAAGGATCCATTGGCCAATTTGACCTTCTAGGATTTGATTTGAGTTGTTGGTAGATTGGCAACTTGGACAAAGTTGGAACTCACAAAACTGTGACTGCTGCCAGTGTCCACCAGAATCAACATGATCTTGTTCTTGACAGTTGACTTGAGCTGTATAGAGTCACTAGATTCAGTACCAGCCATTGCATTGAGTGAAAGCTAATAGAAATCCTCAGTCAATAATCCATCAATAGCCAATTCATTCAGAGTATCTTCACTGATCTCTCTATCCAGGTCATTCACCATGAGAGCATTCAATTTAGGCTTATTTCTTTTTGTACAGTGTTCTGCATGACCTGGCTCATACTTTTCACCACAACCATAGCATAGGTTGTTCTCCTTTCTGTAATCCCTCAATTGTTTATCCCTCCAGAGAGACCCAAACTGAGATGTGGCTCTTGTTTCTAGTTTATGCTGCAGCCCTTTGTTGCCAGAGCTCTTTGACTGATATTTTAACTTGTTTCTGTCAATTACACCCTACTGTATTTTAGCAATGATCACTGCACTTTCCACAGTTGTAGGAACTTGAGTTTCCACCACAGCCCTGATGTCATCCCTAAGACCTCTCACATACTGTATAGCAAAGAACCTGGGATCAAATGTTGAGCCCTGCATAGTGACATCATACTGTAATGACTTAAACTGTGTTGTATACTCTTCCACAGTAGTTGTTTGCTTGAGATCCAGGAGCTCATTGATGGCTGACCTGAAATCATCACTGCCAAACTGAGCTGTAACCTCTGTAGCAAACTGTGACCATGGTACCTCAGGATTTGTCATCTTATATGTTTGCCACCACTTGGCAGCATTCCCTTCCAGATGCATAGTAGCTACCTGTACCCACAAATGCTCAGGAATTGAGTATATAGAGAAGTAATTGCTACACTTGGTCAACCAAATTTTTGGCTGAGTACCCTCATAGGCTGGAAAATGCATTTTGGGAAGTGTGTGATGTGGTATGGAGTCATATTTGTGGTGATGTCTTGGGTATCTATGCTGATGGGAGGGCTCTGGTTTGCTTTTGTTTTTAGCAGCTGCAAACACATTCTCAAAGTCTGAATCCTCCTCCACCACAGAACCTCCACTGAAAGAGCCTGCATCCTTATCAAACTGATTCACTGTAAGCTGAGCAACTGCCTGTCCATTGGCTCTAACCTGCTGTGCAATGAACTGTTGTTCTGATGTACATTTATCCACCTTTTGGTTTGTGTCAACTAGCTGTTTCTTCAACTCTTGTTGGATACTGCCCAGCTCATTCATTCTCTGAATCATGATGTCAAAGTTCCCCATCATTTGATCCCATCGAGCTTTGTCATCCTCAGCACTGGAGGCCATCTTATCCAACAGGATGATGGTCTGCGCCGAAGGTTTTGGTGGCGCCGTTGCTAAAACACTAAAGAACAATCTGAAATGTGGTGATGCAAAGGTTCAGCCTAGGCCTCCCCGTACACATGCAACACCAACTCCCCAACTCCTGGAACTGAGGCTCGATCGAGGAATTTTACAACGAAAACGAGCGCTCCGCAACCCAAATCGAAGGACAGTTCCCCGTCAACACCACCGCTCCTACACTCGACTGCAGCTTACGGAATTTTACACGAAGACAAAAAGCTCCGCAACCCCGGGTCAGAAATCGCCATGAGCCAAAGAGAAATTGGGCAAGCCGGTAAGGATTACGCTCACCCAGGTTCCGCCGCCGAACCACAACTGTCGATGCCAAACCCTAGTCGAAGTTGGTGCCGCAGGCGACGGCGCTGTGGACGGTTGACGCGCCGCCGAATCGAGTCGATGTAGACGTGTGCTTGCCGCTAGCGACGTGAGACGCAGAAACCGATCTGGTGACGGCGCCCTTGATGCGACGAAGTAGCAGTGGATGGGAAGGTGGATGTGGGTGGAAGACCGGAGCCAAATGAGATCAACCGCGGGCGCGGACCTACGGAAGCTTGCAACCTCGCCGGAGCGAAATCGCCAACTCAACCAGCCGCCGGGGATTAGGATTCGACGTTCGAAGCTCCGATCCAGGTACTGGGGTGGGTAGGGATGTGGCTGAGGATAAACTGTCTTTGATACCACTTGTAACACCCGTGGCCTACCGGCGATCGCCGGAGACGTGAGAGACAAGCAAGAAATCGCCGACGAGGAACAACAGAGGACGTCTCTGCTTTCTGAGTTCTCTACTACGAATAATCTTAATTCGGTTACAAGCAATGGTGCAGAAAATAAGCCACATGCGGCTGGTCACTAGGACCCTTTCGTCAGTCTCAAACTCAAAACGTAAATAGCAGAATACGCTGCTGCTAACTGAATACACCTGGCAGAATACGCCCTCACTCCCCGGTCGTGACAGAAACCAGATCAATTTATGGATAAGGAAGGGGGATTAGAAAGTCAGAGTAAAATAAAAAAGGAAGAGGGTGTTTTTATTCGTCCAGGGAGATGAGACGCGAGCTCCGGTGACAACGTAGGAGAAAGGAGGCGATGGATGCACGACGGCAAGAACTTGGAGCAGGTCGATTAGAGCGACAATGGAGCGGGAGGGGCGGAGGGGACGGAGCGCACTACGAAGGGAGATGGCGTCGACGGTGGTAGGTAGAGCGGCTTCAGCGAACTGGGGGAGGCGGGGAAGAGGGAGCTGGCTGGCGCAGCGCAGAGGGAGCCGGGCGATGGGGATGGAGTGGCGTGGGCAAGCGGGGGAAGACGAAGGCAAGCGATGGCAACGGCGGCGGATGGAGAGCTCGCACCTTTTTTTGCAAGAGCGGAGGGCCGAGATGGAGCGGTGCGCGTCAATCGGATGGACGCAGCATGAGGAGGCGACTGTAGGACTGTTCATTGAGTTTTTTTTTGATAAAAGCCCATAGGCATGCTTTATTGATTGAAAATGGTTACATCATTGAATAAAAGCAGGACAATGAAATTTAGGGGATCATCGTTATTGATGACCACTATTATATTAATTTAACCGTCAACTAGCCATGAAAAGGATGCAAATGTGATCATCAAAGTAGACATAGGGTTTACACTGACTCATTTCTCCATGCCATTGTTTGACTCAACAACATATGCATTGCAAGTTTGCTCTTTCAGTTTTCTCCTTACTTATAAGCTCCACAAAAGCTTTAGTTTAAGATGAAAAGAAAGGCAATCATCATCACTTGCCTTGGTGGTGAGGATCCACAAATACCACATATATTGAGAGAATTGACAGTGTCATACATGGGAAGCTCTGAGTTTTATTTGAAAACCTCTAAAAACTCCAGAATAATAGTTGATCGAAGAACTTGAGACATAGTGCTTAGATGGGATCTTTCTGTCTATCAAGTGCTTAAGACCCAAGGAAGAGCTAATAAGTCCCATAGTCCAAGGTAATAAGGGTAAGTTTGAAAGTCAACCCAGTTATTGCATAAACTTGGAGGAGAATTTATGTCTGACTGCAGGTATATTTAGAGAGAGTTGCTCCGAGATGGCTACAGTGCTTAAACATACTTATATTTTCAATAACTTTTCTAAGTTTTCTTTGCTAAGGGACTAGCAAAGGTTAAGCTTGGGGGAGTTGTTGACGGCCACTATTGTATTAATTTAACCGTCAACTATCCATGAAAAGGATGCAAATGTGATCACCAAAGTAGACATAGGGTTTACACTGACCGAATTCCACGAGTTTTAGTGTTTCACTATTTATGCAGGCGTAAACCGAAAAAGGCGCAAACATACAAGCTTATCGGAACAAGAAAACAGAAAACGAACTCCACGGCTACACAAGAAGATTCCAGAAGAAACAAGAAGGCACCACGCCAAGCCGGGGGCCCGGAGGCCACCAGGCCGACCGCCCCGGTTCGGCCCCTCGACCGGCCGGGTGCAGGGGCTGGCCCCCTCGGGTCCCGGTTCGCCCCGGTTCGCTCCACCGCCTTTGAGGATTAATCCTAGCTGCCCGTCAATGTCGGTTTGATCCGATGGCTCACGATCAACGCCCAGGGCTATAAAAGGAGAGGCACCCCCCTGGGGAGGAGACCCTCATTCATTCATTCTCATTCTGAAGTCCGATCATCAACCAGAAACCCTAATTAGAGCTTCTTAGCTAGGGCCTAGATAGCTAGATTAGAACTAGAGGGAGGCAAGCGCAGGCTTGGATTCTGGAGCCATCAAGAGCTTGGATTTGGTATAGTTCTTACCTCCTCTCGCCTTTGTTCTCTTTCATTGTATAGTTATATGATTGCTACAATTGAATTGATGAATTCTTATTTACTTATATTCATAGTTATTATGTTCTTTGTCTATTGTGGTTACATGCTTAGTATAGCTAGATTAACATTATGTTTATCTATAGGTTCGTATAGCACTCATCTAATTGATCGTTGGGTGAGTGATAAATATTATGTAGGTGCTTATACGTTGTTTATCTGTGAATGCACCCTATAGGCCAGGTTTGGTAGATCGCGGGTGTGACGTTCCTGTTGAGTCCTATGTAATCCGAACCCCGTTTATAGGCACAGTAGGGCTTGTATACGACGGAAGGGCGAGCTATGTTCTCAAACCTCCTTAGTATGTCCACTATGAATAAATGTAATGCTAATCTTAGCCATGATTACTAGGTGTATTGCACTAACCATAATATACTTTGACACGTAGCTAGGAATAACCCAGGAATATCTCTTGATGTTCTACTAGCAACCCTAATGATATAGCTAGGAGTCTCTATCTGTTTATGCTGATGATTATACACTTATCTTATCATTTATCTTGTGACTTACCCCTGCATTGAGTGGCGAGGACATGGTTATGCCTATTCGTTACACTACCTTTACACAGCCATGTAGACATTCCTTTGGGAAAATATAAATGACAACCTGTAATACTCCGGGTAAAATGCTACAATGGTATTTGATCTGTGCGCTTGCGGATATATTTCTATATTCTATATGGTGGCATGATTTAATACCACACCTCTTGGTGTTATGCTGGGAATGACAACTTGGCATTCTAGTGGCGGTGCGGTACTCTAGCATTTTTGGCGCCGTTATTAGAGATAACATTAAGAGGTATCAACAAGCATTTTTGGCACCGTTGCCGGGGAAGGCAATTGGCAATTCGAAAGGATAGCGATAGACCTAACAAACTAATGAGATAGAGGAAACCATAGACCCCTACTCAATGCAGGCTTACCCTTGTGTTTTCTATCTTTGTGAAATCTTATGCAGGGTAATGAATGAGTGGTTTTGATCTGCCAGATAACTACGTTGAAAATCCAGAGAAACTCTTTCGAAGAAGGAAATTCCAGCAAGTGAGGGACATCTTTGAATCTCCATCAAGGACACCCACTGCTGAGGTTCATTCTTTGGAGGAGCAAGCTCCTACAAGAGAAGAAGAAGAGCAACAAGAGGGTCACTTAGCGCCAGCTTTCGAAGAAATGGTTGATAAGTCATTGCGTGAGTTCTCCGCTCCGAACACCAACAACATCCGCACTGGACCTAACGTCAAAGTTGGGGAGAATGGATTTGAGCTCAAGCCAGCTCTTATCACTATGGTGCAAGCCAACCTGTTCTGTGGGAAAGCACATGAAGATGCAAATGCTCATCTCCAACACTTCCTAGAGATTTGTAGCACTTTTAAACTGAAGGATGTACCAAAGGATACCGTGCTGTTACATCTGTTCCCATTCTCATTGTTGGGAAAGGCAAAGCAATGGTTCTACGCCAACAAAGACAATCATACTACTTAGGACAAGTGCTCCACAGCGTTTCTAGCAAGATTCTTTCCTATGGGCAAGACGAGTGCCCTAAGGGGGAAGATCTCGAGTTTCTAGCAACAACATGATGAGTCAGTCCCGGAGGTCTAGAAACGATTTTAAGATTACATATCTGAATGTCCTCATCATGGGATGGAGAATTGGCTCTTGATGCAAACTTTCTATCGTGGGCTCACCAACAGCACCCGCAATAATGTTGATGCTGCTGCTGGAGGTGCATTTATGTCACTTTCTATCAAGATTGGAATGACGAGCGCTAGACTACCCGCAAGAGGAGTGGAGGAATGCACCAGCTCAAGGAGGTAGACATGCTGTCTGCCAAGATAGATATGCTCATGAAAAAGGTGGAAGACAAGTCGAGCCAGAGACAAGATGTCATGCGCATTAATGATGCATACATGACCTGTGAAGTGTGTGGCAATATGAGACACTCAGGCAACAGCTGTCCTGAGACCCGTGAGGACGTGAACTTCATCAACAACAACAACAACAATTATCATCCTCAGAATCAAGGCTGGAACCAACAAAGGCCCAACTACCAAGGTAACTTCCAAGGTAACTTTCAAGGCAATAATTATAATAACTATGCTCAACTACCTTTGAGAGAAGTGATCTCCAACCAAAATAAAATTGTGGAGACTTTATCTAGGAAGGTAGCATCTAATGATAAAATGCTATAGAACATAAACATTAAAATGGATAGTGTTAACACTAGATTTTGGTAAAGATCAATGACAGGTGGGCCGATTCGGCAAAGTCTATGAGAAGGCAGGAGTTTAACGCGTTCGGCAAATGCGCGTGCGGTCGGCTAACCTTGAGCTATTCGGCAAACATGTGTGCGACTGACTCTGGGTGGTTCGGCAAGTGATCGTGCGTGTGGGTATTCGGGAAGCAAGGTGGCCGACTTTAAAAGAAGGAGACGTGACGATTCTGAAAAGAATAAAGATGACGGCTTGTGTGCTTGCCTTAATAACTTTGTAATCGTATCTGTCTAGAACTTATGTTTGTCCAGGGTATAAATATAAACCCTCGACCATTGTAAAAGAGATACACAATCAAAAATCAATACAACCGGCCCCGTGCCACGTTTTCGAGTCCCTTTGTCGTGTCGTCGAGTACTTCGAGAGGAGCCATCGATCCGTCGACCTCCGTAAGTTCCAGCAACCTTGCTATCATGTCTAGTATCATGCGGTGGATTTAGATCTTGTTGCAAGTAGTCTTGTTCGTCTCGATGGGATGGCCGTGCGGCAGGCGTTTACTTGATGATCAAGAAGTCTTTGCTTATGCTTTGTTTATCTCGACTAGATGGCCGTGCGGCAGGCATCCGCTTGATAGCTTAGCAAAGCAAGATAGTTATCGGTTCTTGGTTAGATCGTGAGTCGTGCGGCAGGCTAGGATCTGGCTCAAGGATTAGTTATCGGCTCTATTAGATTTGGCAAGATCTAGTAGATTCATTAAGTTATCACGTGTTGCATGTCTTTAATATTTTATTTATTTGTAACACTCTTTTGCCCAATCTAGATTGATCGGCTTCGGCTCTTTATTTTATAGATCTATTCAATCTCTAATGTCTTTATGTTTTCATGATAAGTAGATCACGTATCCATATAGCCGAGTTAGATCAATCTAAGATTGTTACATGTTGCGGGTTCTTGCATGTTAAGTACGTTTAGATCTTAATAGAACTAAGTGTCGTGCGGCGGATACGGGTTTTTATTAAGTTTGATCTTGCTAGCATACATGTTCCTTCTTCATGGATCCCGAGTCGGCTAGTTTGCCGAATTTGGTTACGCTTTAACTCATAATCGATCCTTACTTGTTCAAATATGTTTTCTCATGCATGCGTGTTCGGCAATTAATATTCCACGTGTTTTATCTTCATATTAGCCGAACGAGTCATATGCATGATTGGCAGACAGCTTCTATAGCTGTATGTCGTCGTAAGTGGCTTCAGGGCCGTATATACGAAATTGTCTGGTCTCATCCGGCACGTTCCGATTTTGTATTTAACGATCTTTTTTATCCCTTGTTAATTTTCAGGTCAAACCGACCGCACGCTTCGGAATCTCCAAACCGTGCGGCTGTCCGATTGAAGTCACGCTTTTAAAACTGCGTGTGCTTGGCCTTGAGTCACTTTTTGTGTCAACACACTTTTTGGCACGCCCGGTGGGACAATCTTCTAATCCAAGATGTCGGACGTCAACAACAATCACGTTCTGGACGTGACAATGGATGAATTGCCAGAGCAATTGAGGGCTACAGTGGAGCAAGCATGCGAGCAATACCTACGCAAGTGCTTAATGTCTTTCTCCAAGAACAAGAGCAACAAGGTTTTTCAGAAGCAATCATTGCCAAGGGTTCTTCTTGCACATCAAACTGATTGTTCTGAAGAAGAAGAAGCTCAAAAGGTGTCAGACTTGGTCCATAAAGCCTTGGCAGATACCATCAAGAACCATAACACGGCCTTTCTGAATACTTTCCGAGTAATCATGGCTAATACTTTCGGCCAAGCGGCTGATAAGTATTTTGAAGATGGTGTAGGACCAATTCGTGGGCCAGTGCTTTTCAATATTCCAAAATATCAAGAGAAGCAAACTGAAGACGAAGGAATATCTGGGATTAACAAAGATGAAGTAGAGACTCATGAAAAACAACCACCTCCTACTTATGGCCAAGTGACATTTGGCACTACTGAAAGAGTACCGCAATCTGCCTACAAGATATCGCCAGTATCAAACAAGCTACAAAGAAGCATGTATGGAGATGGATATCATGAGTTCACTGACTATACTGCTCTAGATGCTCTACCGAATCCAGGATATAAAAGTGCAACAGGGGTACCTTCTGGAGGACAAACACGTGAAACTCCGAAGACAGACATTGACGTAATCATGCACAGAATGGCTGATATGATGCAGCATCAGTTCGGCCTAAAGCCGAAGAATCAATCCTACTCATACAAGTCTGCATACCCAGAGTGGTATAACAGAGTTGCACTGCCGCCAAGAGTGAAGCCACCAACAGACTTGACCAAGTTCTCTGGTCAGGATGATACTAGTACCACAGAACATATTAGCCGATACCTGATACAACTTGGAGAAGCGTCCACAGATGAAGCTTGGAGGATTCGGTATTTTCCATTGTCTCTCACATGCCCAGCTTTCACCTGGTTTACTTCTCTACCGGCTCATTCCATTGGTACTTGGGCAGAACTTGAGCAGAAGTTTCATGCTTACTTCTTCACCGGGACTACTGAAAAGAAGCTGGTGGATCTTACCAGTTTGAGACAAAGAGCTAATGAAACGCCACAAGAATATCTCCACAGGTTCAGAGAGACTAAGAGTCTTTGCTTTTCACTAAACTTACCAGATGATCAGTTGCCTGGAATAGCAATAGCAGGGATGCAGCCGAATGTCAGGGAGAAGCTGTTCGGCATGGAGTTTGACGATCTTGGTCAACTCGCCCAGAGATTAGCCGTCATGAGTAATTAGGCTCAGGGTTTCAGAAGGGATAACCGATATCAGAAGGGTAATGTTGCTAGTGAGATGTATCAGAGTTTCCTGAAAGAAGCAACTAAGTACGAGGATGAAGATGAAATAGCTGCAGCCGAGTTGACTTGGGACAAAGAGCCTACCCAAGTAAGTCAGCGGTGGCTGAAACAACAGAAGGGAACTTATGATTTTGATGTCTCCAAATCAGATAAGCTTTTTGATCTGTTGGTAAGGGAAGGACGCATCAAGCTACCAGAAGGACATCCCATGCTACACCCTGAAGGAGTGAAAGATAAGAGATATTGTGGTTATCATAACACTAATTCTCATTCCATCAATGATTGCCGTGTGTTCAGAGTTCGGATTCAGAAGGCTATTCAGGAGGGGCATTTGAAGTTTGATGGCAAGATGAAAATTGATGGCAAACCCTTTCCCCAAAACATGATTTCTTTCTCTGTAGGCATGGTTTCTGCAGATGATCCTAAGGGCAAGGGGAAGATAAAAGTATTGACATCAGAAAGAGCCAAGAAAAGTGGTACCATAGACCCTAACCAACAGATTACTGCTGAAGAGTTAAAAGAGAAAGTTCGGTTCAAGAATAGCCGAACCGAAAGAGGTGAAACATCCAGGCCAAGGGTGACATCACGAATCTTGCTGAATAAATGGCAGAGACAGCAAGAACGAGAGTATTATGGTGAGCAAAGATTTCTAGAAAGACGGTGGAGCTACGAAGAAGAGATGTATCATCAAAGGCAAGAAGAGCACATGAGAGAACTAGAGCAGTCTCATTGGGGATGTTCGTTCTTTAAGCATTGTTGGAATGAAGGCTTGAAGCTGCCTGCTAGAAACAATTGCCCAGAATGCAGTGATCAATATTATGGCTATAGGCAGTCTCAAGTTAACCGCCGACCGGTCCATGAAAGACTTGGGATTCAATTTCCCGAGGACGATCGGCGCATAAAAATGAATGACTTTGATCATCAGAGAAAGAGATTCGCGGATCAGCACTGGGTTCATCCCGAAGAGTACGATGAGGAAGGAAGTGCTCGTGGATACAAATGGCAGAAAGGGCAATGGTGCCCTCCAGGGTTGAGGAAAAGTCAGAAGAGAAGAGTGCGGCGGTTGAGAAACAAAGAGCTGAAAACAGTACTGCTGCGAAGAAAAAGAAAGAATGGCGTCCAAAGAAGAAACATGATGAGAAAGGTCCTTCGGGTGATGCATGCATGGCTTTCTTCCTCCCATCAGAATTTATAGCTCCCGACAATCAAGAAGTACATGAAGAGGTTTATTCTGATTTTGATGAAAGTGAGTTTCAAGACTTAATGGCTCGGCTTTGTACTTGTCACGACAAGCAACATTTGACAAGCCAGCCAAACATCGTCACTTGAAACCGCTTTACGTGAAAGGGTACGTCAATGGGAAGCCTCTGACCAAGATGTTTGTTGATGGAGGAGCTGCTATCAATATAATGCCATATTCCATGTTCAGAAAGCTTGGAATGACGAGTGAAGATTTGTTAAAGACCGACATGGTCCTTAGAGACTTTGCTGGCAATCCTTCTGACACTCGAGGAGCTGTGCATGTTGAGTTGATGATTGGGTCTAAAACCCTGATCACTACGTTTTTCGTCATTGACGGCAAGGGGGCATACTGATGCGCTTCTTGGGAGAGATCGGATCCATGCTAATTGCTGTATTCCTTCAACCATGCACCAGATCCTCATTCAATGGATAGGAGACGACATAGAAGTTATACGTGCCGATGATTCGGTAAGTGTGGCTGCTTCGGAACCAGCTTACTGGGAGTATGATGGTGTTGATTGTTTCTCTGGCAAAGTATGGGGAGAAGGTCCTGTTAATGTATTCAACAAGGATCAACAACCCGATCCAAGCGATCGGCTCTAACAAAGAATTTTTAATGGGTAATCCGATCGATGGCAACAAAGGAAAGTTGGGACACGGTTTTATGTCGGCCGACAAGCTAGAAGAGATAAATGTTAGTGATGATTCCAAATCAAGGCCGATGTACATCAGTGCAAATTTGAGTCCAGAATATAGAGAACAATTAGTAAGTCTTCTTAAAGAATTTAAAGATTGCTTTGCTTGGGATTATACAGAGATGCCTGGACTGGATCGTTCTATTGTTGAACATCGATTACCTATCAAGTCAGGGTATCGACCCTATAAACAACCTCCGAGGAAAATTTATAAAGAAGAGGTATTGGCCGATGCGAAGAAGGAGATTGAAAGGTTACTGGAAGCAAACTTCATTCGGCCGTGCAGGTACGCAGATTGGATTTCAAATATAGTTCCTGTTTACAAGAAGAATGGAAAGATGAGAGTCTGTATAGACTTCAGAGATCTTAACAAGGCCACTCCAATGGATGGGTATCCAATGCCAGTTGCCGATTTGTTAGTAGACGCAGCAGCCGGGTATGAAGTTATTAGCTTTATGGATGGAAATGCTGGCTATAATCAGATCTTCATGGCAATAGAAGATATTTCAAAAATGGCTTTTAGATGCCCTGGTCACATTGGTTTATTTGAATGGATTGTAATGACGTTCGGGTTAAAGAATGCCGGTGCAACTTATCAAAGAGCCATGAATTACATATTTCATGAGTTGATCGGTAAAATTGTGGAAATTTATATTGATGATGTAGTAGTCAAATCTAAAGACTATGAAAGACACCTAGCTGATCTGAGAAGAACTTTGGAATGCACTAGAAAACATGGTTTGAAGATGAATCCAAACAAGTGTGCCTTTGGAGTGTCAGCTGGTGAGTTTTTAGGATTCCTCATTCATAAAGAAGGAATCGAAGTTGGGAAAAAGAGCATGGAGGCAATAGATAAAGTTGTCCCTCCAACTAATCTCACAGAATTACAATCTCTGCTCGGCAAGATCAATTTAAAGAAGGTTTATTTCCAATTTATCGAAAAGAGTCTTGCCTTTTTCTCCATTATTAAAGCTCAAGAAGAATCAAGAATTTGTGTGGGGTGACGTGCAGCAAAAAGGCTTTTGATGAAATTAAAGAGTATATGAAGGCACCACCAGTTTTGGTACCTCCACAACTTAACAAGCCTTTCAGATTGTACGTGGCGGTCGATACCCTAACAATAGGATCGGCCCTCATGCAAGAATATGAAGGAAAGGAGAGAGTTATAGCTTATCTTAGCCGAAAACTATTAGATCCAGAAACAAGGTATTCGGCTATGGAAAAACTTTGCTTGTGTGTGTATTACTCATGTACCAAGCTTCGGCATTATTTATTAAAAGCCGAATGCGTGATTATTTTGAGTCATGATGTAATCAAGCAAATGTTGTCAATGCCAATTTTAAATGGAAGGATTGGCAAGTGGATTTTAGCTTTGTCGAATTTGATTTAAAATATGAATCGGCAAAGGCAAAGAAAAGGTCAAATTATTGCTGATTTTATTACACAACATCATGACCTTAGTGTAGTAAGCATTGTGCCTTGGACTTTATTTTTCGATGGTTCATCCTGCAAAGAAAGGTGGGGGTGCCGGTATTCTATTAGTTTCTCCACAGGAGTGACTTTTGAGTATGCTATTCCCATTGAATTTCATGTGACTAACAATCAAGCGGAGTATGAAGCATTACTTAGAGGGCTTCGGCTTCTTGTAGAAATAAAAGCCGTTGCTTTGTTGAAATCTTTGGAGATTCTCGAATCGGTGATCAACCGGTTGGATCGCCAATATGAGTGCAAGAATGACACGTTAAGAGAATATTATGAGGAATGCCGGGAACTTTTGAAAAGTTTTCGGGTAGCAACCTTGCATCATATCCCTAGGGGGCACAATGAAGAAGCAAATAGATTGGCCCAAACTGCTTCGGATATCGTGAGAATCAAGAAGTCTTCACTATAGGTGAGAATGTTCCGGATGCTGAACAGGTGGCTGGCGATTGGAGGCATGAAATCACCAAATATCTGAAGGATCCATCGCAGAAAGTTACCCGAAAGCTCAGGTACAAAGCCCTTAAGTTCGTCCTTCTTGATAATCACCTGTATTACAAATCTATAGATGGAGTATTGCTCAAATGTCTAAGCCAAGAAGAGGCCAGAAAGGTGATGTATGAAGTGCATGAAGGGTTATGTGGTGCACATCAATCAGCTTACCGAATGAAATGGATAATTCGGAGAACTGGTTATTTTTGGCCAACCATGCTGGAAGATTGCTTCGATTATTATAAAGGGTGTCGTGATTGTCAAAAATTTGGCAATATTCAAAAGGCTCCAGCATCTGTTATGAACCCAATAATCAAACCTTGGCCATTTAGAGGATGGGGTATAGATTTAATTGGTCAAATTCATCCTCCTTCGAGCAAAGGGCATAAGTTTGTGCTCCTCGGCCACAGATTATTTTACTAAATGGGTTGAGGCCATTACTTTGAAGAAAGTTACATCGAGAGAATATGATCAGTTTTGTCAAGGAACATATAATCTACAGATTTGGAATCCCTCAAACCGTAACAACCGACCAAGGAACTCAGTTCACTTCTTCAGAATTCTGTGATTTTGCTGAAGACATGGGAATCAAGCTGTGTAATTCTTCTCCCTATTACGCACAAGCCAATGGACAAGCAGAGGCATCTAATAAAATTATGATCAAGATCATTCAAAAGAAGATTGATGAGAAACCAAAAAGATGGCATTTGGTTCTCAATGAAGCATTGTGGGCTTATCGAATGGCTTGTCATGGGTCAACTCGCACATCTCCCTATGAGTTGGTTTATGGGCATCATGCTATCTTACCATGGGAGTTGCAATCGGGTTCAAGAAGAGTTATGTTGCAAAAAGATTTGGAAAAAAAGATTACACAAATTTGATGATGGACGAATTAGAAGATTTACATTTTATTCGTCTCAAGGCATTGGAAAATATTGAGAAGAATAAGATACGTGTTGCACGGTATTATAACAAGAAAGTTAAAGAAAAGCAATTCTTGGAAGGTGACCTGGTTTGGAAAACTATACTGCCGATCGGATCTAAGGACAGGGCATTCGGCAAATGGTCTCCGAATTGGGAAGGACCCTTTCGGGTAGAAAAATGCGTGCCTGACAATGCATATATTTTGAAGACTTTGTTTGGGGAAGAATTTACCAGGGCTATCAACGGGCGATATCTTAAGAAATACTACCCCAGTGTCGAAGTTGGTTCATGAAGAGAATTTGAAATCAAACAGCCGATGAAACAACATCGCCTTTAGTGAAAAAATATGAAGTTGGTAAATAGCCGGTACAATTTGTGTCGCCTTTAGTTCAAAATATAATCGAATGATCTTATGTTGACTTCAACGTTCTGACTGGTTGGTTTATCGGGAGAAGAGAAGGATGAGGTCTTGAATGATACTGTTCAGTGATGCATCAAATCGTTTGTGGCATAAGACTAAGATCTAATCGATTAAAGTGACGTCACTGCATTCGGGAAAATCACTCAGGGCTGCTTCAATTCAGAGGGAACATTGGAAACATTCATCCGGCAATCAACACAAAAACATAAACAGACACATTCTCAGAAGATGATTTTATCATTCACAAGATAGTCCCTAATTACAAACTACTCCTGGAACAACTTATTGAGAACAGATTGGGGATTTATGGACTCGGCAAGGGCGGTAGCATGGTCCCCGTAGAGCTCCAGCTGCTCCTCGATGTCCTCCACCTCGTGAGGATGACCTCCTGCAAAGCCAACGGCTTGAACAGAATAGTCCTCACTGGTGCGAGAGGACATCACCGCCAGGCCGAGGGAGACGCCAAGGTGAACGCCTTGGATGATGGCCTGATCAACACGGCCATCAATGGCATCCAGGCGCGCCTCAGGGGTTTCTCCCTGGGCGTTCACCTTGTCGGCCGCCCGGGTTGCTGCTGCTTTCAGACGCTCGGTCTCCGCGGAGAGTGCTGCAAAATGGAGAGTTGATCAATGTAATGAACACAGTGGACAGATTGAAATCAGTAATGGACGAACCGGTGACGGCGTCACAGAGCTGCTTGCGCTGGTCTTCCCATTCGGCTTGTGCGATGCCGAACTGCTTGGAAACCTTGCCAAGCTCGTTCCGGGCTTCGTCCTTCTCCTTGCGGAAACGGAGCGCCTCCTCGTGAACGTACAGGGGCTCCTCCTCCTCTGGCTCTGCTGGACCCCAAGGGTTAGGGTTGTAGGAGTTGCCGGAGTCGGAAGAGCTTGAGGAGCCTGAGGAACCAGCGACCGACACCGGTTGGCTGGAGGTACCCGGTTGGGTCACCACCATTGGGGGCAGCAGATGGTATTGCCCCGTGATGACTCGTGGCCTAAGAAAGACGAAGAACCGAAAGGTTAGAAGATGAACAAGTGGGCAAGGACGCGCAGAGACGGCAGATTAATCTTACCCATGGCGTTGCCGGCGTGGCGCTCTGCTCCCTCCTGCCTCTCCTTCAGCAGGACGTTTCCCATGGTCACCACCGCTCGACATTTGGAGGTGGGGTTTTCTGAGGGCTTCGGCAAGAAGATGAGGAGATGGTGAAGAATGCTAACCGGCGATGGTAGTGGAAGCCGGAGAAGGGCTTTATTTATAGGCCAAAATGGAGTTCGTGGTGCACGACTCGGGGTATACCAAACGACAAAGTAGGGTTTACTTCTCTTTTGGGCCGTTACCGGACTGGGCCAGGCTCGGCTAAATCAAAAACGATGGTTCAGAGGAATCGGCTAATCCCCTAATCAGGAAGTCTAGAATGATGGCCGTCTGTCTATTCGGGAAGCCTAAGGGCGTTCGATTATGTCGCTGATCAGGTTGAAATGAAAGAAACCGAAATTATCACAGGGAATGTAAAGTGTTATAAAGGGATACAGTATATAAATGCATTACAAGCCAGTGTTTCAGTTGCCTAGGAACAGCTTAATGGCATCTATAGCATCATTCCTGATTCGGCTAACTTCCTCCAGCACTTTATTGTCATCATCCTCAGAGCTCTGGATTTTGGTAAGCCGGGTTTTGATCTGCTGATCTTCCTTAATGACAGAAGCTATCTTCATCCTGGCTACATCTATGGAGTTTGGTAGATTAGCAATCTTATCTTTGTGGGATTGGATGTTGGCATTTAGCTGAATTAATCGGGCTTCCAGTCTGGCCTTCTCTTCCTCCATAGTTGCCAGTTCAAGCTCCAGAGTTGCCAAAGTTTGTTTAGCAGCCTGAATCTGAGAATGCAGCTCCTTGACTTGTTGCTTCTTCATCAGTTTGGCATCTTGCAGAGCAGTTCTGGAGACTATGTTTTTATTTGCTCTCCTAACCTTACCAACATGGTCATCAAGATGAGTTGCAGATTCTAAAGGAGCCCTGAGAGCTTGAGGGATTTCTTGGTCGATAAGTTCAAAAAGGTCCCTTATTTGGTCTGCATCCTGAACCAGAGTGTTGATATCCTTGGTTAACAGAAGAGCAATTTCTTTCAGGCGAGCCTGGTTCTCTGCTGACAACTGCTGCTGGGATGTGGCTTCTTCGTCTCCTTCATTGATATACTCTTCAATTGTGAAAGAATAGCTGACGGTCGGCTTAGCATCATCCTTTGAAAAAGGAGAGCCATTAGCCGATTGATCAAAGTTATCTGGGAGATCAATGAAATAAAGGATTACCTTTGGTACAGAAGCTTCTTCAGGATGGCCCCTATCCTGACTTGATTGAGGATTCAGTTGGGTGCCCGAGGATGATGAGCTTGAAGCTTGATGGGAAGATGATCCTTCTGTCACTCCATCCAGAAAATCATCTGACAATGATTAATGAGTGCAACAAGTAAGGTTTGACAGAAGAAAAGGAAAAGAGTATGTGGAAAGTACCAATATGGCTAATGGCTTCATGAATTTCAGCACTGTCAACAGAAGCATGAGGAGAAGATTCTTCGGCCATTTCATCCAAAGGACGATCTGTTTCTATAAAATATCGGGTAGCTAAGTGTGAGAGTTACTCAGTTTGCCTGATACAAAGAAAGGAAGCAATCGGCTAAAAATAGTACCTGTGTGGCCAGTGGTCTCCTGAATTTCTACACCTTCAGGTGCTTGGGGAGGTGTCTCAGTTATTCTTGGCATATTGGCTGATCTTGAGAGCCTAACCTGTGGCTATAAAAAGGAAAGAAAGATAATAAATAAATAAGCCCCATCATGGTTCAAAACAGAGCTGACCAACATACTTTGGGAGAGAGTTTGGCTTTCTTGGATCTTGTCCTCCTGGGCACATTAACGTCCCTGCTTGATCCAGTGATGGTTTTCCTCTTGCCTTCCCCTCTTGAAGGAGCTGTGCCCAAAGCTGCTGGTGTTTTCATGAAAATTGCTAAGGAGGGAGCATCGAAACCAAGAGCAGGAATGGGTCCAGCTTGATAATATTGGATAGCCTGAGAAGGAGGAATAGGCTCAGGGTCCTGCAGAAGACAGTGCAATACTTAAGTTAGAAGTAAAGCCAGAAAAGAAGGTAATTGTGAGTATGAAGAAAGTTACCTCACTATCAGAATCAAATTGAGTATACAAGTCTTGACATAAAGGGTGCACTGGCATATTAAAAATATGGGCACTCCATTCTTGCCACCAGGACAAAAATAGGGGATGAGCAGCATCTATCAGTCCTAGAGGTAAAGGCATGAATTCTGGCAGGTCCCATCCAAGCTCAAAGATTTTCTTGGCCTCTATCTCATCTCCTACCCTCTCCCTGGGCCTTATAATGGTGGAGAAGAACAATCTTAGGGGCAGCTGCCCGCAGCCTAACTGTCTGGCTGACATGTTTGGATTATAAAATTCATAAGAAGCATTCAGCAACCTCCCATGATGAAACTCTGCTGGCAAAACACAAGGTTTAATGAAAGAATTGAAGATTTTTGTAGCAACCCTATCTGAGCAGCCAGATTCATAACTGAATTTGCAAGGCAGAGTCAGAGTGTCACTTTCTCTATAAGGGAGCCATAACACATGATTGAAGCCTTTGAAGAATAACTTGAACAGATGGCCAAGGTCCATGTCAATGATGATAGCAGATGCTGCTTCTCCATAAGTTTGACAAGCCTTCTCTTTCACTTGGCCGTCTTCATCATCATTGACAGAAGAAAAGCCCAAGTTATTGAGGTCCACAGAAATAATCTGGTGCATATACAGTTGTAGCCACATCTGCACAAACCACCAAGGACCATTCACACAGTGAATTTCCCCATGAAGGCGCATCTGGGCAGTGATCTGGTGCATCATGTGGTAAACGGCTCCCAAGAGATATTTGCCGAGGGGAATCAGGGTCCCTGTAGCCAGCTCCTCAGCCATCACTATGTGATTGAGGGTTGGCTCATTAAATTTGCCATAGAAAACGAATCTGCAAAGCCACATGTTCAAGAAAGCTTTGTATTCCTTGTTATCCACAGGACCTGTTGATGTGTAAGTCTGGATGTATTTGGTCCACCCGCTCCCAGATTTAACTGTCTTCTGGCTGCTGTTGTGCTTGTATTTAGAGGGATATACCGGCGCCGTCACGTTGAGGCCTGTCATCATGAAAATGTCGGCCAAGGTGAAATACATCGGGCTATGACCAAAGATGAAAGAATTAGTAGCATCAGACCAGAAATGGGAAGCTGCTATCAAGAGAGGGTCATTCCGGGGTGTTGCTGACAGGGACAATTCTAAGCAATGCTGAATATCCTGAGAATCCCAGTGGCTACTGCTTTTGTTCAACATTCTCTGGTACCACCTCCGCCATCCAGAAATCGGAGGAAAGGGCCAGGTTTTGAAAGTATTTGGCCATCGGTTCGGGGGAGCAACTCCGGATTTGAAAGGGATCCTCGAGGTCTCCTTCTCCACAAACTCAATTGGATTAGGATCTCCCATCGGACCCAAAAAATACGAGTCAGGATTCGCAGCATAGGGGATCAAAATCGTATCCTTGTATTCCTTCAAAAAAAGGGTAATGCAGCCGAGAAAAAGAATCGAAAGGTGAAAAACCAACGGGAAATTGCCGAATACATGAAAGGAATTGGGAATTACCTCTGGAACTCCATCATGGGTCGCCATTGAGGACTAGAGTTGAACTTGAATCCAGAACGGGGGAAAGTTGGATTTCGAGTGGCGGCTGCGGGTTTGAACAGTGTTGACCTAAATAAAGAGTTTGTGGTCAATTTCGGAACAAAATTACTTTTATCCCGAAATTGAGGGGGCATGTGTTAACACTAGATTTTGGTAAAGATCAATGACAGGTGGGCCGATTCGGCAAAGTCTATGAGAAGGCAGGAGTTTAACGCGTTCGGCAAATGCGCGTGCGGTCGGCTAACCTTGAGCTATTCGACAAACATGTGTGCGACTGACTCTGGGTGGTTCGGCAAGTGATCGTGCGTGTGGGTATTCGGGAAGCAAGGTGGCCGACTTTAAAAGAAGGAGACGTGACGATTCCGAAAAGAATAAAGATGACGGATTGTGTGCTTGCCTTAATAACTTTGTAATCGTATCTGTCTAGGACTTATGTTTGTCCAGGGTATAAATATAAACCCTCGACCATTGTAAAAGAGATACACAATCAAAAATCAATACAACCGGCCCCGTGCCACGTTTTCGAGTCCCTTTGTCGTGTCGTCGAGTACTTCGAGAGGAGCCATCGATCCGTCGACCTCCGTAAGTTCCGGCAACCTTGCTATCATGTCTAGTATCATGAGGTGGATTTAGATCTTGATGCAAGTAGTCTTGTTCATCTCGATGGGATGGCCGTGCGGCAGGCGTTTACTTGATGATCAAGAAGTCTTTGCTTATGCTTTGTTTATCTCGACTAGATGGCCGTGCGGCAGGCGTCCGCTTGATAGCTTAGCAAAGCAAGATAGTTATCGGTTCTTGGTTAGATCGTGAGTCGTGCGGTAGGCTAGGATCTGGCTCAAGGATTAGTTATCGGCTCTATTAGATTTGGCAAGATCTAGTAGATTCATTAAGTTATCACGTGTTGCATGTCTTTAATATTTTATTTATTTGTAACACTCTTTTGCCCAATCTAGATTGATCGGCTTCGGCTCTTTATTTTATAGATCTATTCGATCTCTAATGTCTTTATGTTGTCATGATAAGTAGATCACGTATCCATATAGCCGAAGTTAGATCAATCTAAGATTGTTACATGTTCTTGGGGTTCTTGCATGTTAAGTACGTTTAGATCTTAATAGAACTAAGTGTCGATGCGGCGGATACGGATTTTTATTAAGTTTGATCTTGCTAGCATATATGTTCCTTCTTCATGGATCTCGAGTCGGCTAGTTTACCGAGTTTGGTTACGCTTTTAACTCATAATCGATCCTTACTTGTTCAAATATGTTTTCTCATGCATGCGTGTTCGGCAATTAATATTCCACGTGTTTTATCTTCATATTAGCCGAACGAGTCATATGCATGATTGGCGCATGCCTTCTATAGCCGTATGTCGCCGTAAGTGGCTATCCGGGGGCCGTATATACGGAACTGTCTGGTCTCATCCGGCACGTTCCGATTTTGTATTTAACAGTCTTTTATCCCTTGTTAGTTTTCAGGTCAAACTGACTGGCACGCTTCCGGAATCTCCAAACCGTGCGGGTGTCCGATTGAAGTCACGCTTTTCAGCTTGCTGTGTGCTTGGCGCAGAGTCACTTTTTGTGTCAACAGATAGCTTTACCTCTACTGTTAAAAACCAGCTTAGCTTCAATAAAATGATAGAACAACAATTAGCTCAGCTGGCGGCCGCTGTTCCACCAACCAGCGAAGGTAAGATTCTAGGCAACCTCTAGAACTCGAGACCATGAATCTTGTTGATGTGTATGCATTACTACGTTGAAGCATCATCAGGATGGAAGGATGACTCCATGCCACCCAAGAGGGGAGATCCAAAGAGACCTGTGATTCTCATCTCTATTGGGCAGCATGACTTTCTAGAAGTCATCTACGATCTAGGCGCCAGTGTCAACATCATGCCTAAGGTAATTTTTGACCAAGTCTTTCCATGGGCACCTTTGTTGTACACAGATATGTGTTTGCAGCTTACAGACCAGATGATCAAGTACCCCAAGGGAATCTTGGATGACGTGTGTATACGAATCGGGAGATCATATGTCCCTGTGGACTTTGTAGTCCTAGATACCGGCAAAGACCCCAAGAGTCTGATCATTCTTGGCCGACCATTCCCCGAAAGCACCGCAAAGGCCGCCATCTACACATGCATGTGCCAAGATTTATTTCACCATCAAGGGCAATAAAGAGAAGTTCAGCTTAAAGAACAAGACCCTGGAAGTTCCTATAGATCCAAGAGGAGCTTACTTCCCAGTCAAGCCGACAAATGAAGGAACCAAGAGGAATTCAAATGGGAAGAAAAAGAACAAGAACAGAAGATAAGTGAGAAAGCAAGTCTAAGTAGTCAAAGCTGTTGAGTACAAGCATGACCACCTCCTAGCTTCACCATTTTTAACCAAGAAGGAGGATCCAGGCGCGCCAGCCATTGATTGCACTATTGGGCAGTGCTCATTCTACAACGCCTTCTACGACACCCGATCAGCTGTCCAAGAAGGTATATAATTTATTATTCGATACACCCTTGTACCCTACCTATATGTAGCTGCAGCTGGCGGACAACATGACGAGATTTCCGGAGGGAGTAGCGAGAGACATCATGGTCAAGATCTAGGACCACTACGTCCCAACCGACTTCATGATACTGGACATGGGAGAAGAAGACGAGACACCAATCATACTTGGAAGACTGTTCCTCAGCACCACCAACGCGATCATCTACAATGGATCAGGCCAAGTCCACTTCCAATTCCCAGGAGAGAAGGTACGTTGCTATTTTAAAGATTATAACTCTCCTGGATTAGCAGCTTTTACCCAGTCCAAGAGGAGACGTCAGCGCCGGAGGAATCGCTCTCAAAAGAGCACTGTTGAGGAGGAGGAAATCAAGGAAGAACCTACAACACCGAAGGCACAGCCTATAAAGGTATGGAAAGAGAAGGTGACCTCCTCAACTGAGTCATCATCACCAGGAGGTCCAACGTTGGGGTCCCCATCCTCGGGATCCGATGAAGCACCCTAGAAGTGAAGACGACTAGAAATCTTGTCCGGAGGACTTTAAACTCCGCACCATTACCATAAGGTAACAATGGCAGTTATCCATTTACTTTCTTGCACTTTTTAGTTCATAGTTAGTTTTTATCATCTTTATAAAAAATCATAAAAACATTTAGAAAACCTTAAAGCCCCATATGACATCCCTAAAGTGCAAGCTACAGAGTGTTCACCGTGGTGGCATAAAAATAAAATAAAAATTAGAATACATATTTCAATTTTGTTTGATAATATATATAATAATAAATAATAATCATTGAGCATCCTGTCACTTTGAATGCACCGTAATAACTTTCGAAACTTCTCACAACAACTAATCCTCGAACGGCTAACCACTAACTGTTTATCCTAATCCATTCCACGAGTTTTGGTGTTTTCTCGAGATGTTTACTACAGGATGACTCGAGAGCCAGTCCACCTAGGGATTATCATCTTCGTCACTCCAAGCACACCTTCTTGCACACAGCTAACCACTGTGTAAAGGCAGCAACTTCTTGTTGTAAGAGATGAAGATTCTTGGCTACACCAGCTCTCACAAGCGTGAGCTCCATCGAGAGGATTGCTCAGCTTTAATGCTCAACCATGACAACAACTAGCTTGGGGGAAGGCATCCCCTAGGTACCCAGGTAAGTGTACCTACGTGATTTTTTGAGTCAATCATAAAAATAAAAATTACTAAAAATATGTGAGCACATGAAGGTTCACCATAGTATCTAAGAAAACCTAAAAATACTAAAAATATGTGGGCACATGAAGGTCCATGCTTTTTAAGAGTCCTTAGAGTCTTTTTAAGTTTTATAGTCTTTAAAAAAACCCAAATAAAAATGGTTGTCTATCTAGAGTCAATAAAAAAAGGGGAAGCTCTTGAGATTGAATTGAAATGATGATAAGCTGCTCTGTTACAATACCTCTGAAATGCCTAGAGTAGAGATAAAAGTTTTCCCGAGTTTTAGCTCCAACTGTTTTGACATGAGAATTTGCTCTGAGCCTGAACTTGTGGGTTGCATATGCTTGAACTAAGTCTAGGTACCTAACTGATATGATTGAGAAAGTCTGAGCTGCTATTTATCTTGTTCTAAGTGACACTAAAGTTCTGGAGATTTATCTTTTGAAAAAATACAAAAATATGATGAGTTCCTATATGACAAAGTTTACATTCCCACCAGAGCCGAACATGATGAGATAGGCTAGTTAAACTTCCACATATGCTGCTTGTCTTGCATTGAGTTTTATCAACCTTTGTGATCCTGGTGAGAGATTTATCATGTTCTTGAATCAAGATCCACCTATGCACTACTCCACATTGGAGTAGGCGCAACAACATGCTATTCCACCTACATCCATTTCAAAAATATTTTTCTCCTACACTGAGAGAAACACAAAAATATTCCATTAGATTAGTCACCCAATAATGCTCCATGTTCCTATGATTATCTCTCTAAATCCATCAATGCTAAAAGGAGTGCTATGAGCTATGCAAAAAGATATTTTTAAAAAAAAAAGAAAGAGAGAGAAGAGAGAGAAGAAGAAAGATAGACAAGTGTCCCAATACAAAACAATGGGTACCCAGATGCCCGACTCCCTGAAAAAAAAGAGAGATAGCTCATAACCTCTGGCCAGTCTTCAATATTTCAACTAGAGAGAAGCATTCAAGGAGCTGAGTAGAATTAGGTTCCACCATATATCCACCATATCCATGCACCTATACATCTTGATTCGATTACATGACTCGTTTCTCCATGGATCCATTGTTTGACTCAACAACATATGCATTGCAAGTTTGCTCTTTCAGTTTTCTCCTTACCTATGAGCTCTACAAAAGCTTTAGTTTAAGATAAAAAGAAAGGCAGTCATCATCACTGCCTTGGTAAGGATCCATAAATACCACATATATTGAGAGACTTGACAGTGTCATACATGGGAAGCTCTGAGTTTTATTTAAAAACCTCTAAAAACCTCCAGAATAATAGTTGATCGAAGAACTTGAGACACAGTGCTTAGATGGGATCTTTCTGTCTATCAAGTGCTTAAGACCCAAGGAAGAGATAATAAGTCTCATAGTCCAAGGTAATAAGGGTAAGTTTGAAAGTCAACTCAGTTATTGCATAAACTTGGAGGAGAATTTCTGTCTGACTGCAGGTATATTTAGAGAGAGTTGCTCTGAGATAGCTACAGTGCTTAAACATACTTATATTTTCAATAACTTTTCTAAGTTTTCTTTGCTAAGGAACTAGCAAAGGTTAAGCTTGGGGGAGTTGTTGACGGCCACTATTGTATTAATTTAACCGTCAACTAGCCATGAAAAGGATGCAAATGTGATCACCAAAGTAGACATAGGGTTTACACTGACTGAATTCTACGAGTTTTGGTGTTTCACTATTTATGCAGTGTAAACCGAAAAAGGTACAAACATACAAGCTTATCGGAACAAGAAAACAGAAAATGGACTCCACGGCTACACAAGAAGATTCTAGAAGAAACAAGAAGGCACCACGCCGAGCCAGGGGCCCAGAGGCCACCAGGCCAGACCGGCCGGTCTGGCCCTGGACCGCCGGGCAGGGGCTGGCCCCCCTCGGGTCCTGGTTCGCCCGGTTCGCTCCACCGCCTTTGAGGATTAATCCTAGCCACCCGTCAATGTCGGTTTGATCCGATGGCTCACGATCAACGCCCAGAGCTATAAAAGGAGAGGCACCCCCCTGGGGAGGAGACCCCCATTCATTCATTCTCATTCTGAAGTCCGATCATCAGCCAGAAACCCTAATTAGAGCTCCTTAGCTAGGGCCTAGATAGCTAGATTAGAACTAGAGGGAGGCATGCGCAGGCTTCGATTCCGGAGCCATCAAGAGCTTGGATTTGGTATAGTTCTTACCTCCTCTCGCCTTTGTTCTCTTTCATTGTATAGTTATATGATTGCTACAATTGAATTGATGAATTCTTATTTACTTATATTCATAGTTATTATGTTCTTTGTCTATTGTGGCTACATACTTAGTATAGCTAGATTAACATTATGTTTATCTATAGGTTCGTATAGCACTCATCTAATTGATCGTTGGGTGAGTGATAAACATTGTGTAAGCGTGGTGCTTATACGTTGTTTATCTGCGAATGCACCCTATAGGCCGGGTTTGGTAGATCGCGGGTGTGACATTTCTGTTGAGTCCTATGTAATCCAAACCCCGTTTATAGGCATAGTAGGGCTTGTATACGATGGAAGGGCGAGCTATATTCTCAAACCTCCTTAGTATGTCCACTATGAATAAATGTAATGCTAATCTTAGCCATGATTACTAGGTGTATTGCACTAACCATAATATACTTTGACACGTAGCTAGGAATAACTCAGGAATATCTCTTGATGTTCTACTAGCAACCCTAATGATATAGCTAGGAGTCTCTATTTGTTTATGCTGATGATTATACACTTATCTTATCATTTATCTTGTGACTTACCCCTGCATTGAGTGGTGAGAACATGGTTATGCCTATTCGTTACACTCTAGGTCAACACACTACCTTTACACAGCCATGTAGACCTTCCTTTGGGAAAATATAAATGACAACCCGTAATACTTCGGGTAAAATGCTACAATGGTATTTGATCTATGCGCTTGCGGATACATTTCTATATTCTAGATGGTGGCATGATTTAATACCACACCTCTTGGTGTTATGCTGGGGATGACAACTTGGCATTCTAGTGGCGGTGCGCTACTCTAGCATTTTTGGCGCCGTTATTAGAGATAACATTAAGAGGTGTCAACAATCGTCCCTAGATACAGTTCACTTTACTAATCATAGCATGCCTAGCTAGTTCATGTGCTACTTGATTTACTTATCTACTCAGATGTTCAATGGAGATATCTTGGAATCCATTCCAAATTATATTGCATTCATCATATATTGTAGCAGCTGAATTTGCAGTAAATCCTGTGTCCTCCATAATCTCAACAACCTCCATGCAGTCCGATTGAACCATCACCCTATTAGCTCCAATCCGTTAGGCTAGCATCAGTCCCTCCTTAAGAGCGAAAGCTTTCGCCATTGGTGCATCAACTATATGAGGAACGAAAGAGTTTGATGCAGCTATCATTCCCCTTGATCCATCTCTGATTACCGCTCCTGTACTGCCGCTGCCCACATCATCATCATAGGACGCGCCAATATTTAGCATAATATATCCATCAGGAGGTTTTTTCCAGCCCCTTTCTTCGCTGCCAACTTATAGTTCTTTGTTAGAGAAACAACAGCTATGCCAGATCTTGCTGGGCTTTGCACCGACTCACCGTGAGTTAGTTGGCGCCTCTCCCACCACAAGTACCAGCCACCTGTTAGGATGAGTTCGGCCAGGCCTAAATCCAAGCCATGAGCCTGCTCTCCCCTAAGTAACACTTCCTCCAACACAATCGATCCTGATCGGTCGGCTTGTAAAAGTTGTCTAATTTTCTCCTCCATTCCTATTGATCTCCATACCGCAGTCGCTTGATCACATGCAAATATCAGATGTTTAATGTCTTCTGCTCCCTTATTGCACACCGGACATCCTCCATTAGGCATAATATGTCTATTTGCTAGGATTGAATTGCATGGCATCAACCCACGGAGAGCTCTCCACCCAAATATTTTAATTTTGCTCGGCAACTGAAGTTTCTAAAGATTTCGCCATACCTGTCGCTTGTTAGTGCCGTCACCCTGAAGAGCTACAATTCTCAACCCAAATTTCTTTTTCCACTTTGGGTATGGTAAGCTGATTTCACCGAGAACATGCCGTTTCTGTTATGATGCCAAGCGACACAGTCTTCTCTTCCTGGAGTGATTGGGATATGTAGTATTCGATAAACATCCCCCTGCCCAAATATTGAACGTAGCAGCTCAACATCCCATAACACATCCACAGGATTGATAAGCTCATCCACCGTCCTCACTAGATTATTTCCTCTCCTTGTCTGAACTTTCATATTATAGCTGCCTGGGATCCAATTATCATCCCAAATCTTGATCTGTGTTCCATCACCAACTCGCCATATATACTCAAGCTTAAAACAATCAAGCCCCACAAAGATACTTGTAACACCCCCGGTGTTACGTTAGCCTAAACCTGACATGTCATCATCATCATTGCATGAGCATTCATCATTAGAGAACACTAATGTAAATAACCAAAATGAGTTTACGATTCTAGGGTTTGGTTGTGCTCTCTTATATTGTATGTGTGTATGTGTACACCATTTAAATCTCACTTAAGTGCTTAATCAAGTTTTTAAAAGTGATCAACTAAAAGCAACCTTGGTGTGTACAAGTGCTTGGCTAACCCTGACTCACACCCTAACCGTGTTTTATAAGTCAAATGATGCAAAAGCAAGAATCGAAATTGAATTCGAAATCCGAATCCCAAAACCCTAACCCTAGTGGTTAAAGTGTTGGATTTGAATTTCAAGTTCAATTTTGGTGAGCTAACTATAATTAATTTTGCAAATAAAATTTGCTAACCAATGGCACTATTTCAAAGTATGAAGTTTGTACTTTAAAAGTGTACTATTGGTTGGGTTTGAAAAAGTTCCACAACATCATTAATTATTTGCCCAAAGATTCAATTTGAAAAAACCTTTCAAAAGGGAGATTTTCAAAGTGTTTTTGCCCCTTATACAATTTCACCTCAAAATATTCAAAATTTAGAAAAACTCCAAAAATATAGTTTGTGCATCTCTTTGAGCTCTACAACTTTGGTATATAAAGTTTTTCAAGTTTTTGAATAAAATTTTAAATAATTTCAAAAGTTCTTTAAATTGAAAAGTGTTCCTTTTTGAGTTTTAAACTCAATTTCAAAAATTATTCAGTTTCATGAAAAACTTCCTAAATGAAAGTTGTAGACATTGAAAAATGGAACAACTTTTAATTTTGGAGATTTTTATCTTTTATTCAAAATTTAAAAGTAATTTTGAAATCCCTCAAAAGCTAGGATTTGATCCCTTTTCAAATTTTAAACTGCAAATTCAAAATTATTTGGAATTTGACCAAATTTTCTTAATAAAAGTTGTAGAGCATGAAATTTGGGGCAATCTGTATTTTTGAAGATTTTTTAGTTTAGTTCAACTTTTGGGAGAATTTGAGGGAAACAGATTCTAATGCATAGTGGTGAGGTGGCATTGCTACAGTACCCCGAGCAGTGCTCGGCATGGGCGACGTCCTCGCCGTCCGCCGTGGCCGCTCCGGCGCTCACCGGCGCTGGGCGCGTTGCTGGCCGCGTGGTCAAGCTTCGCGAAGGACCTGGCCAAGCTCGAGTTCGCCTTCTCCTCTTTATAAGCCATCGTCGCCGTCGTTTTTTAACTCTTCTTCTCCACTTTGCTCACCGCCGGCCGTTTCTTCTTGCTTTGCAAAATTCATGCGCTGTGATCCATCATCGTCCAAACCAGCTCGCCAACAGCTCCGCCCTAATCTTGCGCATCCTCTGAACCGTTCATCGCCGTTCAAAATCATCGGAATCACCAAAACTGCGTCGTCTCCTCCACCTCCGGTCACCGAGCCGCCGCGGCCTCGGTCACTGTCGCCTTCACGGCTTCATCTCGTTTCCGGCCGATCCAAGCAGCGCCCTAGCATCGCCCTAAGCCCTTTCTTCTCGTCGGCTCGCTAGCTTGGTCGTTACCGCGGCAAACAGTGCCGCAGCGTCGCGTACCACCGGACTGCGCCGCCGAGCTCCGCCTCCACCGCGGCCAAGTCCCTCTGCTTCGCCTCCTGCCAATTCAAACCGAGCATCGTGCTCATGGTGAGCCCCTGAATCCATTTCTTTACCTATTTTGATCTCTACTGCTTTCTATTCAACGGAACGTCGCTGCGCCGCCACTGCTCGTCGGGTCGTGCCGCCAAAGCCGCCCCCATGCTTGCTCCAATGGTTGTTTGGGGTCGAGTGATACCTGGTTGTGTCCGTCTTGAGGAGAGGCATCTCGCTGGTGTAGTTGGTTAAGTCGGAGAGTCGTCGTCGGGCGGAACGCCGCCGGCCGCCGCCCGCCTCTCGTTCGGCGGAGGAAAAGGAAGAAGAGGAAGGGACTGACAGGGTGGGGTCACCCCGTCCGCGAGAGAAGAGAGGGAGAAGGGCGCCGTCGCGCTGCAAGGCCAGGCCGCTTCTTTGGCTGGACCGGGCCGTCGTGGGGGCTGCACAATGAGCCCATGGGAGGGGGGAGGAATGGTTTTCCTTTTCCATTTTAATTTCTAAAAGCTGATTTTCACCTTTTTGCTACAATTTATTTTGGGCAAGTAAAAATGTGCAAAAATATGTTCTGTGATCCCTGTGCCATGCTCTACACTAGAAAAATACTAACCTTGGTTTTCCAATAAAAATTGATTGTGCTATAATTAGCTCTTTTAATTGTTAAATGCAATTTCAATGATTTTTAGTAATTAAAATATAAGTCCAAACATTATGAATTTTGTTTTGTGTGCTAATTAGGTGATAATGATCTTAATCATGAAGTTTGATCAGGTTTTGACTAATTTTGTATTAGGCTTAATTAATACCTTAATTAATTAATGTTTAATTAGTTAATTCTTTGATTAATTAGGGTTTAATTAATCTCCAATTAGCAAGTTAATTAGTGGCTTTCAACAACTGTAAAAAATGGTTAATAAATTAGTAATCACCTCTAATCACTATTAGGGTTGCTTGATTTTGGGATTGAGTGATGACCCTAGGTCATTAACCCTAATGACCTTCGGCATTTTATGTTGATTGCGTACCGCTAGTCCGTCGTCGTCGACGCTAGTAATACCTTCTTAGTGTAACTATACCGTGAAGGGAAGTTGTACTCAAGATAGATTAACTATCGTTGCATCGTTATCGCATGCTCATTTTATTCATGCATTGTAATCATGCATCTCAATCGTGTAGCCGCGCCGTCTGAAGAAGGTGTTCGGCGTGAGGAGGTTGGTCCTGATCTCAACAGTGTCATCACTGCTCCTAACTTCGTCGAGCCCCAAGGCAAGCCCCGGATGCATACAAATCCATCCTTGTATTTCAAAAAGTTTTTATGATTTCATGTGATGATACAATGCATTAGGTGTAGGAGTTGTGTGATATCCTACTTTGATGTATTTACTGTACCTTGATATGTTATCCTGGATACCTGTTTTGATTTATAAAATGCTTAGTATACGCTTCGCTTTGCTAATAGCATAGGCTTTATAAATAAAATGTTTTTAAAGTTGTGATCACAAAATCCCCGTTGAGGGCAATTACGAAAACCTGATGTTACTTGTTGGTATCCCTTCACTTTGATCGGGTCAAGAGTACGCAACAAGAACATGATGATGAGTAAATCGAGACGCCGGTGGAGTGACTTGCATCAGGAAGGGCTAGTGCCCTGGTGTAGTGTCGTCCACTTGTGTCGGTTAAGGACCGTCCGTTGTTTGGCGCTGGGATCATGAGGTTTTTGGATAGTACTAGTCGCATGCTAATGGCGGTAAGCTCCCTTGTATGATCCACACGAGAACGGACACCGGGACGGTAAGTAGCGTGTACCCACACTACGAGTGCACCCGTCAACGGTTGTGACTGACGGCGTAGGGAGATGGTGTACTGTACTCTCGTGGCTAGGACCCGTTCTGGTCTGGAGAAATGCAAGCGTGAGTTGATGTATGTGAGATGTTCGGTCCTGCATACATCGTGTAGCTAGGAAGCCCCAGCTGGGTATATAAGCGATTCGAATCGTCGTGTGCTCCACGATATGGGAGCCGTGATCCGAGTCCCGGCATCGTAGTAATAATAAAAGTGTGAGAATGAAAGGTTTTAAATTCGGCATATGCTTGACAAGTGATTGTTAAAGTAAGGATTGGCTTAGTCTCTTTTTGCAAAAGTGTCATTTGATCTTGCTAAAGCCTTACCTTGATTCCCACTAGCCAAAGCATTCCCGAGTCTTCTCCCCAATTTTTGGTCGGGTAAGTCTTGCGGAGTACTTTTTTTGTACTCGGGGTTTGTTCAACCCCTGTTGCAGGTGAACCGTGTGAACAAGTGTGCTTCGGCCCTTGTTGCATGACGGTGATCGAAGAAGTGACTGACGAGGACTAGGTTGATTGGCCCCCGGGCAGGGCACTTTCGTTGTGTGATTGTAATAAAGTTAAGTAATGATACTTCCGCTGTTTTATAATAATGCTACTCTGGTTTGTATAAGTTTGACAAAATTTTTGTAAATTAAGTTATTGTAAGTCTTCCGCTACTCTGGTATTTGTATATGAAAACTGTTGTAATACTAGGATGTCTCTGTAAGTATCGATCCTGGAGGAATCGTGGTTTATCGGGGATCCACCCGACAGAACATTCTAGGTTATGTGGTGCTCAAGTACGGCTGACGGAGGTCTTAAGGACAATGTCAGGTGCTTGTGGGCCATATAATTTAGAAGGTTCTGCCACAATACTCTGTCAAGTATAAGAACTTCCACTTTTCATTCTCGCCTGTAACAACTTCCCATCAGGATAGTAGCGGGCTCTTAGAACTCTTGCACATAGTGATTCAGGTTCTTTTAATAGCCTCCAAACTTGTTTTGCTAGCATTGCCAAGTTGAAAGACTAAAGATCTCTAAACCCCATGCCTCCTGAACCTTTTGGCATACAAAGTTTCCACCATTCTTGCCAATGAATCCTTTTGTGATTATTGTCATCACCCCACCAGTATTGTGAGATAGCATTTGTTATTCCTTTACAGATATTTTTAGGAATTTTAAACACCATCATCATATACACTGGCACAGCTTGAGCAATAGATTTAATAAAGATCTCCTTACCCCCTAAACTCAGGAGTTTCTCCTTCCAGCCATTGATTCTAGAATTTACTCGATCAATGAGATGACGAAAGCAATCACTACGATCTGCTCCCACCATTGCCGGTAATTCCAAGTATTTGTCACTCAAAGATTCTGTCATTATATTCAAAACTTCACAAACCTCTGCCTTAACATCCACTTCTGTGTTACAGAGAAAAATATGCTTGACTTTGCTTCACTGACTTTCTGCCCCGAGTTTGCACAGTATCTATTTAGAATATCATTCGCATACCGCATTTTTTTCTTATCAAGATGCATCAAGATAAGCGAATCATCCGCAAATAAAAGATGTAAGATAACCGGAGCTTCTCTGCAAACCCGGACGCCCTCCAATTCCCCTATTTCCTCAGCTGCTTTCAGCATACAAGATAAGCCTTCTGCAACTAGAAGAAAAAGGTACGGTGACAATGGGTCACCCTGTCTCAGGCCCCTTGTTGGTGAGATAGTCTCCGTTTCAACTGAGTTGAACCGGACCCAATACTTCACCGATGTAACACACGCCATTATCAGCTTTACCCATCTCTGGTGAAAACCAAGTTTGCACATAATTTTCTCAAGGAAATTCCATTCAACTCTATCGTAAGCTTTATGCATATCTAGCTTAACAGCACACAGCCCCCTCTTTCCCCTCTTCTTTTTCATTGTATGAGTGCACTCGTAAGCCAACAGAATGTTGTCGGTGATCATCCTCCCCGGGACAAATGCACTCTGATGGTGGCTTATGATGTCAGGTAATATAACTTTGAGCCTGCTTGCCAAGATTTTGGAAATTACCTTATAGACTATATTGCAAAGGGAGATTGGTCTGAACTGAGCAACTTTATCTGGGTTCTCCACCTTTGGAATCATAACAATCGTTGTGTCGTTCCACCCATCTGGAATAGTTGAACTATTTATTGCATGAAGCACTTCATCAGTCAACTGTACACCCAACATATTCCAAAACCGTTTGAAAAAAATTGCATGTAACCCATCAGGGCCCGAGGCTTTAAGATCACCAATACTGAAGAGAGCCTTCCTCACCTCTTCCCTAGAGAATGGGGCTAGGAGGAGGTGATTCATATCCCTAGTAACCCTGCTGTTTACATCATTTAGGACCTCCTGCTCAACCTCATGCACCTCAGAGGTAAAGAGGTTAGTAAAGTACTCCTTCACCATTCCCTGCATCTCATTTGTGTTCTCGTGTCTCACCCCATCCTCATCTACTAGACACTTCACCATATTCCTTCTCTTTCGGGTCGACGCATAATGATGAAAAAAATTGGTATTCCGATCCCCATGCTTTAGCCAATCAGCTCTTGCTCTCTGTACCCAGACAATTTCTTCCTGTTCCATTAACAACTCCAAACGTAGGAGAATTTCCTTTTGGGCTGCTAACGATTCATCTGTCAGCGGTCCCCGTCTTAAATTTTCAAGCTCTCTTTTTAATTTTTTCATACGCTGTATAGGTTTCTTCAAAACCTCACGATCCCACTTATGTAAATCATCATGCACAACATTCGCCTTAGTCATCAGGTTTACTCCATTGCCCTGCGCTGCAGCACGTGCCCAAGCCGATTGTACAATTTCCTCCACTGTCTCCTCTTTCAACCATCTAGCTTCAAACCTTCTTGGCCCCTCCTTGTGAACAAATTGTCTCCCAGAGCTATTTGTATCAATAATTAGGGGTCGATGATCAGATTTTACCATCTCCCCATCATAAGCTTTGCCTCTGGAAATAAAATGTTCCACTGTGCGTTAGTTACTCCCCGGTCCAAGCATTCTCTGATCCTCTCTCTCTGCCAAGTAAATCCATCACCCGAAAAACCCATATCAGATAATTCACAGTCCATCAGAGCATCCTGGAATGCTTGCAACTATACCTGTGATCTAGCACGACCTCCTTCCTTTTCATGATGATATAAAATTTCATTAAAATCGCCCACCACCAACCATAGGAGAGACAAATTGCCATGCAGTGACCGCAATGCCTACCACGTCATGTGTTTGTGATCCCACCTTGGCTTACCATAAATACCGGTGAGCCGCCACTCCTCATCACCACGTACTACCACATCAATATAATATTGTGATATTCCTTGACACTGAATCACAGTGTCCTTCCTCCACAACTTCGTCCATCACTTTCATGAATAAAAAAGTGATCGCACCCTAACTTCCTCTTCAATTTTTCTGCCCTTGCTATTCCCAGATGTGTCTCAGACAGAAAAAACACATCCGATCTTTCTCGCTTCTGGATATCCAGAAGCGCACGAACTGCCCGGCACTAGCCATGCCCTGGCAGTTTCAAGCCAAGATTTTCATTGTGCCCGATCACTCTCCTCGAAGGAGAGCGCCGATCTTGCATTCATAGACAAATCACCATCTTCCCCACCCCTTCCACCATTCCTTCTTGGCCTCTTCTTGTCCTGTTCTTTCAGCGGACTAGTAGCTGGCTCCTTCTGTCCTGGATGCTCCAGAAGGCTGACTTGCAGCGCCACTCTACCTGCCCCTTCATCGTCAAACCCTTCTCTTTTATTGGAGAAGATCTCTGTCATGTTCTCATCATCTCCCATATCTTCTACCTCATCTTCACCTCCCTCTCCTTTCCCTCCTCTTCCTCTTCCACTTCCTCTCCCACGACCTCGACCCCTACCTCCTCTTGTGTCGTCCCTTCCAGCCATTACTAGAATGAAAGGGACACGCAGCCAGTCCCCCACTCGCAGCTTTCTTTATTGTGAATTCCATCACCACATTCAGAGACTTCATGCCCCAAACAACCACAGAAAAAACAAAAAGCCGGGAGCCTTTCGTATTGCACCAAGTATTTCATCCGTTCCTTGAGCATAATTGGCACCACACGTACCAATGGTTTTTTGAGGTCCAACTAAACTCTTGCACAAAGATAATTTGTGGGATTGATCTTGCCCTCACTTACTAGTACTGTGATAGGGTCCCCAACCTTCTTGACAACCTTCTCTACCAACTCCCTTTTCTTCATCAGGCCCTCTAGGACCCCTTGAATCCTCGCCTAGACCGGGATTTTATCCAACTTATATGCATGAATGTTGGAAAAACCATCATACTCCTCCATCACAATCGCCGCACCTCTGAACAACCAAGGACTTCCATCCATCACCCTCGTCCAATCTCCAAAACAATGGAGTTGGACCAAGAACAAGTTTGGTCCGAGAACCTTGAAGGTCACCTCCTTTGCCGATGCCCAAGCAATCCGCAAGGCACTAAACAGCGCAGCATGACTAAACGGCTTGGTGGTATGCACCCTAAAGAGTGCCAGCCATCGAACTTCCTTCACCAGTTCTTCGTATTCCTCCGAGAAATCCAGATCATCTTCTTCCTCGCCCTGTAGGCTCAAACCCTCTAGACGCTCCTCCAAACTCAGCATTTTCCCTTCTTCCCCCATCATCTTCTCCTTCCCCTTCTCCTGCGTGGACCGACGATCAGCCATGCAGAAACACCAGTGGCACCCAGGCTTCTTGCGGAGTAGGGCACAACACGATCTATGGATTCAGGTGGCAAGATCACGGTGATCTCAGCCCGCTATGTCGTGGACTCCGACGTCGCCGCCAGAGGAAAGAGAAACCCTAGTTTAGGGGACTTTTCCCATAGGAGTAAGTGCTTAGTTATTGTTTGCATTTTAATCCAGGACTGTTCATTGAGTTACTGTCCTTAAGGTGGCTCAGAAACTATCTCTTTTATATTATATTATGATGACAAGCTTCAGTGAAACTTTGAATTATAATGGTAGTTTTCCACATACACGAAATATAATGGTACATCTTTAAACTTGCAGAATTGTAAGACTGTCTCCAACGGAGCAGCCAAAACATGACCCAAACCTATTTTGGGTGATGCACAGTTGTTTGGGTATCAAAAATCAGCCTCCAACAAGCAACGCAAAGGCAACATGCATTTTGGGTCGGAGGCAACGCAGTAGGCAAAAAGCGCCGTCCCCTGGGTCTTTGCATCGCCCTACAAAGGCGGGACCCACCACCATCGTGGTAGGGGCGGCCCCGCCGGAGGAGGCAGCACTGTGCCCCCGCGCTGCGCCAGAGGAGGTGGCAGCCGGATCCGCACGCCGCAGCGGAGAAGAGGCGACCGACCTGATTTCGTCGGAGGAGAGGCCTCGCCGTCCGCCCCGCCGATCCAGCCATCTCGTCATCACCACGCCGTGCTCCGACTCGCCGAGCATAAAAAGGCCAGCCGCACACGAGATCTTGGCTGCGGGCCGGAGGTGGAGGGAGGAGGAAGCGGTGGCCGGCGGCGCAGCAGGGCTTGCCGCGCGCTGAGGAGGAGGGCGGGCGGGGCCGGCCGTGAGTTGCGGAGGTGCCGGAAGCTTCGAGGAAAGGGCTTCCCCGTGGCTCTCAGCTTTTTTGCGTCACCTGTTGGAGAAGGCCGGTTTTGGGTACCGGATTTTATGCTCGCGTGCATGACCCAATCTATGAGATGGGTCTCCAATTTGGGTTTGGCTTGTTGGGTGACTAGTGCGAAGTGTCGCCCATCGCGTGGGTTATTAGCCTTAACATTGTCTTGTATAAATAGAAAACATATCTTGGTAACTTTTACAACTGTGGTCTGCTCCTTTGCATTCGCCGACTTCGTAGCACTTGAATCATCGTAACAATATTGCACAATTCATCTAGGTTTATCCAGTTTGGGAAAAAAGCAACATAGATGAGCTTAGCATCTTATCTATTTAATCTAAAGAAATATAATCATCTTGCAAAACTATCATAGGCCCAACATTCAACGGTAACATGTAAACACCACTGAGGTTCGTGCAACATCCTACATTGTTAGATAATATAAGTCATTACATAAATAACAAATGCAGGTGTGTCAGGTAACTTCAATGTTACACATTTCATGTACAACTATCATGCGTTAGAATCATGAATTGAATGAGTCCTTAGAGTTTAATCTCATACAAATACAAATCAAACCCTTTGGTCCTTGATAGAACACCTTGGAGACAATAATGATGAGATCCATGAACCGACACTACAACTCTATGCCGGTGGTAGGAACTGCTCACTTCCGTGAACACCTATTTTGGTATGAAACAGTAATCAAAGAATGGGGGACCAGAGCAAAGAAGTAAAGTGAAATGTCAAGAGACAATCAGATAAATTCATGTCCTATAGAGTAAAGCTGATGCTTAAGCATTGTCTCTTGGCTATGTGAGAAGCAAAGAACATAGGAAGCAATCATTCTCTCGGTAATCTACACCACACTCCCTTCAATAAAAGCATTCTTTGAATTGCGCTGTGCCAAAATTATTAATTTTACAGGCTTCGTCAAGCAAAAATAATACAATTGAGAAGGTTGGCAGATCTATAAATAGGAAGCTAAAAAGAAGTGATGTAAGGTGAACCTAATATGATGGAAAACTAAGTATGTACTCATTCCAAAGAAGCGTCCATAGGTATACCAATGTCAGCCAGGTTTAAGAGCAAGTGCCTGAATTCATTGACCAATTTGTGAGCAACCTTTTTTTTTTTTTAGGCTGGAACATAAGGATTTATGATGAATAGAGTCGTGGGCAGTGATTGAGACAACCGAAAACTACATTGTTGTACCTTTTTTTGCTTTAATCTGTCCAATCCTATTGAGATCTAACCTGAACTTCGAAAGTAGAATGGAATTAGATACGACACAACCTGATTTAGAAGGGGTGAACTAAAAATGTCAATTTAACGTGCCCCACCTGTGCTCTAATAACCCAAAACAAAATTTAACAAATGCAAATGAGAGGTACTCTCTTCCATTAGTGTGGACCAGAATTCTGAACCTACCTGATTCTCTGTTCTCATAAAACAGAGAAACAACACCATTAAGCAATCCTATATGTGCAATAGGAAACTAACAAAATAATCTACACTTTTAAGTTATGACCATGAAAGGAATTACCTATGAGATGAAAATTTACTGACAGCAGCTAGATCCTTCCAACTTTGACATAGCTTCTTTTTTTGAGTTTTTGACTTTTTGCACAAAATTCGGACCTATGTTAGCACTTGGAGAAATAATCATAGTAATCTTCATTAATTTTAAGCAGATAAAAATGTAGTTATGGAGACACTGCCATTACATAATCTTAGGAATTATATTAGGCTGTGAAATAGACACCAAGGACATGTAAAGATACATGAGGAGCCTTACATTTTGTAAATTGGTACTGTGACACTGCAGGTTGTAGCGGAAGGGAGCATGAGGTTGAAATTTTCTGTCAGTAGTTGTATCCTTCCAGCTTTCACATAACCTCTTATATCCTTCCAGCTTTCACACAACCTCTTTTGACTTTCTGCACAAAATTGGAACTATGCCTATGATAGCATCAACGCCATAACCATATCAGCATTTAGTAATTTTAAGCAGATAAAAGTCTAGGAACAACGAAATTTGCATGACATAACCTTAGGAATTATTTTAGGCTGTAGAATAGACACAAAAAAATATATAAAGATATATATGGAAGAGACATTAAATTTGTTAATGATACTGTGTCACTGCAACATGTAGTAGAAGCGAATATGCATAATAGGCTATATGTATTTACATAGGGAAAAAACTAAACCAGCATAGAAATATAAGTTTCATTGAGGCAATATTTCCCATACATGAACAGTATGATAAAGATGTAATTTCATAAATAGGCTTTTGACATAGTAATGTTTTTCTGGGAACTAAAGCAATGCAACAACCTGATGTTAAATCTGTACACAAAAAACTGATGGTGAGAGACCATTTAGAGGCTCGTAATCGATACCAACTTGGTTGTGTTTTTGTGTTGGTGGCCTTTTTTCAGGATAGGGGAGGTCTGTGAGACTCACTTAGCAAATAAGATTTTTAGTAGTGAAGACCATAACAATAAGTGAGGCTTGTAGAACTATGCAGACCGACATTTTAAGTTGTAGGACACTCTAGTTGTAGGTCATGGTTCCATTAGTGGAGCTCTGTTACTGATTATTAATATCACCATTCTCCAACATCTCTTTGCCTTTCCATGAAGATATTGGCATAATTCATAGGCATGTTGTAACAAAAAAAACAGCCTTTTCAAACTGAATCTATATTAATTCTACTATATATCTTAGCCAACAACAACCGGAAATAGAATTTTAGTTTGTTGGTGACGAACCAACCGCCATATGAATCATTCAGAGAATCCTGATAAAACTGGTTAGGCAAACCCTATGGAGAAGCAACATCCCCATTCTAATGGATCTTGTAAGCAGAAAATGACCCCTCCATACCAAATTGTGGACAAGGCAGTAACCTCCATACTAGATTGTGGACAAATAAACATGGCCTAGAACGTTGCTTGTAAAATATGAAGCAACAGAGGTTAAATAAACGGGTGGACTCAACTAAAAAAATGGAATGACTGGTTAGGTATAAGTGTTGTATGGTTTACTGAAGCCAAAAGAGTGGACCATTGCACCATCACCATTTTTTTTCTGGTCAGCATAGCATTGGCAGTATGCTGGATAAATCAAAATAAACCTTGTACGTGCAACCACTGTAGGTAAATGCAATCACTATGTAAGTCAAATCTATATATATTACCACAACAGCCAATATCAAATACTATATAAGGTTCTTCAAAAGTTGATAGGTAGCAAATAGAAATATTGTAGGCCAAGTTAAAAGCCTGGGCATGATAGCAAGGATCTCAGATCTGCAAGACCGAGTGGCTACAACTATTGTACTTGAGAAGAAAACTATGTCTGCATAAATGTTTAAACAAATTTAGTGGACACCTACGGTGCCTTAATAATCAAATCTGGTCTAAGTGCGCATGGTTGTAGGTTGGATTCGGGTCTAAAAGTCCCAATCAATTGTACATTTATATGACTGGGACTCCATAGAAACTATAATAATATTTAGAAACATAAATCGAATGGCAGACAGATTGTGTGTAGTATGGCTATTTTCCAAAAAAATAGGATGTAGTAGGATCATATAATGTAAGAAAAGTAAGTTTTGTAGAATATTGCTCAAATCTGGGACGACATTTGTCAAGAGGTAAGATGATTTACCTGGTCTATGGATGACTGATTTGGCAAGCCTTTTTCAGAGAAAACCTGCCACCAATTGTTGGAAGCAACCCTGATATACAGCTAGAACAAGGCGAGAGGAAAAAGAAGTGACATTAGTACCATGGTATTGTTATCTATAGATATTTTGTTCAACAACTTCCAACTGATGTGGCAATGCATGTACAATGTCCATCGCCATGAAAGTAGCTATTGGCATGCATACAAATGATTAGCTAAAACATTGCACAAGATATTTTTGTGTCGTGTTTAAAGGCAACAAAAAACAGAAGAGATGGTTAGCTGTAGAAGAAAGGAGAAGAATCAGCCATTACCATTCCAGCTGCACTGTAATACCTGTATATTACAAATGGGACATGAGGAGATCATCTGCAAAGAACTCCTATAGTAGAAATAAAAGGGAATAAAAATGAATCACAATCAGTGCACAACCTGAGTGGGCATTTAATCAAACACCTAAAGTGGCAGTACAAAGGTAGCAGTACAGAGAAACAAACGTAGCACACGTTTCGTACACAAATACATAATAATCCCCAGCTCAGCAATCTTATTTCTCGTCTCTTCCCTTACCCAAATGAACACAGTTTATTACTCCAATTTCACACGGTTGCAGGAGAGGGGATGGGTCAACGCCTAAGGAGAAAGAAGAGAAGAGGAGGATGCGGGAACTCACCAAGGCTTGAGAGGCAAAGACAACCAGTTGGGGGGTTTGTTGAGCACAGGAGCCGTGGAGTCGCGCACGGGCGTGAGGAAGCCGCGTTTGGGGGCACCCTCGCAGTGGCCACCGGCGGGGCTTCCGCGCCGCATCGCGCCGGGGGACGGCCGCCGCCGGGGTGCACGCCTGGCGGAACGCCGCCCGCGGGCGAGGCTAGGTCCTCGACGGCGCGTCACCCACGCCGTGGGCTTGGTCCATGGCTGCACCCGCCCACGCCGGATCTTAGTAGAGACGAGGCCGCTTAATCGCCATGGGAGAGGAGCACGAGAAGGAGATGGACGGGAGAAACCGACCAATAAGCGGGCTGGGCGGTCCCGCCGGCACCACCCATGCCGGGCCGACGCGCCGTCACCCCGCCCGATCCGGGATTGCCGGTGACGGAGAGGCGAAACCCCTAGGTCGGCGCCGCCATGCGCAGGAGCCCGCCGTCGCCTCGGCCATGCGATGCAAGGGGGTGCGTGGGGGAAGAGAAGAGCGGGCGCCGGGGAGAGACGGCCGGTAGAGGCGGAGGACGGCACGACGACGAGGAGCTGAGGAGGCAGAGGCGGCGCCAGGGACGAGCGGAGGCGTCGATGTGGGGAGGGAGAAGCGGAGGAGACGAGAAAGCACATAGCAACATAGAAAAGAGAAGAAGAGACGTGGCTGAATATAACTGGATAAGGTAAATAATACATGTACAGTAAAAAAGGGTTATGTGGCTAGGCTCATTTCCGGCGGTGGCGTTCCGCCATTCTAAAGAGTAAATAGCCTAATAACCTTTTTTTTTTTTTTCGACGAAGCTTTGTTCCGTACTTTTTTCAAGGGCAAATACGTAATGTTTCGCCATACCATCCCCTATCTCATTTCCCAATCCCCAAACAGTGGAAAAAGAAAACCAGCAGTCATCACTCTGCAAGGTGGGAGACAGTCGCGCGGCGGCGGCGCGGAGAAGGGAAAGGGTTTACCCTGCCGCGAGCATGGGTAAAGGAAAGCGCGGAACGAAGCGTGGCCGTGGAGCACGCTCTTCTTCCCCCGCAACCCGGGGTGGGAGAGGGGCCGCGGCCGCGAGGGGCACGACGGCGGCGGAGGTCGACAATCCCGCGGGAGGGCCGACGGCGGTGGGGACTGCTCCTCACCCTCGTCGGGGCAGAGCGGCAGCGTCGACAGAGGGCTTGGCACTTCCACCCCGCCAAGTACTACTACCACCCCGCCAAGGCCTGGTGCACCGCCGTCCATCTTGACCACCCCGCCAAGCGCTGGTGCACCGCCGTGCATCTTGGGAAGCCCTCCTGACGAGAACTATGCTACCAGAGTGACGACTTCCAGGGAGGAGCGAGCAGCCCACCTCTTTTTTGAATTCCTTCAGAAGTAATGTTTCGCATGTTTCTCTGTTTTCTTTTCTTATTTAACGCAGTCTAGTAATGTTATATATACGTGCCTTGCTGAAAATGCCATATTTAGGCGTGTCTCCTATGCTCGAGTGCCTGAAATCTCCAATTTTTTCGGAGGATTGGATGAATTTGCGAGTTCAATAAACTTAGGGTTCTTGGGTTGGGAAGTTGGGCGGGAGGTGGTGGGTAAGGCAAGGAGATGGGGGTGCCATTGTGCCAGGGGCAATTTTGGACCACCTGATGGGCAGGGAGATGGCGAGGGGAGAGTGCAGTAGTGCGGAGGGGGTGGCGGCAATGGAATCTGTGGTGGGGGCACCCTATGCATCTCCAGGGGTTGGGGTTGGGGTTGAGGGGAGCGAGCAGGAGTCATCGTAACAGGATCTGAACAGCGGAAGAAGAGAGTGTTTTGGCCATTCCATTTTAATCCGGCGGTCAACAGATAGCTATATATCATGCACCTTATGATTAGCATCTCCCATATTTAAGTATGCCATTCATGTGGTGCCATCAATTTTTTTCACTTCCTACCACTTTGGGCTGTGTTTCCCATGTCTTGTTTCCATTTTCTTTTCCAATTTTCTTGCTCATCCTGTTACAACCATGGCTGCAGTGGGGGAGGCACCAGAGGATGGGGGAAGAACACGAGAAAAAGAATAAAATTGTCAAAAGATGCACAAAATGACTATATTTGCGGACTCAATGGCACTGTGAATTACATGCGTAAATCACAGCATTTTCATTCAGGTTCTTGAATTGATTCTTAGGTTACCCTAATGATTTCTATGTGCATTTCAGATACATGGGTAGCTCAGTTGGAGACCCAGTTTATGTTGCTGAGCTGAAGTCTATGAGAGCAAAGAAACTCTGGAAGCTGCAAATTCAGTTTCGTCACTTGAGGATGTTCGATAGGAACTTTTCACATTATGTTTGTAACAACAGACGCCGGTAAGAAATCTTCCAATTGTCATAAGGGATATACTGTTGCATTTGGGGGCTATGGACTATGGTAGTGATGCTATGTTAGTGATGCTTTGATCCATCTGCCATTCTGAAGGGCTGCAGCTACCATGAAGTCAACAATCTTAGCCAATTTACCACACTCTTATTGATATAGTAGAAGTGTCAAACAACTACTTAACTATTTCGTCACAAAGAGAAGTGCACCCAATCCAAAGTTTTTCCTGATTTCATTGGTTCATACCACATCCATCTCAAGCCAAGATCTGTTCTGTCTTTCATTAAATATTTGAAAACTAGGCCGCAAGCTTTTTAGGATGACAGACCTTATCTCAGGCCATCTGGCAAGGTGATGCCTGCCATTAACCTGATCTTGTTTATTTTCTTAGTTGGCCACTCTTTTGGTTGGCAGACTATCAGGTTGTAGACAAGGATTGAGGTCAGAACTTACCATTCCTGAGGATGGAAGTCCGTTTTCCAGACTTCTGTTGTATACTAGGCTCACTGATCGGTAGTTTTTTGTGCATTTAGAAGGTGTATATAATTTCCCTACAAGTTGTAAAATATTATGCTATCATGAGATCATATTTGATCAGCTCTCAGTATTTGTAAAGAAAAGGAACCCTGTGAAACTGACAGGCCTTGGTTTTTGTAAATTCATCTTCCTAGTGAGAAAGATCCTCGCATTGTAAGAGATCCTAATCAAGGATAGCCTCTGTTCTCACTTTTATTCTCAGGCGGTCCTTAAAATAAGCTAGTAGTTCATTTCCTTTGTGTGGACTGTCTGCCAATTCATTTTTTTTATCACAAAGTTTGCAATACTAAGGTTCCACACTCTCCAACCATTCTCGTTGGAATAGTTTTTGCAACCCTGTCTGAACCTTTCAGGAATACATGACCTTTCAATATATGCAAGAATTCAATTTTTTGCTTTTAAGGCTGGTTTTAGCTTTTTCGCAACTAGTTTTTGGACTTTTTTTAACCACTGTCAAATTGGGAAATAATCAGCTGCAATCTAATGTCATCTACTTTCACCTTGGACTACTCCTTAAGAGCCTTTCAAACCTTAGATATCTTTCTATGCAATCTTGAGAGGTCATCTTGACTTCTAACTGTTTCTTGAAATAAGAAAGGGGAAGTTGTTCAATGTTGCTGAAGAAAGCTCCTATGAGGAACATGACAGGAAAAAAATGTCATTTCATTATACAGAAAGTGCGAACATGATCCCAAAAAGAACGCTGTTTTTAGTCACCAGCCCAAGCTAACCTTAAGCAATATGGATGAATTTCCTTGAGCTCCATAAGGTCCAAAGATTCTTTGTATTATCCAATCAATCATTAGTTCAAGTCTCTTTTATCCTCTGCCTTATAAAATTGAAGAGAAGTCAACAGTAAAAAGCTGTTCAGGGGTACTATAAAACCCATCACAATCCACATGTATTAGGAGGGATTGAATCGAATTTAGTTCATTTTCCACCTCAATCCACATGTATTGGAGGGTTTGGGAGTGTATCCAAACAGGCCCTGAAGAATCTTTAGAGATTATGGAATTGCCACACAATTTGATCTAAATATGTCATTTATTTTTAGGATATGGGACTGGCTCCTGAGTGCTGTAAGGAAGTTTTTATTTGCTCATTGTGTCATTGCTGATGGGATGACAAGTGATGTCATCAACTCCACAACAAATGATATAGTGCTTCGTGCTGAGCTGGAGTTCATGCGTATACCAAACAGGTTTGCCTCTTAATCTTATGAATGATCATTCAGTGCATCTGATTTATCCTTGTGTTTATTTACCATCTTTCTTGCAGTAGATCTTTGGAAAAGTATGATCATTTAGCTGGTTACAGAGAATAATGGATCTTTCCTTTCAAATTGCAGAATTCAGACCCTACCGATCTTTTTGAAAAGCAACAGTGATGACCTTTCGGAGTTCATGAATATCGGATTTGAAACAGGAGAATCTATTCTTGTCTCAACTGCTATTGGTGGCAATACCTGCCAGGCTTGTGTCCAGCACTTGATTGAGAGGCATATCCAAGGCCACAGCTGGAACGGGGACTTCACAGCCGAAGATTGGGATGTGATCAATGGCTGTGAGGTGGAGCTCATGAAACAGCCAGTATCATTCAGCCCAGAATTTGGAGCTGCGGATTTGGGTAAAATTGATTCTGAGCTGTTACATCATTACCGTAAAATTGACAAGGATGGAAATCAGCATTTGCCACTTTATTTTGATGAGCTTCATGATGATTTAACGGTAACATCACAATCTGTGAAGAGTGAACAGGACCTCCTTTGGTACCGGGAATACATTATCTCACATCCTGCTTTGAAGCCGCCAATGGCACGTATTCATCTGATCCGAGGTTTATTTCGGGAGATCAGAACATACAATCTTTCTGCTGATCCAATCTTCCATGACTTCTTGACTAAAGCCAGTGAATCATGCTATGTTGACTGGAGATCCCTGATTACTAATGGGAAAAGTTATGTACTGCTAGAGGCATATTGGCACAAGATTCCCAAAGCTGATAGGGTAAAAGTTAAACCAAAATATGATGGAAGTCTAGAAACCCTTTTAGGTTTCAAGCGCCATTCTTGTGAGCACATTGAACAAAAATCTAGAGTGAATGAATATTCTTTCTGACCTTTCAATGTTTCTATGTGATTCGCTAATAACTTAGCATTCAATGAATGAATCGCATGCTATTTCTTATTTACACATCAAGGGGTTCATGTAGCTACAATTTTGTGTTTGTTGTAGGACAAACAAGGCAATCAATTGATGAAGACCTCTGCTGAAGCTGAAGTTTTTCCAGCGAGCAAAATGGCCAAGTTCTTACCCTTTTTTTATAAAAAAAAATCTTCTGATGAAGTGTAACATGAGTGGATGGTAAGTTTTTTTTTTTTGCATTTTCTTTAATTTGTTGCTTAGGTTGTCAATTCAGTTCCTTTCTTGATACTAAAGACTTTATTATTTCAGCCTTAGAGAGGTATGGCAGGAGTACAAAAGTTCGGGGTGGGTTACCATACGATTCATTTGTTGTTGTTATTTGTGTAACTCATTTTTCTTATAACATCTGATTTGCAACATTTTCTGTAGATTCAAGTCACAGCTTGGCATCCGGAAGGCTTAAGGGTTGATATTCCTATTTTTGCTTCAAGATGTAAGTATTTGTCACACTGTATGCATTTAACAGTGTGCATTGATTGCCATAAGAGTTCAAATGCTGAGGAGGTTATCCACTCCCCCCTCTTTAGTTTAAAAACTACTGATGGTTGTCCAAAATGAGCTCCCGTACTAGACTACTACTAATTGAACTAAAAAAGAGCAATGGATATACTTAGCAACAGGATAGTTGGCACAAGGTCACTTGTCGCCTGATGAACTGTTGCAGAGACACCCTTGTTTCCAACTTGTTTCCATACTATTATATTGATGTTTTCTGTTATTTTAAGTACTGTGGTGGTGAATTGTTGTACCTTGGTTTTAGTGATATAAGTGTATCATAAATAGTAACAGTAGTAGTTGAGGTTGAACATTGTTGGTGGTCATGCATAAACTCAATTGACTAGTCTCCTTGATGTTTATGTTTCAGGTTCAACTGTCTGTTGCAATCTACTACTCCTATCGGTTTGGTCAGGACTCTTGGATGGTTGCTACTTTTGCTTGTCTGGTGGTTTGCTGGAACTGATACACTAGTAGTAACAGCATTAGTTAGTCGAGAGTAGGCGCTGACATCTCATGCAAAACAGGGCATGAATGGTCGGTCGCTCGGGTTTTTTTTGGTGCCCATGGTGGGAGGGCAAGCCTAACCATTTCGTTTTTTGCAATCTGGAATATCTTTCGGCGAAACTGGGGTTATTTGCTGTGGCAGGGATTTTAGACTTGGTTGACGCTCATGTGCCGCCTAATGCTCAGATATATGCACCAGCCATGTCAATATTCTCCTTTTGTAGAAGTTAGAATCTGTTTTTTTTTTCAGGCATTTTTATTTTACTTTCGACAAGTTGGATTCTGCATGTTTTAATGTTTACCGTTTGGTCAAACCTTAAATATCCTTAGTGTAAAGAAAATATTTGCGATCAGATTCAGAATCTTTCGCGCTATGTTGGTTCTTCTATAGCTAGACTAGATAGCAGCTTCTAAGAGCACCTTTGTTAGGGTACCAAACCATGGCCTCAACCCTACTTTTTGAGTTGAGGGCAAAAACACAATAGGGCATGCTTGGTACATTTCAGCTTCACCGATGATTCCTCAGCTTATTGTAGTTTTGGATCGAAAAGCTTCATCGGTGTCCAAAAGCAGCTTTTGGATCGAAAAGCTTCACTGGTGGATCAGCTCTTGGTAGCTTTTGGATCGAAAAGCTTCACCGGTGGATCAGCTCTTGGTAGCTTTTGGATCGAAAAGCTTCACCGGTGTTTCAAACGTATAGTAGTATAAACTGAACCCCTCCGGAAAATGACAAAAATGTTGAATCATTCAACCAAATCGATCGATGTTCATCTATCCGCTTCGCTTCATCCAACGCGGCTATAAAGCAACTCCAGTCTAGCATCCGCTTCGCTTCATCCAACGCGGCTATAAAGCAACTCCAGTCTAGCATGTAATTTGGGCCTCTAGATTTTTTATTTGCATGCTGATCTAAAAAAATAGGGACCCAAATTTGTTTCCAACTTTAGCCCAAGACTGTTGCTTCCAAATAGGGTCCTCCTGTTTTACGGGGCCCTAAAACTATATTTTATGAGTCCTAAAATAGAAGTCTAAATAGGAGGCCCACTGAAGTTATTTTTTTAATTTAAAATAGAAGTCTAAATAGGAGGCCCACTGAAGTTGTTTTTTTTTATTTGAGCTCCTAAAAACTCCAGTCGGCCTCCTAAACAGACCTCTATTCTAATTTTTAGGAACTCAAGTAAAAAAAACTCTAGTGGGCCTTCTATTTGGACTCTCATTTTAGGAGGACTCCCAAAATATAGTTTCAGGCTCTCAGGAATAGGAAGACCCTATTTGGAAGAAAGTCAAAAAAAGACCCTATTTAGAAGCAATAGGGTCTTGGGCTGGAGTTGGAAGCAATAGCGTAACCACAGCGTCGGAGGCTCGGAGAGTCCAAAAAAAAAAAATAGAAGGGGCGATCCGATCCGATCCTCTGGAGATACAATCTTGTAAAATATTGCTTGCTTTGAGATCCGAGCCAAGAAGAGCGTGTAAAATACGGTCTTTTTTTTACCCTTCTTGGGGTTGAAATCATCATCTAGTAAAATATTGCTTGCTTTGAGATCCCAATGAATAATTTTCAGCCTGGAATCCTGGTGAAGGTACAGTAACCCTCTTCCAATTCCTTGAATAATCTTGTATCGCAATTTCCAGCCTAATACAAGTGTCTTACTTTCATCTAAAAATTTTATAGTAGAAAGTATTAAATGTCCGTTGAAAATTTCATTTACTGGCTGACTGTATAAAGTATTCGCATAAAATCAAAACTGCAAGTAACTGAAACTTACTGAAAATAAATGAGTCAAGACTCTTGTTGGGCATGTATTCATACAACATCATCTTCTCTTCTCCATGAATACAACAACCAAAAAGCCTCACTAAGTTCCGGTGTTGCAGCTTGGATAGCACCGTCACCTCATTCTTGAACTCGTCCAATCCCTGCCAGGAGCTTTTAGATAACCTCTTAATAGCAATCTCTTGGCCATCTGGTAGTATCCCCTGGAGATACAATCAAGTATCCACTATGGTTATCCACATGAAAAATAATTAATTGAATGCTTGACCATATCATAACAGTTGGAGGAAGTATATGATTTATCCAATACTCCACCTTGAAAACTGGACCAAATCCACCTTCGCCAAGCTTTTCACTGAAATTGTTTGTTGCGGAATAAACAGTGCTGAACTCAACTAATGGTGAGCTCAAAATTTATCGTTCACAGAATAATCGTCTTCATATATGTAATCATCTGCAACAATCTGAAATGGTTTCCATATTCTCCGTACACCTGCAATTTGGTAAAATGTTAATAAAGTGACAAACATACTCCTTTTTGTTTGGAGCATTCAACAAACCTACCTAAGAATCCATGTAAATTAAACAATGATATTTATTTCCAAAAATCTGCTGCCATGGCAAATTACACTGAATCAAATATCAACGTACAAGTTTCATAATCTGAGAATGGATTGAAAAATATGCTGATAAAAAGAAGAAAGCATCTTTATCAAGTGTGTATGAGACTATTCGTTTGTCAATGTATGAGACTATTCATTTGTCAATTTTGGACATAACTTCGTAAAAGAACAAACAAAAAGAAAGAAAGAAAGAAAGAAACAAAGAAAGAAGAAGAAGAACAAGAAGACTGAAGAAACCATGAAACTCAGATGCATGAAGGCAGAAAGCATCATATCACCTATTTGCTTGATGATGTGCCTCTTCAGGAAACCAAACACGCAGAAATGCATGATGCTAGTCAGGAAGCGAGTACCTTACTACCAATACACGCAATACATCAGGCTTTTATGCTTGGCACATATGAAAGCAGGTCAAACAGGAAATTGCATGCCTTTTGCAAGCCAAGGAGTACCAAATGCTCCTGATTTCAACAGAACCATTTGGTCAACTGGGTAATGTAACATGATGAAAAAAAACTGTTAGTTTGATATGATGATGGAACATGATACTATTATATAGGATTTATTTGTTTGACATTTTGGCTTAGACAACAATACTGAAGAGTTCGGTACTTGTTTATGTGATTAAATTTGACTATTGCGAGATGCCACTATCTGTAGATGCCACGCCCAGCTTGCTAGATAAGTAGAAAAATATTTAAATTTGTAAACAATGTCATCAGTAGGTTAGGACAGAAGAGTCATGATAGGGAAGTGCACAACAAAACAACAAGCAAGAGCTGAGCTGGGGATCACTGCCCAATAGCCGGTTCTCGATGACCGGTTCTGAAACTTCAGATGCTGAATGTGCATGCCTTGCAGCAATATAAGGACCATCCAAGTCACTCAATCGCTCATTGCTGATAAGACACTTGCAAGTCCTGAACTCCTGATCCCTAACACCTGAATAATGTGCTGCATTTTCTGCGTAAAATTAAAGCTGGATGGAGCTGACACCATATTTCGACAAAAAAACTATCCGTACATTGCCTTCACTCTTCATGCAGGCAGATGGAGGATGACATTAAAGTGTCAAACGCAGCACAATTTAAGAAATAAAACTTTGCGCAAATGGTCGGAGACAAAGAGACTGTCGGTACATGTACGAAGGGGTGGTCGGCGCAAATCTTCAGAGTAGATAGAGGATTTGAGCGGCGACGTGGTGGCGCCAGGATCGGCGGCCCTCGCCCTCAACATCGCCGCCTGCCCGCCCAGGTCTCCGGCGGGGCGGGCGGATTCGGCTCCGAAGCCGTTGACCTCACCGCTGCATCAGGCAAGTGTCGGGGGACGGGTGGACGGCGACCCCGGCCCGGTGTTATATAGCACGCGGGATGGCCTAGCCGGTGGAGCAGACATTGGGCCCCGATTGTTCGGATAGGTCATGTCGATTTGGATCTTAAATGGGCCATATTTGGTAGTTTTGGTGCGGAATTCTTCTTTGCAGAACAATCCTCCAGGCCTGGGCCGCCGAAGACGCGGATGTATTCAAACACAATTGGGTCGAATACATCCGCCGAAGACGTGGACCATATACAATAGTTTACATCACCGTACTATTTTTACCTTTTTAAGAGCATATATAGCTCGTGCAATAAAGATGCCATCTTATCTTTTGAGGATTTATAGTGGTATAATAACATGTTGGCTTGTTCATCACATGCTCGCAAAGAGATAAATGGAGATAGATCAATCATCAAACCAATACAAGGGCACGTGGATCAGTTCACCAATCGCAGGACAACCACGTACTCAAAATGCTGGAGTCGGTTCATGAGCCAAAAGATAACATTGGTCCAACAAAAGAAAAATCTGCATGATTCTTCCCAACCACGTATCCTTCTCAGTTCCCACATAGGCGTCAATCATCTTTTTTATCTGTAGACGCCTGCGGCAGGTGTGGAACCCATTTTCAATCTATCAAGATTGATTGAGTCTGAGATATGCATGAACCGATCTTCTCTCCCTTTAATTTGATGATTCACTTTCTTCAGTTGTTGGTTCGATCATGGAGAATCTGTTGGATTTATTATGGGCTAGACCCATTTATTTAATTCAATAAATCAATAAACTCTATGGTGTGTAACGATGGACATGTTAATTGTACCGGATTGGAATCCCATGATGACAGGAGTTACAACTAGAGTTTCAACTCTGAGTTGAACCCTTCATCTCCCGTCTCCTCGCCTCCCTCCTGAACGCTCTCCTGGCGCTAAGACATAAAAGGGGAACACCCCTCTCCATCCCATATATATAGAACAACACAGAACACCAGAAACGCAATTCTGTAGCTATGAAGGTTATTCCCATCTCGTGTTACGGCGGGGCTGGAGTTCACGACGACGGGTTCCTGGCCCAAACGGCGGCGCTGCTCCGCCGGGAAGCCGAGGAGTTGGACATGGCGTTCACGTTCCACCCCGTCCTGGGCCAGCTCGAGACCTTGGAGCTCGGCAACCTCCACCGCACCCTCGCCATACGCTCCGGCGACGCGCGCCCCTTCAGCTGCGCCCTCCAGATGCACCGCCTCCTCGCGGTCGACGACACCCGGCCGGTGGCGAGCATGCCGCCGCTCCCGCAGCTGGCCGCGCCGGAGGTCGTCAAGACGAACTTCCTCGATCCCAGCCCGACGACGCCGATGTCCCCGTTCGTGGCACAGGCGTCGCCGTCGGGGTCGTCGCCGCGCCCGCAGCGGGCCGCCGCCGTGCCCCCGCTGGCGGGCTTCCTCTCCGCGGTGCGCGCGGTATCGTCGCCCAAGGTGGTGTGCGTGATGGAGCAGGACGCCGGCGACAACGTCCCCGACCTCGCGGCGTGGTTCGAGGAGGCGCTGCACCACTACGCGGCAGTGTTCGACGCCCTGGGCGACGCGGCGGCGGGCGAGGAGGAGCGGGCGGTGGTGGAGCGCGTCCTGCTCTGGGAGGAGGTGAAGGACGTGCTGGCTCGGGACGGTCTGGAGCGGCGGGAGCGGCTGCACCAGTGGGCGGCGCGCATGGCGGGCGCCGGGTTCGCCGGCGTGCCGCTCAGCTACGTGGCCAAGATGGAGGCGGACGCGGCGCTGCGGAGGCGCGGGCTGAGGGGGTACGAGACCGTCGGGGTGGAAGGCGGCTGCCTCCTCCTGTGCCGGAACGGGTGGCCTCTCTACTCTGTCTCCGTGTGGCGGCCATGGCCTTCCGCCCAGGGCTCTGCGTCTGGGAGTGGGAGCGGCAGGCAGACGCAGCTCGTGGCGGCGACGGAGCAGATGGCGACGACGTCGACAGCATGGCCGCTGCTACTGCCTCCTCCGGTTCACGGCAACCTGACAGGTTGATCTTGATCATAGTGACTCGATTCAGCGTCACCGAATCCACTCTGACAATCTCTCTGAACTTGGTGCTACAATGCAAATTATTGCTTTTCCTGTTGGTAGGCGATAAATACGGATCCAAACTCGTGGTAAGAGCTGGCCCTCCTCAACCTGGTTCCATAGGACCATCTCACGATGAGAGGGCAACAGAGAGCGCTCTCACGGCGGCCTCGCATCCCAGCGATTCTGGACGTTCGCCGGCGATCGGTGGACCAGGTAAGTGAGGCAAAGGTATGTATTCCTGGGGATTCGCAAGAGGAAGATGGGACGGAGGATGATGACGGCGGATGGAAATTCGTCGGCGACTGTGGATGTCGGCCGGCACCCGACCCTGCAGTAGACCTCCGTCCGATAGGAGCAAAATCCAAGTTCTGGGTGCTGACGGAAGACGATGATTCCGATGAGGATGAGGAGATTGCGTCTCAGTCGCCATGTACGCCGGACTTGGTGCGACATGCAGCTGTTCATGGATTTACTAAAGAGCACTTGTTTGAGGCGGAGTTAGCGATGCAAGACTCGTCCGTTCTCCGGCGAGTAGAAGCGTCTGAGACTCCGTCTTCGACGGACACGAAAGCTGTGCTCGTGCGAAAGATCTTGGAGGCGTTGACAGATGTTCGTCGGCCGCCCATGACTCCATGGTCGGGGAAGCTACCACGGCCAAGGGTGTCACCAGTGATGACCCTCGGCGATTGCGTGGCAAAGGATAAGCGAGGTCGACGACCAGAGAGAAGGGGCACTCTTGCCGAGGTCTTGCGGTCATCACCGTCATCGGCGATGACGAAGACGACGGAGGTCTTTCAAATTCGAAATTTGTGTGATCCGGTTTCTGCGCTTGACAAACGCCTGTTACTTCGACCCGAATCAGTTGCAGGGACGGGTGGGCCTTCTATCGAGGTTCAACGTGGGCCTTGCGAACTGGTCGGGCTTGGACGCAGGAGGTGTCGCGGTGGGAAATTGGCGGAACGTTTCTTACTCGGAACCTGCGATCTTGACGCAATCAATAGAATAACCCTAGCCGCCACTCCCTGCTCGCCATCGTACGTTGAAGTTCTCTGTGCAGACATGGCGGCAGCAGGCGCGGGTGGCGTGGGAAACGGTGGCATCGGCAACGATGGTGGCGGTGTTGGTGGAAGGGGATATGGGGCTGGTCGCGGTGGAGGACGCACAGGTGGTGGCGCTGGTGTGGGTGGTGGCCGGCATGGCTATGGTGCTGGGTACGGCTATAACCACTTCAACGATGACGGCGCGCACTTCAATGGTCGTCCTCGCTTCAACCCCAACCTTGGGGCTCATCCGCCAAGCTATGGTCCTGGATGGGACTACGAACGGGGACGAAGAGGACGGCATGGTGGCAATGGTGGTCACGGTCACAGATGGAACGCTGGATATCGACAAGGGCGCAACTATCAACGGCACATTCCGCAATGGGATCAGAGGCTGCCGCCACAAGTACCACCGCAGCAGCGTGTGCCTGTACCTCCACAGGTACCGAACATGCAAGCTGTGAATCAGCAGCAGCAGATTTCTCGAGCTCCTCCGGTGTCGTCAGGCTTAGAGCAGCAGCAAATGGTCAGTGCGGAGCAGCAGCAGGTTGCAGGGAAGGAGATTGCAATGACTGAGCATGGTGCGGTCAAGGCTGACAAGCTGCCAGTGTCTCAAATTTTGCAGGGTTCTTCCTCGGCTGCTGGGGCAAGTGATGTGCAGGTTGAGAATTCAGTGATTGGAACAACTGGTGCAGGTGCTACAGACGTGATTCAGAAGGCAATCACTAACAAGATTTGCAGGAGATGTGGAGTAAAGGGTCACTTGATGTCTGAGTGCATGGTTGCAGTTTTCTGTGATATCTGTAAGAGCACTGACCATGCCATGAGCCGGTGCCCGGTGCTCAAGCAGCCGAAACCTGTAGCACAGCTGGTTGGGCAGGCTGCTGATGCATTGGCTGGTTTCCTTATTCCATATGCACCTATCCAGCCAACAAAGAAAGATTCTAGAATGGCTCTTATCTCTACTTCAGGCAAGAGTTTGACAGAGGAGGAAGTTGCTGATTTCTTACGTGTGTTGGTTTCTGATACTTTTGCTTGGGAGGTAAAACGGCATAATGCCTGTGAGTTCAAGGTTCTTTTTCCAACAAAAGGGGATCTTGCAAAGATGACAAGATTTAATGCAGACATGAAGGAAGGGGTGACTCTCAATTTTCAAGAATTTAAGGAAGAGGAAGAGTATTTTGGACATGCTTTACCAGTGGTTTGGATGCGAGTAATAAACCTGCCAACAATTCTAAGGGAGTATGTCATTCTGTGGGCACTAGGAACTCTTTTTGGTGTTACTCAGGATGTAGACATGGTGACAACTAGAGCTAACAAATTTGGGCGGTTTGCAGTGGCAGTGCTAGAGCCTGATGCAATTCCAACCAAGCTAGATGTTATCATAGGTAATAGATATTTTCAGTTGATTTTTGAAGTTGAGCCCTACTTGCCAAATATTGGGCTTCAAAGTATTTGGAGCACTCAGAGTGGTGGGAACGGGGATCATGGCAATGGTGCAGCAAAGGACACTGAGATGAAGGAGGCACAAAATAATGGGAACACTAATATTTCTCATGCTACAGTTGGGAATATTGAGAATGTCAACATGTCTGGAAGTGATGATAAGGCTCCAGATGCTCAGATGGACTTTGATATTGAAAATGATGATTTGCTAGGTGAGGAGAATGATCTTAGTAAAGCAGCACGTGATTTTGTTGGAGTAAAAAGAGGAGAATTGGTGAATGTGAGGAATGCGGCATCAGTTGTAGCTTCAGGCTCTTTTGGGACTCTGTCAGCACCAGCAAGTTTACGACATCAGCCCTCACAGCCTATCAAGTCGGGTGCAAAATTGCTGAACTCTGTAATGGGGACTCAGCCGAAGAAGCCAACTACTGTGGGGGAGGGACAGCACACAGCTAGTGATGTACAGAAAAATACACCTTACGAACAGCCATCTAGTTTGAACGATGAGGAAAATATGGAAGTCTCAGAGGGGCAGTTCGATGGGGCAGTACAGGGAGAGATTGCAGATGGTGTGCAACACCTTGGTGCTCTTCTTGATGCCATGATACAAGCCGGAGTGTCAGCGGATGGTGGGACAACAAAGGAGTTGGGGAGTGTAATGAAAATGGCAGTTCTGTCAGATGGAGAGCTTACACCAGTGCGGCGTAGCAAGCGGAGTGCAGGAGTGGCTGATGTACACTCTCTTGAGAAAGCAGAAAAAAAGAGTTGCTACCAGGAACCTCGAGGAAATCCAAGGTAACGCTACTGTAAATTCAATTTATTCATTCTCTAATGTTAGTATTGTGGAAAACTTAGGGGAGTGGGCATTTGTTTGGGTAATAAAGAGACTTCAATTCTCGATTCTGTTGCTTTAATTAAAAATGTTGAAAGGGAGAGGCTGAAAGTTTCTAATGTTTGCAACCGACAAGATAATGAAAATAATTTTGAGGAGGATGAGATCGATCCTGACACCTTCACTATCAGTCGACTCTGTGGCGATTTGATGGAGGAGGTGATGGACGATAATAGTGCGGGCCTTGATGGTGTATTGGTTGATATACCCATCAAGGTGGCAAAGAATAGAAAAAAGAAGAAAATCATCAATAAGAGGGTACCAGCAAAGAAAAAATTATTTCAATGAAAGGATTGTTCTGGAATTGCAGAGGTCTGCGTGACCTAGCTAAACACACTTTCTTACATGATGTGGCTGTAGATAATAGACTTGATTTTATAGCTTTATCAGAAACCAACAGAAATAGTTTCTCGACTCAGTGTCTAGAAAATTTCTGTGCTGGAGCTGATTTTGTGTGGCATTGGCGATGCCCTCGGGGTATGTCCGGAGGGATGCTAATGGGTATAAATCAAGAGTACTGTGAAATAGAGAATATTGTCGATGGAGAGTACTATATTAAATTTGTTTTAAAAAATAGGGTAGATGGTTTTCGTTGGGCTCTGTTGTCTGTATATGGTGCAGCACAGGAAGAGCACAAAGAGAACTTTCTATCAGAGTTAGTACGGGCATGTACTAGCTGTGGGGACTTACCTTTCCTAGTTGGAGGGGATTTCAATATAATCAGGAATCCATCGGAAAAAAATAATTCAAGATATAATAACAAATGGCCGCTCCTTTTCAATGCTATTATTGAAACTTTGAACTTAAGGGAATTAGAGATGATAGGCAGAAAATATACTTGGGCCAATTATGCTGAGGTGCCAACTTATGAAAAGTTAGACCGTATTTTGGTGACAACTGAGTGGGAACAAAAATTTCCTTTAGCTACTGTTCGGGCGCTTACCCGAGAGATTTCTGACCACACACCTCTATTGTTAGATGGAGGGGAGCCCTCCCATAGAGGGAATGCTAGAAATTTTAAATTTGAATTGGCATGGCTCACTAGGGATGGTTTTTTTGATCTGATAAAAGGGGTTTGGGAGTCAGAACATAGGGGTTCCTCGCCTATGGAACGGTGGCAGAGTAAGATTAGAAGAGTACGAAGGTTTTTAAGAGGCTGGGCTAGGAATGTAGTATCTCAAAATAAAAAGCAAAAAATAGAATTATTGGCTAAGATAGATATTCTTGATAGAAAGGCTGAAATAATGCTGTTGTCTTCCGAGGAAGTGGAAATTAGAAATCATCTTAAAGGGCAGTTATCTAACTTGCTGAGAGAGGAGGAGATTTACTGGCTCCAACGCTCAAAAGCAACGAAGTTACTGCAAGGAGATGATAATACTAAGTATTTCCATTTATTAGCAAATGGAAGACGCAGGAAAACAAAAATTGTACAGTTAGAACAGGAAGAGGGAATAATTGTGGGAGATTCCAACTTGGAAGGATACATTACGGATTATTACAAGAAGCTGTTTGGAGCCCATGTACCCAATTCTTTCTCGATGGACGAGACTTTGAGGCACGACATACCTCAAGTTTCGGAGGAGGAGAATGAAGTTCTTGTGTCTCCATTCAGTGAGGAGGAGATTAGGTTGGCTGTCTTTGATATGGAACGTAATAAGGCACCCGGCCCTGATGGTTTTCCTGCAGAATTTTATCAGGTGTTCTGGGAGGTGATCAAGCCAGACTTGTTGAGCCTTTTTACAGAGTTTCATTTAGGGAGATTGCCTATCCATAGTCTCAACTTTGGGGTGATTACACTATTGCCCAAGCTTTCTGAGGCAACTCGAATTCAACAATATAGACCAAGATGTTTACTTAATGTATCCTTCAAAATTTTTACGAAGGTCTTAAACAATAGAGTATTGAAAGTAGCCAATAAGGTGGTGGGACCATCTCAATCGGCCTTTATCCCGGGAAGGTATATAATGGAAGGAGTTGTCATTTTACATGAAACAATCCATGAGATGCATAGGAAAAATCAGAACGGAGTGGTCTTAAAATTAGACTTCGAAAAGGCATATGATAAATTGAAGTGGCCTTTTATTCAACAAGTGCTTAGGATGAAGGGCTTCTCTCCAGTCTGGTGTGATTGGATTTTGAGGATCATGACTAGAGGGAGTGTGGCGCTTAAGGTTAATGATAATATAGGCCATTATTTTCAAACAAAAAAGGGAGTTCGGCAGGGGGATCCGTTGTCTCCAATTTTGTTTAATATAGTGGTTGACATGCTTGCGATTTTAATTGCACGAGCCAAAGTGGCCGACCAAGTGAGAGGTGTTACTCCACACCTTATAGATGATGGGCTCTCTCGTCCTTCAAAGATGCGAGATGATACTATTCTTTTTATGGATAATGATATTGAGCAGGCCAAAAATATGAAGCTTTTGCTTTGTGCTTTTGAGCGGTTGTCGGACTCAAGATCAATTTTCATAAGAGTGAGTTATTCTGTTATGGAGAGGCCAAAGTTAATCAACTTGAGTATATGCATATTTTTGGGTGCAATATGGGCTCTTACCCATTCCGTTATCTAGGAATTCCGATGCATCATAGGAAGTTACTAAATAAGGACTGAAAACATGTGGAGGAAAGATTTGTGTTTAATCGAGTTGTTGGAAAGGGAAAATCCTATCGGTAGGAGGGAGACTCGTTCTTATTAACTCCGCCTCGGTAGTCTTCCTATGTTCATGTTGTCTTTTTTCGAGGTGCCTAGAGGGGTTTTGAGAAAGCTAGATTATTTTAGATCACGGTTTTTTTGGCAGGGTACTGAGCATAAGAAAAAATATAGACTGGCAAAGTGGGAGGTAGTTTGTTTGCCAAAGGATCAGGGGGGTTTGGGGGTTCTAAATCTTAATGTACATAATAGATGCCTTCTTAGCAAGTGGTTGTTTAAACTATTAAATGGTGATGGAGTATGGCAGCAGCTACTTCGAAATAAATATTTACGGCACAAAACTTTAACTCAGGTTCAATCCATGCCAGGGGACTCTCAATTTTGGACTGGCCTTATGGCGGTCAAGGAAGAGTTCCTCTCGATAGGTAGGTTTGATCTAGGTGACGGGGCCCAAGTTCGTTTTTGGGAGGATTCTTGGGTAACACCACGTCCTCTAAAAATGATCTTTCCGGCATTGTATAATATTGTGAGAAAGAAAAGTGCCTCTGTTCGGACTGTATTGTCAACAACTCCACTCAATGTAGCCTTTAGGAGGTCTCTAGTGGGAAATAACTTGCGAGATTGGCACAATGTGGTGCTCATGGTTGCACAAGTTCATCTTTCCAATAATAGAGATCGTTTTATGTGGGGGTTACATCAGAATGGAATGTTCTCAGTAAGTTCGATGTATAGAGCATTATTAAATGTTCAGGCCGTACCTTTTAATAATTGGATTTGGAAATTAAAATTGCCTCTCAAAATTAAAGTTTTTGTATGGTATTTATACAAGGGTGTTATACTCACAAAAGATAATTTAGCTAGACGACATTGGCAAGGAGACTTAAAGTGCTGTTTTTGTTCGGCCCAAGAAACAATAAAACATTTGCTTTTTGATTGTCATTATGCAAAGTTTATATGGCGAATTGTTCAAGTCTCTTTCAATCTAAAGCCTCCAAATAGTGTACACAATATGTTTACAGGTTGGTTGGCAGGGTTGCATGGGACTGTTAAAGCCCAGATACTGGTGGGGGCCAGTGCAATTTGTTGGGCGCTTTGGCTTACCCGTAATGAGGTTGAGTTTAACAAAGTGTTAGCACAATCTTATTTGCAGGTTATTTTCAAAGTGACATACTGGATCAGGTTTTGGTCTCTTCTTCAGAAAGATGAGCTTCGCCACTCAATAAAGATGGGGTGTAGGGCCATAGAGACAGTCGCGCTACAAGTGTTTGCACGGTACGGCTGGAGATTTAGCAATAGGATTGCTATTTAGTACCCCCTCATTATAACTTTTGCTCGAGTCATGGCTCAAACCTTTATTTTTATGGTTCCTTGGACTGTCATTTGGATTTGAAACATTTGTAATAAGGAACAGCCATATGCATTTATCGATGCAGAAGCTGGGATATATAATATATTCCCTTTTCTAAAAAATCTCTCTGAACTTGTTGTATAGTTGATGTATAGCTGCATGGGTGAGAAGGTATACTATGTAGGATGTACCTGACATTTTCAGAAGTAAAAAGCTCTTGTTGTGTGTATACTACCATCCAATGGCAATATAGTACGCCCATCAAGATCGATCGTATCGCCTGTCGGCCACGTTCGGATTGCAAATTTTTGCAATCCGATGAATAGTAGCGTTTTCGTTTTATTTGGCAAATATTGTCCAATCGTGGTCCAATTAGGCTCAAATGATTCGTCTCGTGATTTACAACTAAACTGTGTAATTAGTTATTTTTTTACTTATATTTAGTGCTCCATATATATGGGTAAAAATTGATGTGATGGAAAGAGAGTGGAAAAAGTTGGAACTTGGGGAGGAACCGAACAAGGCCTTAAAACGCCCTAGTGTTCCGGGCTCTGTAAATTCCTATCTGATGCAGGTCAGCATCAGAGGGGTCTGAACTCTGAAACAAGAGCAGAGGATGGGTCAAATGACAAAGGAATGCTCCAAGCCTCCCAACAATGCCACCTTGCAATCGCCCATCTTTTGCCAACCAAGACAAATCAGAAGTCCAGCTTCTTAGCTTGTCCTCTCTGTTCTATTCTTGTTCTGCTAGCATATATCTGGATGACTGGATGGGATGGGACCCGAGGTTATGAAGCTTTTTTTTTAATAAAAAAAAACAATTTTCAGTTGTGGACGCATCCTCCAAACGAGACCATGTCCGCTTTCAGAAATTCAGACAGTCACACTCGCCCACATCGTTGGATGGCTGGATGTTTCTTGTACAAATTCAGACAGAAATGTGAAATGGATGGATTCTTGATCACAAGATTGTCTTGTAGCTTCAGATAATCCCAATGTGAATATGAATTCTAGGAGAACAAGCTGCATAGTTGTTCCACCAAGATCATCTTGGCAAACTCGGATTAGAAAATTTCCTGTCAGTGAGCAACAGTTGGCGTCAAATTCTGGAAGATGAAATTGTTTCTTCCTGTCCAAATCTCCTGCAAAATTACCAATAAAGATAATAATTCCCATTGCCATAACAAAGGAGCCGGCAACTGAGATTTGAAGCCCTCCAGAATAACACAAGGATTATCAGTCCTGGCTAGAAATTGCAGACACATTTGATTGGTTTCCCGACCTAGCGCTATCTGGGTTAGGTGCCAGATGCGGGCCTAGCTTTAGCCAGGACGGGGATGCAGCCCAAGGTGATTGGTTGCTAGGCCCAATTTGTGCCAGGCCGAGCTTGCTTCTTGTTTGGTTTGCTGCAGGCCGGCTTTGCGTGCAAGAACTTGTGCAAGTTGAATTTGAATTTGTTTATTTGCCTAGTTGCATGGAGGTGTTGTAGGTTGTGGTGACTTCACCGCCAGCTGCTGTATTCTAGAAAACGGCTAAATCCCAAACATAGCGAGTTAGCAAATATTGCAACATTAGTTTGAAAGTGGGTCTATTATTTAATTGTCTTACCAGTCCATTACATAGTAGACTAACTTTAGCTATGTTGTGATCGTAGTTGGAGCAATTCTAGCCTAGACATCCAAATTCAAACGCTTGGGAGCTGTGCCTGGTCAAGACAAGTTTGTGAAGCTGGGCCGAGGCAAACCTATGTAGGTATAGGTAACCACAGCGACGTCATAACGCGATTTTTTTTTCAATAATATAAAACTGGAGCCAATATATATTCCCTTGAATAAACCTTAACCTGCAAATAACTTTTTTTACATTGTCAAACACTATATCATTCTTGTTCCAATCCATCATCTCCATGCATATCAGTGAGACACCTATTTAATTAGAGCCACGATTACATCAGACTATAAGCTTTCGGCCAGTTTGGATACAGGAATAAATAACTATATAAGAAAGATAACTGACCATGTATTAATAGCGATGATGATCTAAATAGTATATATGTGGACTGAGAGAAGACCACAAAGAATCTTAAACCAACAGCCAGCTATAACTATTAAACATGCTTTTCCAAATTCACTGTCCCTCGAATGAATCGTCATCGATCACATCAGCTCTCCTCAAAACTACGTCGCGCAGGCGTAGGAGCCACCATTTCCATTTTGCTCAGCGTTGTCAGTGCAATTAGCTGCAGCTCCCGGAACCGAGAGCTCCGGAGCCTCTGTCCGGCCGCCATGCCGAGACAGAGTAGAGTGGCCACGAGCTCCAGCACAAGAGAAGGCAGCCGCCGTGCTCTCTGCTCGCCGCCGCCGGCGCCGCGCACCCGTGGAGCACGTCGTTCCCGCGCCGCATCGCGGCGTAGCTCAGCGGCACGCTCCTGAACCCGCCGAGCACCATGCGCGCCGCCCACCGCGGCAGCCGGTCGTGGCGCTCGCGCCGGCGCGCGCCCCTCGCGCAGCAGCACGTCCCGGATCTCCTCCCCGAGCACCGCGCGCTCCACCTCCGCCAGCTCGGCGGCAGGCCGCCGGCACGCCTCGGCGGCCGCGTCCAGGCTGTCGTACACCGCGGCGTAGTACGCCAGCGCCTCGCCGAACCGCTTCCGGAACGAGACGCCGCCGTGGCTGGCCTCCTGCTCCGTCACCACCACCACCTCGGGCGACAGCGCGCGCGCCGCCGACAGGAAGCTCGCCAGCGCCGGCGGCATCTGGAGCTCCTGCGGCGTCGACAGCGGCGGCGACACGAAGCCCATCGGCGTGGCGGGGCTGCTGCTGTCGCTGTCGTCGTCGTCGCCGCCGCCGCGGCAGCTGCTGCCGACGCTCGGCGGGCACGAGGTGGACACCATTTGCTGCAGCCGCGCGATGCTCGCCGTCTGGTTGAACCGGTGGCCGGCGCTGAAGGTGCCTGCGGGGTCGTCGGCAGCCGCGAGGAGGCGGTGCAGCTGCAGGGTGCAGACGACCGCGCGCGCCTCGCCGGACTTTAGCCCGAGGACGCCGTACAGGTCGGTGGGATCCAGTGCCTCGATCTGGCCGACCACGCGGTGCACCTGGAGTGGCATGTCCAGCTGCTCGGCCTCGTCGTTGAGCCGCTCGAATATGTAGGCAAGGAGGTCGCCGTCGTCGTGGACGATGGTGAGGCGCAGGTGCGGCGGTCCTCCCGGGCGACGGTGGAAGTCGTGTAGGAGCTGGATCCATTGGCATGGCTGCGCGGTAGGCCCCGCAAAGTCGATGATGTGGACATTCTGATCACCGTGAAAGTGAAACAATTTTGTTACTGCTATAAGTACTCTATAAAAAAAAATGATAACTTGGACTTAGAGCAAGTATTATAAGGGCTATATATATTCTGATCACGGTCAAAGTGAAACAATTTTGTCACTTTATATATAAAAAATAAATAACCTCTGTTAAAAATGATAGTAGCTTCGACTTAGTTTGGCGGGAACCATCTCCTCTTAAAATAGATGGACTCTGTTGGACTAGAAGTTTAAAAAACATTAGGCAAAACGACACTAGCAAGTGACAGTCGCATTATAACTTCTACTAAGATTATCATGACTAATTTCATATCCAAAACAGTGAAAATATAGGTGCTAGTTGGAGCTATATTTGTTAGCTCCTCCTCCCGTGCTCCGGCTCCTTCGACTGAGTTGCTTCAGAACTGCTCTGATCCAGCTTTGTATGGCATGGCTCCATAGCAAGAGCTGCAAGGAGGCGTCGTGCCAATGCCTTGATCAAGCTTTAGTAAACTATATATCTATTAAAATAATTTGTTAAGCAAAGCGCAAAAAATCATTTTTATATTTCCTAAGAATGCCATAAATTTCTGACCACCTGTACGAATTATGTTCACATAAAAGACAAGCAATACGTATTGAATATTAAGTCAAAGTTCCCGAGCAATGCATGTTTTAATGCCAAGTTTTTGCTAGGGTTTAGCACAAGGCCGTTCCATGATTTAAATTGCGGGCTATATAATTTAGCGGCGGCCGCTCCTGGAAGCTATGCGCCGCTATAGCGCCGCTATAGCCCCGCTATAGCGCCGCTATAGCGCCCTTGGCGTGAGATGGCTGCTCACGCTATAAGCGCCCGCTATATAGCGCGCTATTTATATACAAATCGAGCAAAAAAATAATAAACATTATAAACTTCATAAACATAAGAGCAAACAGGCAACATATTCATAGTTTCATACTTCCATACAGTCTAAACATCCATAAGGTTCAAACATGCATAATTATTAAGTCCTGAAACATGCATAATTATTAAATCTAAGCCTCATTTTTTTGTCGGCCGAGAGAAACTAGCAGCTGCCTCAATAGCGTCGATTTAGCGCGCTATGGCGCTATAGCGTCAAATAAGCGGCGCTATAGCGTCAAATAAGCGGCAATAGCGCGGATAGCGTCAAAATGCAGGATATCGTCGCGCCGACTCATCTGGGCCGCTATTAGCGCTATATAGCGGCAAAATAGCGCGCTTTTTTTTTCCATGAGGCCGTTAGTTATCTTTAATTAGTAGGATTAGCTCTGTTCGATCGGTGGACTAGCACAGTACTACACACAAAGCCAAGCCAAGCCAAGGTAGAACCTTTTCGTTCTCCATGGCCTCAAGGATGGCTCGGTTGGCGACGGCGACGGCGGCCCTAGGGAAGGGGCTGAGCTCGAAGAAGCTGCGGCGAGCCGCGCGGACGCAGCGCGGGTCGAGGTGGTCGGAGGGGTCGATGAGCGCGTCGGCGACGGCCGGGAGCATGAGGCGGACGAGGCGGCGCGCCAGGGCGTCGGCCATGGGCACGGCCAGGCGCAGCAGCGGGCCGCCGTCCGCGTCGCCTGCGGCGGCGGCAGCGGCGGCGATGAGGCCGGTGGCGCGCGCCAGGCACCGGCCGGCGCGCTCGATGGCGCCGGCCTCCACGTTGCCCGCGCACCCGCGCAGGTCCTGCACCAGGTGCTCCTGCCGCGACAACGGCGGCGCCGCCGCCGGCGCGGCCCACATTGACACGTCGCCGTCGTTGTTCTCGGTTGAGATAGGAGTAGGACGATGCATGACACAGCTCGATCGATCACCTACACGCTACAGGTTCAGTGGTTGGACTGGGAGCAGGGAGTGCAAGCTCAAGCTCTTGCCGTATTTATACACTCATCATTACGAGAGCGTCACTTGGGTTGGGGACGACGATGCTTGTGCTGTACGAACTCATGGATGCTTTGCAATGCAAAGGGCGGCGGTGGCGGCGGCGGCGGCGACAAGAACCAAGAAATGTTTAGGGTTTTTCCTTGGAGTTGATGGCAGGGGATTTGGATGTAATGAACCGATCTGTGGGCCCATGTGCATACTGACATTCTGAGGAAGCTAGGAGTTAGATGCAGACAAGTAGCTTAGCTTAGCTTCGTCGTAGCAAAGCAATGATCTCGGATTGGAAATCTGGAATATCCTAGTTTGATTTGCTGGCATTACTGGAGATGAGGATAACTCCGTCTCGTGTTTTTTCGTATCCGGTTTGGAAGCAACGGACAAATTTACTTTGTGGTCATCCTCCTTGGACTATGGAGCCAAGACTAGTTTTGTCCTTGTAGTACTTGGTAGTTTTCCAGAAGAAATATTCATTCATACACTGCACCTGCCCGCCATGCTTCTCGGAAACTTCCTGCATCCTGCTGCATATGGTGAAGTAATTCACATGCGTATTGAACTTGCCACCCGGGCTGTCCCCGTACAAATGAATTCATTTTGTGTCCAACTCTTGAGTCTGTTTTCTTTTTTCTTTTCTTTTTTTTATTACACGGTACAACACAACGCACGCACACTCATACATATGAATGTATGCATGCAAACTCTACCATAGGAGCATATTCAAAGATCAAGCCATCAAATTATCAAGATTGACAAAGTCACCACTAGTCTCTCACTGTCGACGGAATATTCGTTTTTATAGAGAGTCGAACCCAAGATCTTAAGTACTACTGAGGCTCCTTGAGTCTTGAACGGAATTCATCAGCTCCAAAGAGACTCTTAATTAGTAACGTTGTGGCCCGTGCGTTCGAGAATTATTCAATATTCCCATCGAACGCCATCACATAAAGATGAAAAACTCCCACCAAAGTAACTGTCATCATGCTACACTAGTAGGATGCCCCGCGCTGCTATCAAGCGGTTATGAAGTAAAATCTCATCTATACGCATATTTTGGAGGATCACATGTAATCCATATGATATACGCTTTTGCTAGATTTATGCTTACAGGGTTTTTGTTTAGAAACAATTTAAATTTTTTTAAAAAGTTATCGAAATATATTCATGTGGGGTCTTGTTTTGAAGAGTTTATTGTGAGGAACACTATAGTGCAATTGGATTTTAATTACGATACTTTGTTTAGGCGCTATGACTTTTTTTTATTTCAAAACAAATAGCTAGTGAGAAATAAATGAGAGCCTTTAGTGGAGGTAACTCCTCCGATGATGTCACCGATATCATTCTTGAGCTCTCAACTAATCGAATCAACGAGAATAGGCTAGAGAGGGGTTAAACATATAGGAGTTATAGATATGGTCAATCTGGATAGCACAAAATAAAATTGTTTTTCTATAGATAGAAATATTGACCCAAATCTTTTTTACAGCTATTATTTAGGGGGGCGCACGACCAACAGATAGTGATAACGGCTATTCAGTTTGCGCACCTGGATTTTGAACCAGCAATCGAGAGGTCCTAGTGATGACGTGGTTTAAGGAGAAGCTAGAGAAAAAAATCGGTGAGGTTTTACGAGTTTATCATATGTATACTAAAAAGTACATATAAATAAAAAAGGCATAAAAAAGTAACACGCAATTTGAAGGAAAAGTGATGTAACACGCAAACATGTTTTGTTTGAAGGAAAGGTGGTGTGGCGGCCCAACCCAACTCAAGAATCATTGATCCATCGTGAAACGTACAGTGATCATGCAAAGTCTCGGTGTGGCCCGACCCATTGCTAAACAAATCAATAGTGTGGGCTGTGGCAGTTGGCCTGATCCGAAGCATCTGAAGTGGCTCTGCTTTTTGTTGTATAAAAACGCAACTCTATACATTACTACTTCCCTCTGTCCCGGAAAGAAAGCTGTAATTTTATTTTTAGAATTGTCTTAAGTTAAAATTTTTAAATTTTAACTGAATTTTTAGAAAACACTAAGATATATAGTACCAAATTAGTACCATTAGATTTATCATATAATGCATTTTTATAAGATACTTATTTTATGTCATAGATATTGATGCCTTTTTTCTATAAAGTTGGTCAAAATTAAAAAGTTTGACTGATACGATTCTAGGAGTTGCAGTTTTCAGAGATAGAGGGAGTATATTGCAATACGTTGTGTATAGCACATGAACCCAACATAGTTAATGACTTAATTATATATTATAATTGGGCAACACATGTAGGTGAGTAGTGTTTGATTGGGTTCCAAGTTTATATAAAAGGTTTGATTCTATGCCGAGCTAATTTCTCGAGGAACACACTAGCATATTAATTCTCCTTCATTAATATACAATTTGCCACGCCAACTTAGGGTGTCCATATCCATTTTACTCATTTTACTCACTAGATACCTAGTAGAATTAAAAAAGTGAAGTGTTTATTCAACTTACTGTTGTATTCTTTTTTTCAATTCATATATCACTCGCACAAGCTTCGATTGTCACTTCTTTTAGGTTTTATTTAGCTGCACACAAATCCACCACAATCTGCGTGTAGCTAAATGAGCCCTTAGTGGGTTGAAGTAGCCTTCTTAGAGTACTGAGTATGTGGTGTATTATTCTAATATTCTCTATCATAGAATACTTACGCACAATATTTTCTGTCATGGTATACTTACATAGGTCGTCACACATGAGATGTTCGTAGCATGCAAGACCATTTCATTTGTAGAGGCGGATTAAAAATTTTGGTGTCTCAAAAATCTCTAATCGATTTCATAGATAACCAATCTGTTTTTTAGGAGATGGTCCAACAAAATCTATCTTTGTAAATTGATTAACAAAGATGGCTTATTAATCCCTCCTAGAGGCAAAGCTCTTGAGAGGTCCATCTCTATTAATAGGCTGAGCTTGTACTAATATGTGTGGCCATCTCGGCTCAATATCTTGTTGAGAGTATATAAAGCTTAAGTGAGAAATCCTAGCCTCATCTTCACACTATTCTCCCTCCCTCAGTCATCATCACACTCTTCTCTTGCACGGCCACCCACCCTCCCTCTTCTCTCTCAAATTCCGGAGAAAGGTGATGTGGCCTAGGGCATGCAAGGCGTGGCCTGGGCGTTGGCCAAGGCACGGCACAACGTTGTGGTCCGCGACGTGAAAGGCACGCTGCTCGGCTTAGGCGTGGTGGAGCGGCCAAGGCACCAAGCATGGCGGTCCCCGATGTGCAAGGCACGAGGCTTGGCTCGGGCATGGTGGAGTGGCCAAGCAACCAAGTATATGGCATTCACAGTTGAGGCATGAGGCGCGTCGGGGTGGCTAACCCTCTGCCATGACCTAGATTGATCTAGAGAAGGGGTGATGGAAGCGTGCTATAGGTCCTTCTCCTCCCCGCGGCGGACAGATTTCTCCCTCCCGGTGGTGCTCACCGAGATCCGAGCATGGACGGCGTTAAGGGGTATGCTTGGGTATTCCTTGGAATACCCAAGATTTAGGTGAAAAAAATAAATACATATAGTATATATGTAGTATACATGTGTATTCTCATTTTTAATTGAATCAAAGGCCCACAAAAAAAACCGGTTGAGCAGGCCAACTTGGCTAAGGCCCAAGCAGCCGAAAGTGCTCCCGTGCAAACCTCCGTTTCTCAGAAAAAGAAAAAATCGCAACTTGCGACTCCGTCCCCAACTCCGGCGGCGGGCGGCGGCGCATCTCGACCTGCTATTGCTTTGGTTGTGGCGGCCGCAGGGGGGAAGGTGGCACATCTCAAGATCTGCTGCGAGTCGAGCGGCTGTGCCCGTCTGCGGCGGCAAATGGCGACGCTGCTGGTGACCACCAGGCCCCGCAGGCCCTAGGCAGCCAAGATCCTGGTTGCAAATCGCAATTGCAATAGATAGCTAGGTAAATATTTCAAGTTCTCCTCTCTTTTATTTGTTCTTGCTACTGCTGTGCTAGCTGCGTACTACTTTATTTAGTAATTTTATAACATTCTGTTCTTTATAAATTGTAATGTAGATGAAGAAGAAGGGTACTAGCAGCATATTTGCATTATGGGAGAAAGCTGCAAAGGCAACAAAAACAGCTTCCACATCTACACCAAATCCTCCTCCTATTGAGATTGAGAACAATCTGCAGGTAGCACTTGTGCAAGTACAGGGTGATAGTGAAGTAGAGGCACAGTCCACTGCTGAAGCAAATGATGAAGCTCCCCAATTGGTCGAGGCAACCCAACTCCAGTTGTAGAAGATGATGTAGCAACCGATGAAGAAGGTGAAGTTGGAGCAGATTTAGAAGCACTTGAGCACGATCCTAGGAAGCGGATACCCATCTCAAGGTATGATGTCAATGACCAGGATAGAGTTAGAAGAAGATATATTGAGTTGGGTCCATGTCAACAAAAAATCATGATTTTCAATATAGAGATATAAGTGGCCATCCACGCCGCTTTTGCCCAGTTTGGTTTAAGCAATATAAGTGGCTTGAGTATAGTGTAGAAAGAGATGCAGCTTTCTTTTTTTTTTTGCTATTTGTTTAAGGATAAAACAAAATGCCCAGGTGGAGATACATTTGTGAAGGATGGGTGGAGAAATTGGCACCTGAAATCAAGATTAAAAAACACATGGGTGCTGTCGGTAGTGCTCATGCTGAAGCTCAAGAGAAATATGATAGGTTCACTACATCTACAACATCTATTCGGGAGTCTATTGCTTCAAACACCATGTAACATCCCGAGTTTTACCGGACACCAAAAATCTGAACTTTTTAAAACTTTTTCCTGCAATGTGCGAATCATGTAGTTGTTAAGACCGACCTAGGTTAAACACAGGAGAGTTAGTTAACAAATCGTTGCATTTCATATAGCAATGCTTGTAGACGAGTGCTAATGCTCTTGAGTTTGTCTCGAGTTCCGTGCTTGGAGAGCACAAGTCCATAGCAATTCCTTTCAATCTTCTAATTCTCTCACAACACTTCCAATCACCAAGGGAAATCCCTTTCACCTATTCTCCGTCAAACTCCTCTTAAATGAACCCCGTAAATCTTCTCCATGTCTTCTGAAAATCCATTGAACCAACCTCATAAATCAAGGGGGGATTTCCTTTTACTTTCCCTTCCTTCCTGGGGTCCTTTTGAATTCTCTTAAATCCTCTTATGACTCCTCTCGAACCTAGGATCATAAAAGGGAAAGAATCCCTCCTTCTTCATTCCTTTTTCTCCCTTAAGAATACTATCCTGGGATCATAATTGATTCCCTCGCAAACCTCTCCTTGCGTTACCCTTATATTCCTTAGAATCTTCACTAATCACTTGGGCAAAATAGCAAAACCATTACTGAAATAGAAAAGAGATAAAGAAAACCTTTCTTCCTTTTTCCCCCTCCAAGCCATAAGGCCCAGCCGGCCTTCTGCTCCTCGCCAAGGCATGAAGGCCTGCAGGCCCGCCTGCGCCTCCCCACCACGCAGGCCTGCCAACCGCACGGCCTGGCCCGCTTGCCACAATCCGCCCGCAAGGCCCAGCTGGCCCGCCAACGCCCCGCCCCGAAACCCTAGGGAGCCGGCGCTTGCCTCCGCCGCCATTTTGGCGTCCGCACCCGCCCTGTGGCGCACCTCTCCCGATGCGCCCGCGTGTCCCGTCATGGGCACGGACGTCGGAGATCACGGACCCCGCCAAACCCTAGCCGGCCGACCGGGGTATAAAAGCCGCGACGCCGCTCCTTGCTTCGTTCTTCCTCGCCCCACGCCGCCACCTCTCCATCACGCCGGCCGCAGCAAAGCGCGCCGAGCCCTTCCTCCTGCCTTCCTCGCTGCTTGCTCGTCGCGCCGAGCAGCGGGCTGACCACCTCGTCCCAGCGCCGTCGCCTTACACGCGCGCCACCGGCCGGCCCCTGCCTCGACACGTCGTCGCGGCCGCTCCGGCGCCTCGATCGCCTCCGTCGGCGCGTGGTAGCGAGACGCGTCGCACCGCCGTGCGCCCCGCGCCGTGTACCGCGCGTTCGCCGTCGCGCAACGAGGTGACGCATGGGCGGCTTCCCTAGGCCCCGCGGCGTGCCGGCGCGGCGTGCGCCATCACCTCGCGCGGTCGTGCCCCGTCGTCACCTCGGCGCCGCGCCGAGCCCCAACGCGAGCCACCGGCGCCTTGCGCTGTCCGCCTTCGGCGACCGTGCGGGCCGGCTCCGCCTGCCCACGCGACGCTAGCCCGCCAGCCTTGGAAGCGGCGGCCCCAACGCCGCCCGCGCACGCCATGCCAAGCGGCACCGCGCCCGGCTTCGGTGGTCTTTGTCCCCGTCCGGTCACCGCCCTCGCCGATACCGTTCCCCCAGCGCCCCGCCAGCTGCCGTCGTGACCGCGGGCGAGGCCCGCGACCGTGCCTCATCCACGCCCGACCGCGCCCACCTCGGCGCCCGGCCCCAGCCTTGGGTGCTCGCCATCGTGAGCAACGGCGGCGCCGGCGTCCCCTGTGGCGGGCGCCCCGAGCTGCTCCACCTCGTGCTTTCGCCGCGACGTCTTTGCCCGAGCCGCGACGCCTCGCCCGGCGCCGACATCTCCACCCCAGTGTCCTCGTCGAGCCCGGCCGCCGGCGGCGGGCGAGCCCGCGGCAGGCTGCAGTGCCGCCCGGCCATGACCGGCCAGGCTGGTCGGTGCCTCTCCTCCGCTGCCCTCACTTGCACCCCAGGAAGGCGGCGCCGCGCCGGAGTTCCTCCACCGGTGAGCCTCCCAAAAGTCCAAGCTTCCACCATTTTTGCACCGCAGATGAGCGCCACGATTGATTCGGCCTTCGTGCCATGCTCCACTTCTCTGCAGGAAGGCAGCAGCCATCGCCCGCTGTCCCGGCCTCGTCCAGCCAGTCACGGCCAGCCGCTGCTAGCCAGCAGCAGGCCAGAGCTGGCCGGAGCCAGCCATGGCCGACCAGAGCTGGCCAGATTTGGCTACAGCTGGCCTCAGCTGGCCACAGCCGGCTGGAGGTAGCCAAATGTGGCTACGACTGGCCACAGCAGGCTACGGCTGGCCGGGGGCCAAGCTTCGGCCGGCTACAGCCATCCCGCCACCTCCGGCGGTGCTCACAACAGTCCCCACCGGCTCTGCCTTCTTCCCCGTCAAGGTCGAACCCTCGAAACCCCCGCCGACGCCATCCTCGACGTCGGCAAAGCCCTAGTTTTTCATACCATATACTCACTTGTCGCACTTTATCATACCATGTCTACCCATGCACATGCCGTGCCTTGGCCGGTCTATACCTTTTACGCTATGGAAATGTGCTACTCCGTGTGGATGTTGTCTAGTGTCGGGTTCGTGTGATATGTGGAGTTTATCTCGAGGACCGAGCCTTCGAGCCGGCCGAGAGAGCGATGTGTCCGAACGTGCGATCCCGCTTATGATCGTAACGCCGAACGCGATCCCTCCCTCTTTGTATTTTGGTTGACCCCGTGGAACCACGTAGCGATCTTGATTTGACCCTAGGACATGGTCGCGGTGGACTCAACATCCGTGCGGATATCACCCGTCTTGCGATGGCCCGCCCGACTTAGTCTACTGCAAACGAATCGAAACGACCATCGCGAAACCAACGGAGTCGACTTGTTTAGGTATAGCTCATGGCCGCGAGTTGTCTCGCCATGGCCATCGAGCGCTACCTCTTTTCCTTTCTTTCCTTTGCTTCTTCCTATCTAGCTCGTGACGCGGCTCGTGCCACTTTAGACCATAGTGATCCCCTTGGGGTTCGCGCGGTGACAATCGCACCGCTAGGAGCCCAAGGGATCACATTGTGCCGCTTTTAGTCGCACGGAGGTCGTGGTGCCCTACGAGATAGTGTGGATCGGGGAACCATATGAGACTCGTATCTCTTCTCGTCCCAACCTCCGTCCCACCCCATGACGAGTAGGTTGGAAAAGAGTGGAACCCCTTCTATCTTCTTTTCGTCTTTCATAGATCCTCGCCATTCCAAAGAAGGCGTGGATCGAGTCCCTTGCCCCAGCTCCTTCGGCCGGTGACCTTTGCCATGTTATGTGGATCGAAGTGCTTTGGGGGACCAAGAATCTCCTTTTTTCTCGCTTACTCGCACTTATTGGTAATCGTTTACTATTTCTTGATTCCATTCCTTCGATTCCCCGTCGACTACCATGGCGAGTGGATCAAAGGAAGGTGAATCCCGCCTCTCCCTTCTTTTTGGTTCTTTTGTACTTAAGCCCCTAGTATGCTTGTATCCCTAGAGACCAAAGCATTCCTTAGGTTCTCGCGGTGACAACCGCATCGCTAAGACCCTAGGGAATGTCTTAAGTGCATTTAGTGCACCTTGGTCGAGGTACCCTACTAGCGGGTTAGGCACTCGTTTGCCATTGTGCGTCACTCTCTTCCGATGCCTCGTCTCTCGCCATGGCGTGGGCATTGGAAGGAGTGGATCACTGCCCCTTTTTTTTTCTGCATCCCTTTCTCCCCGTTAGCCGCTCTGCTCGATCCGTCCTTAACCATGACGATCGGATCAAAGACCGGGCGACACTTTTAGTTAGCGAAGCCATGATCTATGTCCTGTTCTCGGACCCATGCGAGTCGACCCGATCGACCGTTGGAAAACCATCCTCACTGAGGATGTGACCGAGGCCGCGGCATGGACATGCCTAGCTAACTCTCCTCTCTTCCCCTGTCATGCTACTCTCTTCTCGGCTCCCGACGTTGTTGTGTCGTGTGGGTTGAGAGGACCCGTAGCCGCTCCTCTATTGTTTGTGTTCCAATCTCTTTTGCTACCGTTGGCTACCATGATGGGTAAGCCAAAGAGCCTCGGAACTAAGTCACAATTCCTCTATTTCGTGTTAATCGTTCTTACTCGAACCCTATATAGTAGTTGTGACTTGCGGGTTAAAGGCCGCAAGTGCCAAACCCCACTGTTCCTGTTTTCCTTTCTCTCTTGCTTGCGACCCTCCGGTCCTCGCCAATTTCCATGACGTTCTGATCGGAAGGCCGCAACCGTGGTGTTTGTTTAAGTTATGTTAGGACCAAGGCCTTTCCTTTCGGAGCCGTACAAGTTGACACGATCGACCCGGGAAGTACTGGCTATATCATGGTCTCGATCCGAGCTTATGCTTAACAAACAACCACTTCTGTTTGTTTGGAGCCCGAGGATTGGACACTCTCCACGAGGACTAAGTCTTTTCAGTGTTTATTCGGAGTTATCTGGTTCCTTCTGTATCTTGTTGCCTTATTGGGGAGTACTGTATTTTGGTTAGGGATTGATCGCTCTTTTGCATTGTTTGTCGCTTTATCGAGGTAGTTGCATTGTGGTGACGATGGATAGGCCGAAGATCCGCTGGGAGGAGGAGACACGAAGAGCAACCAGATGTGGATGACCTTGGATTGCTATAAACAGGTGCCACGTCCCACCCAACCTCATAGAATCCTATTAGACATGCAATATGTAGATGCTAGTGCTTTACTTTATACAAATGAACTGTGATAGGATGCATGGTAGATTGCTTGATAAGCTAATACCTTGACGCAACCTTTCCCCTGCACACCCGCTGCTAGGATAGACGCTCGCCTACTTCATGATATATACTTGCTACACACTTACACTTTACTCATACATGCTGTGTGTGGCTAAGGCACGTGGTGCCGTAAACTAGATAACTGGGTTAACATGAGAGAGATCTTGGCGTGTGTCTTGGGTGTGTGGTGAGGGTTGTGTCGATCAAGCGTGATCTACGACGAGTCGGGGGACAAGTCTTGCCGGAGGAGTGCGATCTGGGCACTCCCTATGTGAGAGAGTACCGTGGCGGGTACATGTGATGTGAGTAGATTCCGGGGAGGAGTGTCTTTGTGGGACGAATCCCCTGAATGGAGGTGCCGTCGAGGCACGGGCGCCGAGCCCCTTGTGAAGACATCCCGTCCCGGTCCTTCTAAGGACTGATTTGGCGTTCGTCCGGTTCACGTGGACCTTTTCGTGCACGCCACTGTCTCGAATGGGCGGGGTCCAACTTGACGACTAGCTGGCCCCCCCCTGCTACTACTAGGTTGATAGGTGATAGTGTAGGGAGGTACGGTGCCGAGACCCACACCCTCCCTGAGACAGCGTGGTATCCATCGGGATCCGGTACCACGTCTCACGCCTCGGCGTCTTGGTGGATCTCCTGGGGTGCCCCGGAGCTGAGTGGTAGAGCGGCATCGGGCCGCTTAGGGCGGCAGCTTGGTATCGGCCTAGACGAGGCATCGTCGATGATGGTGATCTTGTGGTTCCAGTGTACAAGCTCTGCAGAGTTACTAAATCTATACGTATAGCCGTGTCCCCGGTATGGACATTCCCGTGAGTACCACACGTTCGTTATAGTGAGAGGTGTCCAATTCTCTTCTCCCCCCATGGGTGTTGTTGGTTTCCGGCTTAGGCCGTTGAGGCAAGGAGGAGCGGGAGTCTTTCTTGCCGACTAGAGAGTGAGAGTGTGGGGAGATGTGTGGATGTGGATGTGGATGTGGATATGGATGGATGATGGACGCGTGGATGTGATGGGTTAAAACTTGATGAACTACATTATATTTATATTATGAACTGGCATAGGAAAACCACAGCCAAATATAGGTCTTTTCTCTCTACCCTTGCATTCCACTTACCACATAGCAGAGCAAAGCATAGGGTGGGAGCCGTGGCCGCATAAAATCGTCTCGATAGAGTTGAGCAGGTTTGGCACCCGAGGAGGACTACGACAATGATGGAGCTGGAAGGATTAGGTGGTCTCGTTCCTACACTCAAGTTTGGTTAAGGAGATCAAGTCTACGCCCGCTGATACTCTACCCCAACTCTGATGATCTTTTGTGAAGGAGGAGCCTTCACCCGCTGTGGCACAACGGCCACTCTGGTGTTGACCCGTACGTATTTATCGCTAGGACACGATGTACCTAGGCAAGTTACAAGTGTTGTAATACTCTGTAAATTGTACCTTTCACGATGTATGAACTGTGGTATCAACTGCATTCGATGTAATCTGTGGATTTTCCTTCGAGGAAATCACGGGTCGTTTCACACCATACAAGTACAAAGCTTTATATAAGCTTCGTTTGATATGGACACTCAAATGCTTAAGGTTTCTTTTTGCGCCAAGGCTTGGCATTTAGAGGGAATGATAAAAGTGAAGCCTCACTAAACAAAGGAAATTTCCTTGAGCTTTTAAATTGGCTAGCGGGAAATTTCAAGAGGTTGGCAAGGTGGTTCTAAAGAATGCTCCACAAAACTGTAAAATGACATGCCATGATATACAACATGAGCTTATCAAATGTTGTGCACAAGAGACTACTAAGCTAGTAATTAAAGAACTTGATGGTGAAAACTTTGCAATACTTGCCGATGAGTCCGGTGATGTGTACTGGAATGAACGACTAGTCGTTTGCTTTGCGTTATGTTGATAAGAAAGGAAGGACAGGTTGAAAGATTTCTTGGTATTGCCCATGTTGAAGATACTAGTGCTATGACACTTAAGGCTGCAATAGAGCATATACTTATGAAGTATAATTTGACCTTTGCAATGGTTCGTGGGCAAGGATACGATGGAGCTAGCAATATGAAAGGTAATGCTAATGGGTGAAGAAACTAATTATGGACGAGTCTCCATATGCTTATTATGTTCATTGCTTTGCTCATCAGCTACAATTAACTCTTGCTGCTGTTGCTAAGGAGAGTGGGGATTGCACATGGTTTTTTGGACAGCTTGCTATCTTGTTAAATGTTCTTGGCAATTCTTGTAAAAAATGAGAATGCTTCGAATGGCTCAGGCGAGGAACTAATTGCTGCATTAGAGTTGGAGGAAGTAGAAACCGAAGGGGTTTGAATCAAGAAATGGGCTTAGGAAGGCCGTGTGATACTCGTTGGGGCTCGTACTACAAAACTGTGATGCATGTTATCTCTATGTATCCTGCAATCAGGCGTGTTCTGGTGAAGATTGGAAAAGAGTACAATACAGTGGAGGCCCAAACAGCTATGACTATGTTGACATCATTCCGGTCATTTGAGTTTGTATTCATGGCACACTTGATGCAAGAAATATTTGGTTATACCGAGGACTTGAACAGGGGGCTTTGCAAAAAGAAAGATCAAGATATTGTGAATGCTATGGAGCTTGTTGATCTTACAAGTATCACTTGCGGTGCTTTATGGGAAAAGGATGGATGGAATGATTTTCTTCAAAGGGTCACTTCTTTTTGTGTGAAGTACAAGATTAAAGTTGTTGACATGGAGGGTCCTTATTATCCTGTTGGGAGACCTAAAAGAGGGTTCTATAATGGTGCAATCAATTATCATCGCTTCCATGTTGATATGTTTGTGAGCGTCATTGATAGGCAACTTCGAGAGCTGAATGACAGATTTGATGAGGTAAACACGTAACTACTTTCTTGCATGGCAGCATTTAGTCCACTTGATTCATTTGCTGCTTATGATCAAGCCAAGTTGGTTACACTTGCTACAAAGTTTTATCCTAAGGATTTCACAACTGAGGAATTAGGGAAACTTCCATGGCAGCTTAATGTGTATATTTCTCATGTTCGTAGAGATGAAAGGTTCAAAAATTTGAAGAACCTATGTGAGTTTTCAGTTAAGCTTGTGGAAACATAAAAACACGAACAATATTTTTTGTTTACAACCTTCTTAAGTTGGTGCTAATTCTTCCCGTAGCCACTGCTAGTGTTGAAAGAGTGTTTTCCACGATGAATTATGTGAAGAACAAGCAAAGGAACAAAATGGGTGATGATTATTTGAACAATTGCTTGGTTACATTTATTGAGAGGGAATTCTTTAGTCAAGTGAAAGATGAGGATATCATCAATCTCTTCCAACAAGGAGATCGTCGAGTTAAATTGTAGTAGATGTAATTCTTCTGTAACATTTCTTAATTATTTATGTTTTGAACTTGTACTTTGGTTATTATTAGAGATTTGTTAAATGTTATGACCATTATAACCTATCGTCCATTATATTGCATATTTGCTTTAAAATTTTGTGCATTTGGCATACCCAGCCGCAAATTTCTAGCTCCGTCACTGATCCAGAGTGCTGTGGCTAGGATCTACCATGAGAAGGTCGCTACACAGCCTCTGCCTGTCTCAGTAAATGGTTTTTGACGACCTCAGACAACCTTTTATGTGCTAGTGTACATTGTTTGACAACTCTACATATTCTGTTGCCGTTGTCCTTGCATTGGTGTGTACTCCCTTTGTCTCAAAATATCCGTCGCTTTTCGCTTCCCGAAAAACAATTGCTGGCAATTTTTATAAATAATAAATATTATCGATTAGTATCATTAGAAAAATCTTTGAATCTAGTTTTTTAACAAATTTATCTAGAAATATAAATATTGCATGCATTTTCTATAAATCGAAGTCAAACTTGTGGCACGAAAACCAAAAACGATAAATAATTTGGGACGGAGGGAGTAGAAGTCATCGGTTCAGATGCATTTTGAGTGGAAATCTAACTCCCTGTTAGTCCCTTCAATAATGATCACTACCACGCATCTTGTATATCAATGATGTATTTTTTTCCTTAAAAAGAGAACAGAGAGAAACTTAATGCCTAATAAGACACTGGCCAGTGAGCACACTGTGATAGGCCATAGAGGTACTCAGTCGTTAATAAATATGATGTCCCACCATCTACTATCATGTAGAGTGATGACGTTTTATTCCTTGAAATACATAATAAAAGGCTGCGATGACATTTAGGAGTGTTACATTACCTGTACTCCATCAACTTGACGTTGAAGCTGGCAAATCAAAACATATGGTCATGGTAGGAGAGTACTATACGCCGGCTAACATTAATTAATGAGAACACTGCACAGTTGACACCAAATGCTGCTGTAATGTTGGTCTGATCTGCCAAATTAGAGTAAAATGCAGCAGTAGTCCATTACCTTGTGCCGTTATGTTGATTTAGTCCACCAGCTTTGAAAATGCAGATTTGGGTCCAAAACCTTGATTACTAGCGCATAAACAATCCACTTCATGTTGTTACAGCAATTTGCCGATGTGGACTGCCCACCGTAGCACCCAACCTAGCAAAGACAGGCCGTGCGGCGCACGTGAGCGTGTTTGGACGCCGTCTTTTAGCAACCCCTCCCCCAAATTGTTCGAGTAGCCCACGCGAATCCATGGAAACCAGCAACCCCTCCTCGTCCCTTGGTCTCTTGCTTCGTCTTGGGCCGGGGGGGATCCGCCATCTCTATGCCACCGTCGAGCCAGTCACCTCCACCGCCATCGCCCTTCGAAAAGAGACAGCATGTAAGAAGAGAGAGAGAGAGAGAGAGAGAGAGAGATCATGGCTGGGAAATGAAACTCGAATGATTCGGGGGGGGGGGGTGTTTGCTAAAAAAACGGCGTTCAAGCGCGCTCACGTGCGCCGCACGGCCTGTCTTTGCCAGGTCAGATGCCATGGTGGGTAGTCCATGTCGACAAAATTGCCGTGACGGCATGAGGTGGACTGTTTATGTGCCAATAATCAAGGTTTTGGACCCAAATCTGCATTTTCAAAGCTGGTGGACTAAATTGACACAACGCTACTAGGTAATAGACTACTGATGCATTTTACTCGCCAAATTATAAACTCTCAAATGCATACCATGTTCATCAATTAATTTTGAAACCAACACATGTACAACAGCAACAGCAGCAGCAGCAGCAAACGCTTTGGTTGGTCTAGCTTCTGTGTGCACTTGAACCACGGTCAAAGCATACCGGATCGTATCTTGTCAAAAAAAAAAAAAACATACCGGATCATACGCTGCAGGATGCATGCTGCAGCGTGTATATTTCTCTACGTCGTATTCAAATATATGGTTAAAATATGAGCCGCAGTAGACTCAGAACTAGCAAGGCATATCTGGCCAGCATATTATATTATATATTTTGCTTGTGTACATGTACTGTACTGATGAACAGTACAATACCATGCATATGTCTTTACTGTGCTAAAAAAATGGCAGTCTCGCCGTTTCCTAAAGTAACGGCAGATGATCCCTATAGATCCATCGAGCAAAAAGCCTAGGACTGCCGGATTTAAAAACCAACACAATATGGTAGTTAAGGTATATCATTGTTGGGTTGTATTCTCAACCGCCAACGATTCCATCGTCCTTGCATAGATCTGATTTTTTTCTCAATATGATTAACTCTTACCGCACATCTACAGTCCAAATAGACTTCCTCTCCATTATTCTTCTTTCACCCCTTGGTCTCTCGTCTCCCTAGCTCTCCTCTTTCCCTCACCTCACCTGGCACCAGGCAATCAGGAGCCTTTTACCTGTACGCCATTATAAAAGATGCACCCGACCCTTATGCCCTTGAAAAGTTTGATCCGACCTGTGTGTCCAACCTCATTTTTGTTTTTGCCTCCATGCCATTCCATCCACCTCCCGTCACTTGTTCCCGTTTGCAAGCCCTGACGTGTGGGACCGATCAAAGAAAATGTCCAAAATGCCCTTCTCTCATCCCTATCCTCTCACACTCTCACGTACACATACACGTAACCTCTGTGCACCATATACCAGCGTCTTCCAGTTCCTTCCAAAGACAAAAAAAAAAAAAAGAAAACCCCAAACAGGAACAACGAAAAAACAAAAGGAAAAAAAGGGAGGAAAGGAACGAACCTGTTTCCGACCCGGCCGCCGCACGCCTGAGGCCGGAGCTCTCCGCTCGAAGCCACCGCCGCCGCCTCCCGCTTCGAAGATTCTCGCCACCGCGTGAGGGGAGAGCGCCTTTTGGCTGGGCGGATCCAGCGCGCGAGCTGCCGCGGCTTCACGCCCGCTTCGCCCGAGCCGCCACGCCGCCGGCGCCGCGCTGCTGGGAGGCGATGCCAGCGCGCCCGGCTGCCGCGCTGCGCTTGCTCGCCGTGGTAGTGCCCGCCCGGCGGTGGCGGCGCTAAGCGGCGCCCTCGCCGCCCGCCGCCGCCCCGCTTCGCCGGGCTTGACCCACCGGCGCCTCCATCATGGACATCGTCGCCCGGGTTGGGCGCCGCCGTCATCAAGGCGGCGTGGACGTTCTCTCCTTCTCCATCAGCGCCATGGATGGCGCTCGGTTCAACTCGACCTCCTCGCCGCCATCGCCACGTTCAAGGCCATGGAGCACGGCATCTTCGTCGGCGCCCCCCGGCGGGCAACGACAGCCCCCCGCGGGATCCATCACCAACGGCGCGCCGTGGATCTTTGGCGATCGCGGCGGGCACCATGGACCGCGCGACACGCACCACCGTGAGGCTCGGCAACGGGCAGGAGTTCGACGGGGCGAAGTCGCTGTTCCAGCCCCGAACAACACCGTGGGGCGCCAGCCGCCGCTGCCTTCCCGGCCGCAACGGGCGACCCGGAGGCCCGCGACCGCAGCACGCCGGTGGAGGCCGAGGTGAGGGGCAAGGTGGTGCTGTCGCGAGCCGCACCATCACCGAGCACGCCGAGCAGGGGCAGATGGTGTCTGCGTCGGCGGCGCCGGCATGATCCTCGATGAACAAGGCGGCGGAGGGGTACACCACCTTCGCCGACGCGCCTGCGTGCTGCCGGCGTCGCCGCGTGAGCTACGCCGCGGGGTCCAAGATCGCGGCGTACGTCAAGTCGACACCCAAGCACACGGCGACCATCACGCGTTCCGGGTGGGTTCGTCCCCCGGCCGTCCGTGGCCTTCTTCTTGTCGCGCGGGCCGAACAAGGCGAGCCCGGCATCCCGAAGCCGGACATCACCGGGCCGGCATGAACATCCCGGCGGCGTGGGCGCCCAAATGAGATGCACCCGAGTTCGCGGGACGACGTGAGCCTGACCTTCTTCATGTGAGACGGGGGGGTGAAAGGGGCCCACATGCCATTGTGTTTCGATCTGAGGACATTTTAGACTTTTGTCATGGCGGTTTGACACCGTGAGAGACGAAAGTGGATGGAATGGCATGGAGGCAAAAACAAAGATAGAGTTGGGCATACAGGTTGGATCGAACTTTTCAAGGGCATGAGGGTCGGGTGCATCTTTTATAATGGCGTACAGGTAAAAGGCTCGGCAATCAGGGTGTGAGCGTTGGCCTAGCGAGTGACATGCAGGGTGCCCAAGTGCATGGGTTGCAGGAGGTTGTTGTAGTGGTCCCACCGAGCAGCACCTAGGGTGACGGACGTGCACTACTCCCTCCGTCCCAAAATAGATGACGTTTTGGGTTTTCGTGCCACAAATTTGACTCGATTTGTAGAAAATATGTATAATATTTATATCTTCAAATAAATTTGTTAAAAACTAGATCTAAAGATCTTTTCAACAATACTAATTGTGATACTAATTGATGTTATTTACTATTTTTAAAAATTGCCGGCAATCGTTTCTCGGGAAGCGAGAACGACATTCTTTTTGGGACGGAGGGAGTATGCCTGAATCCCTAGCTAATTACGGACGAGCCACAATTTCATCACAGATGGGCATTTCACGCATCTAAGCATAAGTGTCTATGATGTAGCCACATTACAGGTAGATTTTTGCATGTCTACGATGGCATTCATCACATGCTAGAGATCGATTTCCCCATCTTTGATGACTGCCATCATCATAGATAGTTCTAGCCAACACATGTCTTTGATATGGGTCATTAATGATTAGGATTAACTTCCACCTTATATCCATGATTCGCATAGGCTCCCTCTCCTTTATCCCTCTCACCTCTCTGGCCTCCCACCCCAAATCTCCTCCTACCTTCACTCTCCTCCCCTCGCCTCACCTCGGCGACCCTAGCAAGTGGCAATCCCAATGTGCAGGACAGCGGCACTCAGGGTGACGCACATGGCGATCCTAGCAACATGTGAGCGACAATGCATTGAACTGGATGTATAATGTGTTGACTTAGTTTCTCTTCAATATGATGTGTTGAACTAATCTATGATCTGTGATGTGTTGAATCAACAATATAATATTGATGATCTTTATTTTTCACAAAAATATTGATCTTTATCTCCATGTTTCTCTCTCTTCATTCTTGCATTCCCCCTGACTCCCTCTATATATGTTGAATTGACCTGTGATGTTGCTCTAAGTAACCTTTGTTGTTGGACCATGGCCCTAATGCGGCTGTAATGATTCTCGACGTGACTATGCAGAATCATGCATGCTTGATGCCAGTGCTAACCGTGGACAAGTGCTTTTTTCTTTTTGTTTTGAAAATGGTCATCACTATCAGTTGATAACCGGATATGGAATGGTGTCACCTATGACTGCAACTTGTCCACTGTCGGCTAGTAAACCGGCCACAATGTAGGGTTGGCAACTGACAGTGAGAATGATTATATAGTGTAGTGGGAGATAATACGATGAAGGGTCTGGAGTTACTCAATTGCATTGTGTCCTTGCTGTAGAGCTGTTTCTACAAGTTCTCAACCATGGGCGGACATAGCCTTAGTCTTGGGACTACCCTAGATTTAGCCAAAATCATTAGTATTAGTATGGTTTAAAAACTCCAAACTAGAAAAGTCTCCAATCTTAAATACTTCAGGGATAGGTTACCATGGCTAAGTTTAAGTAAGCATAAGAGGCAAGTCACAAAAAAGTGTGGCAAAGAATTTTAGCCACACTTTGCCATGCTTAAAATAATATTGCCACACTTTTATACTTTATGACATGTGGGGCCCAAAATATTATTCTTTCCTAAGTTTAGTTGCCAACCAAACACTTACGAACTTAGTTCAACTTGCCTAAGGTAATTAAAATGTGACAAAGCGTGGCTAGCAACCAAACATACCTTGAGTCTCCAGATCATTTATCCACTTGCATGGTGCTCGTTTGTGCTTGGTATCCGCTAGGTCTATTATATCTTGGACTATATAATACTTTGAATGTGTGAGCAAGGTACGTATATCCTGAGTTCAAATCCTGGAGTTCAAATCCTGGATCAGCCACTGCTCTCAATGTGGGCACGATACTTACGCACGTGGTGATTTTGTTAAGACCAAATTAATATGTCAATAAATTATTTTTAACGTAAGGCAGTGTGGCCTTTGCTAATGCAAGCAGTCTGAATAAAGTAGGAGCAATTTTCGTCAGTGATTTATAGATACCATTAAGTTGCTACGAAGAGGTCTCATGACAACACCCAATGACATATATATATATGCATATGTGTGTGTATCATTGAACAGTAAAAGACCGTGCTGAGAGTAAAAAGAAAAAAGATCGTGCTATGTGCATGTTACCATTTTCCAAAATAACAGCAGGCTATGTAAAATGTGAAAAAGGTCAAAATTAGAGTTAACTTGCATTCATGCATGCGTCCGTGTAATGCTATACACTGCTAGCTAGCTGATCGCGCGTGCATATTACGCACACAAGTACTAAGTTTAATTTATCTATAAGACCAAATTATGCCAATAAATTATTGTTAGTTACATGAGACAGGTGCTTTTCCAGTGCAATCTGGATGAAAAGCTAAGTAGGACCAAAAGTTTCATCAGTGACTAATATTTTCACAGCACCAATACACAAGAGCAACTCCTCATCTGTCACAATTTTTTCATTGTTGACGGTCCGACGTCGACAGTGGTTTTTACTTTGACACAAAAACCCCAGCTTTAACTTTGAAGAAAACAGGAGTTTGAGTATGCATGTAACCATGATCTTGGATATGAAATTTGAACTTTATCTTTTGTGGTGTGCATGGGAGTAGAGGTGGAGAGACATCGGAACTTAGGTAGGTGGAGAGGGGGTTGTTATGAAATTTCAATAAATGCTTCGTGGGAGAGGAATATAAGGGGATTGATTAAGATCATAAGACAATGACACGACTGTTAAGTATTGTATCGCATCATAGTAGTGCTCATAAAATTTAAATATTTTTTAAAAAAATATAAAGTGAGCTAACATAGTTTTTTTTCCCAAATTGTTATTATTATCAACATATGTAAATAATATTCAATATAAGTATAGGAATACTATTATAATTTTCATTTATCACAAAAAAAGAATGAAAAATTCTCTTCCCAGGGAGTCAAACAATTTCAAAGTTGTGCAAATATATACAAAATAAATATTGATATTTATGATGTACAATAAGTATCACTGGATTAATAGTAGACTAATTTTCATAATAAGTTTATTTTGAAGATTCAAACATAATATTTTCTATAAATCTAGTTAAATTTGGATTGTTTGACTTGAGTTTTCTATTTTTTTTTTTTTTAGGATGTAGGGAGCAGTACATATTCTAGACAACATTAATTCTTAGTTCCATGGTGCATAAATGATGTTCCTTGCAAGTAGTGGCATTCTTCGCCTCGACTGTGGAGAATAAAGTTGATTCACGAAGAGACAAAAAGAAATGTTGCACCGAAGGAAAAAAAAATGTTGAAGCTAGGTCAGTGATGTGGCTACTACGTACCAAACGAATAGGCTACCCATGATATTTCTGGAGGGCTTGTGTGACATGAGAGTAGAGGCGCGGATGCTTCGTTGGAAAGGGAGATCGAGAAGATAGGACTGATTGAGATTTCTAGACACGGACAGCCGTTAGGTATTCGTTCGTATCGTAAGTTCACAACGGCACTTGTGTAAGCCGAATAAATTAATTATTAGAGTTGGCCTTAATCAAATCTTTTTAAATTTAACTAAATTCGTAGAGAAAAAGCCCTAAAATCTATAACACAAAATTAGTAATATTAGATACACCATAAGCTATATTTGCATAATTCCGCACATTTTATATCATTAATATCTATATTGATCAAAACTAAAATAAAAGTTAAGTTAGAGCAACTATAGAAATTAATTTATTCAGGGATAGAGCACTTGTTCTGATAACCCAGATTGTTATTAGTTTGGTCCAAAGCTAACTGCTAGTTTAGTGAATACATACATAAAATCTTCAATTGATACAAATAAAATAAGGAACTGTTGTCATAAATAGTTGTACTCCTAGCTAGTACATATTCTAGAGAACATTAATTCCTAGCTAGTTCAGCTGGACGGCGCATGCCTATATATGATTTCCACCATTGATAACGAAGCACAACACGTACACATTTCTACTATTATATATATAGCATCATCTCCATAATTAATAACCATTATTTATATTATTTAAAAATAATCATTATTTAACCGAGACGGATATGACCCAGCGGCTAGCCATGATGACTAAACAACCCCTCTGGACCAATCACAAACTCGGAACCCACTTTTAACTCGGACTCCCTCACTTTTTTTAACCAAAAAAAGATACTGCACTCATAGGACAGTAACCCGAGGCCAAGCGCAACGCCGGCCACAGTAGCGCTCGATCGTACACCGTCTCATTGGCGCACAGCGGGTCAATAGGCGCAATGGCTACGCCAAATCGCTATAGTGACCTGGATTTTGACTTTTCACGGAAGCAAATATTTTATGCGTTGTTTTTTTAGTGGTAGATAATATTTTTGTTGGTACCTAACCGTATATGTACATGTGGTGATTTCTTCAATTTCAAAAATTTTCTAAAGCCTGGTTTAGATTCACCTAAAATTCTAGATTTTTTCACTCTCTCTCCATCACATTAATTTTTTAGCCGCGTGCATGGCGCATTAAATGTAAGTAAAAAATAACTAATTGCACAGTTTGCTTGTAAATCACGAGACGAATCTTTTGAGCCTAGTTAATCCATAATTGGACAATAATTGCTAAGTAAAGCGAAAGTGCTATAGTACTTCGAATTGAAATAATTTGCCATCTAAACAAGTCTTCGAATAATAAGCTCGTAGAGGTAGGGTTTACATACGTGCATTTGTACGTATGTTCAAACAGATGAGTGTGTGTAGTGAGCAGCTACTTCCTTCGTTCCAAAATATAAGATGTTTGTCTTTTTTACTTCAACTTTGACCACTAGTCTTATTTTAAAAAAAAATTATGCAAAAATAGTAAAATTTAAGTTATTCTCAAAGAACTTTGATTGATAAAGCAAGCCACAACAAAAAAAAAATATTTTGTATAATTTTTTTTAAATAAGACGAATAGTCAAACTTAGGGCTAAAAAAATCAAACATCTTATAAATTGAGATGGAGGGAGTACTTATTAGTAGGTGTACTTCCTCCATCCAAAAAGACTGTTGATTTTAACTTTTAAACACTGCATTTGATTATTTGTCTTATTCAAAATTTTATACACGTTATAAAATAAATTATTATTAAAATATATCTAATAATAAAATAAGTCATAACAAGATAGATAACGTTTATATAATAAGACAAATAATCAAACATGATATCTTCTAAAACAATATTTTTTTTTGGGACGGAAGAAGTAATTGTTATGGCTAGCTAGGTTATTAGCTGCCTGCTACCCTCAGCTCCTCCCCAACACCCACAGCTGACTGGGATGCATGCATGAGGGGATCCATTCCATCCATGGATGGGTCGGCTTTCGCTTTGCATTGTGCGCGCAGGGTGCATACATCAGTGGAACTGTAGACAAAGACTGTAGAGCGGCGTCCCCATCCACCCCCACCAATGCAAGCAAGAACCACAAAGCCACAGCGATGGATGGCCCAATAGGCCTGTAGTACTAGCTGTAGCGCAACGGGGACCGGCCCGCGATGCATGATAGGCCTCGCTCGTCTCCGTCTCGCTCGTCTCCGTCTCTTTCACAGCGCCTTGCCTTCACTTCACCCTAGCAGCCTGCCTGCCTTTTTCCATCGTCTTCTCCTCCCCTCCACACAGTTCCTTGCGTTCCGTCGTCTCACGGGAGGCCGCTGTGCGTGCGTGCTGCCTTTCTTTCTTTCTTTCTTTCTTTCCATCTGCGTGCTTTTCCCCTCCAAATCTCTCCAAAATCCGCGCCGGCCAGCCAACCGGCCGGCCGGCCTTTATCGATCCGGCCCTCTCGAGCTCCGGCGTGCGCGCGGCCCCAGCAAATAAAGGCCGCAGCCGGGGGTGGTGGCCTTTATTGACCGCGCGCCGCCGCCGGCGTACGTGCCGCGCGTGCGCCTCCGACGACGGCGACCGTCCACAGTTCCCGGCCGGCCGCACGCCACGCACATGAGATCATGAGCTCGGAGGACTCGCTCAAGTCGCTGTCGCTGGACTACCTGAACCTGCTCATCAACGGGCAGGCGTTCAGCGACGTGGCCTTCAGCGTGGAGGGCCGGCTGGTGCACGCGCACCGCTGCGTGCTGGCGGCGCGCAGCCTCTTCTTCCGCAAGCTCTTCTGCGGCCTCGACCCCAACCACCAGCCGCCGCCGATGCCGCCGCCGAATCCGGGCTCCTCCTCCGCCGCCGGGGCTGGCCGCGCGCCGGAGCTCGTCATCCCCGTCAGCTCCATCCGCTACGAGGTGCTGGTGCTGGTGCTCCAGTTCCTCTACAGCGGCCAGGCCTCCGTCGCCGCGCCCAAGAGCGGCCCCCTCCCCGGCTGCGGCGCCAGGGGCTGCTGGCACACCCGCTGCGGCGCCGCCGTCGACCTCGCCCTCGACACCCTCGCCGCCGCCCGATCCTTCGGCGTCGAGCAGCTCGCACTCCTCGTCCAGGTGGGGATGCCGATGGGGAAGATTGGTTTCTTCCGTCTGTTAATTAATTGTTATTTCCACTTCTTCAATTCTTGGGATCTGCAGCTGCAGGCACCACCGCAGCTACTACTACTAACTCCTGACTGACTGAGACTAGGATTCGCCATAGTTGTTGAAGCTGAAGCTCATCTATCGATAAAGCTCGCATCTTTTGTTGGCAATTCTTCCTTCCTGGCAAGATGGAAGCCAGCAGTCAGGGCAGGGATCGATCGGCAGCTCCTGGCTGATGAGCATCACCTGCTCCTGTCCAGCATGCATGCTCCAGCTCCAGCTCCAGGTCGACTAGATCCCTAGCTAGGTTTTCCGATTCAAGCTGGACATGGAGGACTACTACCAGTACCAGCAGAATCCTTTCACTCTCTCTCTCTTCTCGGCTTCTTCTTCTTCTTCTCTCTTTTTTTCTTCCCAAACAATCGAATTTTGCACCAATTTTTTAGTGTGTGGAACGAAGGAATCTGAGATGGATGGGGGGAGTGTATAGTATGGTACTGGGCAGTGCGTGGCAGGGGCAGCAGCAGGGGGGACTGACTCGTCTCTAGTCTTTCACAGTCTCCCTTGCTTTTCTGCCGCTTCGCTACTGCACCTGTCATCACTTGTCATGGATGGATCGCTTCGCTACTGCACCCGCCTCTGCTCTGTGCCTGTGCCTGCCTGCCCTCTCTCTGACTCATCTTTTACTAGGAAAGGTCTTGTCACGCCCTTGTTCATGTCTCCTGTCCCTTCCTTCCTTCCATCACATCCCATCTCCCACGCACGCGCTGCATTTCATTTCATTTCATTTCAATTCATCAATCGCCAGGCCCCGGCCAGCTGCAATTGCAGTTGCAATTGCATTAGGGATTAGTATATGTATTTCTACTAGGGTTTCTTGGAGATCGATCCAGTCCAGTCCAGACCCTCCCAAGTCCCAACAACTTATTAACAGTGCAGCAGCATTTCCAAAACACCTTGCTTGCTGCTGAGCTGACTGTGCAGCAGCTGCTGCTAGGGCCTGGGCTGCCATGCCGATCGATGCAAGTACGAGCAGTCAAGCGCCATGCATGCTGCGAACCTGCGGCGATGAGATGCCATCGATCGATCCATCTGGTGGAACTGTGGAAGAAGAAGCAGCGTGCAGTACGCCGGCCGGCCGGCCGCCGCTACATTTTATGCTGCTAATCACCTGCAATTCCTTCCTGATTGTACACTACAGCAGTGCTAGCGGCTAACGCTAACCGTGATTAATTAATTAGTTACCCTGATGATGCTAGCTACCTGTTGCCTGCGTGCAGAAGCAGCTGGAGGGCATGGTGAAGGAGGCGTCGGTGGACGACGTGATGAAGGTGCTCATGGCGTCGCGCAAGTTCGAGATGCAGGAGCTCTGGGCCACCTGCTCCCACCTGGTGGCGCGCTCGGGCCTCTCCGCCGACCTCCTCGCCAAGCACCTCCCCATCGACGTGGTGGCCAAGATCGAGGAGATCCGCGCCAAGTCCCCCGTCGCCGGCTCCGTCGCCGCCGGCGGAGGCCCGCGCTCGCCGTTCCTCACCCACCACTACCTCCCCATCAACGCGGCGTCGTCGGCGGCCGACCGCGACCACCGGATCCGCCGCATGCGCCGCGCCCTCGACGCCGCCGACATCGAGCTCGTCAAGCTGATGGTGATGGGCGAAGGGCTGGACCTCGACGACGCCCTCGCCGTGCACTACGCCGTCCAGCACTGTGGGCGCGACGTCGTCAAGGCGCTGCTGGAGCTCGGCGCCGCCGACGTCAACTCCCGCGCTGGCCCCGCGGGGAAGACGGCGCTGCACCTGGCCGCCGAGATGGTGTCCCCCGACATGGTGTCCGTGCTCCTCGACCACCACGCCGACCCCAACGCCCGGACGCTCGACGGCGTCACGCCGCTCGACGTGCTCCGCAGCCTCACCTCCGAGTTCCTCTTCAAGGGCGCCGTCCCGGGGCTCACGCACATCGAGCCCAACAAGCTCAGGCTCTGCCTCGAGCTCGTGCAGTCCGCGGTGATGGTGGCCACGCGCGACGACGGCGGTGCCGGTACCGGCGGCGGCGACGCCGGGGAGGACGAAGTGACGGCGGCGGGAGCTTCCCGAGGGGCGACGCCGCCGACGACAGCTTGGTGAGCCTCACCATGAACTCCACGCTCATGTACCAGGGCCAGGAGATGGCGGCGGCGCTGGCCGGCGAGACCAGGAAAGGGACCGGCGGCGGCCGAGGAGGGAGCCCTTCCAACTTGTACTTCCCCAATGGCTTCCAGTAATAAGTATTAATTTCCCTCATCAAGAAAGCAATGCCTTTTTCTTCATTTTATATATCCATCCAAAGATGATCTTCTCTACCTCTTTCAATTCTCCGTTGGATTGGATCTTTAATTTGCATTGTGAGGATGATCATGATGGTCGTTTAGCTAGCTACTACAGTACTATTTAACGAGCTAGGAGACATGATTGAGCTAGCAATGCAAGAATTTCGTGGTATTTGATGTGGATTAATTGTTCGATGCATCTATGTTTTACTTCAATTTTTGTTCAAATTGTCCACTGTGATCAACCCATCTTGTAAGGCTTCTTGCTACATTGAATCCAGTCCAGTCCAGAGCTTGCTAGCTAGTAGCTCCAGTAGTAGTGTACAGGGATGCATGAGGATTTTGCTGCTGGTGTTTTTACATGTCTTTATGCAGTGCAGCTTTTGGATACTGTAGTAGCCTTTGGACTGTAGGAAAGCGGGGTGCAACCTGATATGAGCAATTATATTGGGGAGCCAGTGAATCTAAGGTTGATTTGAATGGTACAGGAAATCCACACACACATATATAAATATATATTTTTTTCTAGAATCACATATATATTTCTCAAACCGGGATATAATCCCAATTTCAATTAAAACAGAAACACATGTACATAGACACATTTCTCCTGTTATTATTATGTATATATATATGTCCACAAGCTTTTATTTTTTGGACATATATACAAAGGTGAATTTACTCTGAGAAAATTGTGCACATGCATATCATTCTGTTTTATCTAAGATGTTTTTTTTAATATACATGATTTTATTTTTTAGCAAATTATTAATTAGCATATATACTGTGCGGCATATATACAACATTAGTACTTATTATGTCAAACCTGAGTCCCGAGCAGGGACAAACCTGTTATACCCATGAGCTTTTTCCTGTGTCAGCTACTTCCCTCCGTCTTGTAATATATAATGCATTCTACGAATTTTAAGACAACTTAAGAGAATAACAAAATGACGCATGTACCCATCGACTAAACACAATTAAGAACTTTCTCCTCAAAATTATGGTTTTCTTTTTTAACAAATATTTTTTCCCAAAACTGAGAATGAGTATCATATTTATATATATAGAATATCTTATATATCAGCAAAAAATTTAGAAGTCATAATGCATTATATTCTGGAATAGAGGGAGTAGACTAGAAGTGAGTACGTAATGCAAAAAATGGATAACATATGTGTGCATGTGGTAGTCAAATACAACATGAGAATCGATCCGATTGCACTTTTTAGTACTGTTTCATGCTATAGCTTCTCTCATTCTTTGAATCCACTCTGGTTCTTCACCACTCCTGCTGCTGCTCTTGCTTATGCCAAAGACCAAGACTGCTAACATTAATACAGTAAATTTTTCCTTTTTATTTACACTATATATTCATATAATTCATTCATGATAAAATACTGCTGGATATATAATCCAGAAGTACCTCACGGTTTTAGTGTTTTTGCCCTTCTGGATTATATATATGAATAAAGCTGCCAATATATATTATCGACATACCTCACATTTTAGTGTTTTTGCCCTTCACTACTAGAGAGAGAGAGAGAGAGAGAGAGAGAGAACGAACAATGGGCTATGATGATATGCATGCTTACTTTCTCTAATTTATTATTTTCTAGAGAGATATAATAACATGTGCACGGAAAATTATGAAAACCTCCTAAGTCCTATATAATCTATGTTGTGTGTTACTTTGATTGGTTGCACTACCACAAACCAGAATTCTCGTTGTGGCCAACAAAACATGTCAGCAATATAGGGACAAATTAAACATGCACTAGACCTTCATATATCATAGATTCATGCTTATTAAGTGCTAAAAGGTACAATAGATTGAATTAATGGTGATTTCTGATATGGTAAGGTATATGTTCTCCTAATAAAGAATGCATGACCTTACACCTTCCATCGTTCACAAATATATGATTTGTTCAGTACCATTGTTGTCTTTAATACATTTATTTACAGTTTTTAGTTAAATGTAATAATTATATCAAAGAACATATTCCCTTCGTTCTATTTTATAATGCACAGTTCGACATGACCTAGTCTCCCAAATTACACTATGGCTATTTATTTATTTAATATTTATTTGTTTATACTTAAAACTTTTGATAATTGAATAGTGCATTTAATTACAAATCTAACGTATCAAGTTTGTCTTATATACAATTAAAAATTGTGAAGGGGAATTTACGTTTGACAAACTTTTAGTCAAAGATTTTAAAGTTTGATCTTGATATATGTGTGTGCGCCTTATAAAAGAGAATGGAGGGAGAGTATATTTGTGACTTTTTAGGTTGACCTAGAATTTATCGTGTGATGATAAAATGGTGGATTATGGAATCACTTTTTAATCCTTGAGCTTCATGTTAGGGCATGTTTAGATCCAATGAACTAACAACTAGTCTAAATAGTTGGGTTTTATGGACTAGTGAGCTAGTAACTAGTTGGGTCTTGAATTAGTCATTAGTTTATCCACTGGTTCACTTATTTGATTCTTATGGTCCTCTATTCCAATTTAATAAGATGTTTGACTTTTCAACCTCAAGTTTGACTACTTGTCTGATTCAAAAAAACTTTACAAAATATTATTTCTTTGTCGTGGTTTGCTTTATTACTAAAATTTCTTCACAAATGACTTAAATTTAACTATTTTTCCACAAATTTTTTTTGAATAAGATGAGTGGTTAAACTGAGGATTAAAAAAGTTAAACATCTTATAATTAGAGATGGAGGAAGTAATTGTTAGTCAACTAGTTATTAGTTCATGGAATCCAAACAAGGTCTTAATTACATAAAAGTTTATTTCACTTGGTGTTTCATCATCCTAGTATTACACGCATGCTCATATATAGTGTAGTATACTGGACCAAAATCATATTCCCTTGTGTATATATGCATACAAGCCACCCAAAAATACATGACAGGTACTCTTCAAAAAATTACATGAGAGGTGAAAGAAGCCCCATGATGTTTTGTTTTATCGAAAGAAATCCTTATTTACAGCTAGTATTAAAATTGGAACGATGCAAAATATATAGTGAAATTGAGATAAAATTTTTTTTTGCGTACTTTTTTATTTCCATGTTTTTTACAGCTAGTATTGAAATAGGAACAAAATTTATTACACAAATTGTGGTGGTCATATAAATACCTTTTTCAGAACATTGTCAAGAACAGAAGTAATAAAGGTGCCATATTTATTATCACTCTCAATGAAATTGCAATATGCTTAAAGTTCATGGGCGTTTCTTAAATTTGGAAATAGTATAGGAAGCATATTCTATATTTTCAATTGTGGTTGCAACTTGTGTATCTCATGATCTGTAGATGATATGAATGTGCCACATATAGTTCTGTAGATGACCAGTATTTTGTACAAGTACACTCGTACAATTATGTCGCCACTCAGGACCTGTACCGCCCGCGGCCACACGTAAGTAGTTCTGGAAATTGTTTGTTTTACACTGCGGTCATTTGTCCCTTTATATTCATATGATGCTAGCTGGCTGAGCACCAGAGGTCTCTCTGTACTCTCGCTGTTCCAAATTATAGAATATTTTAGTTTTTTAATATGTACTCCCTCCGTCCCAATATACATGACGCCGGAGGGTTTAAAAAAAGTGTCTACATTCATTCCTTGTCTCATGTACTAGGACATGGCAGACGTCCAGGTTCAGGTCTCCCTCGTTGTATCCGGTTGACAACTATAACGTCTTCTTTAATGGGACAGAGGGAGTAGCTTTTCATATACAATTAAATATACCGTGCCAAATTATATGAAAAAACGTTATGTCTTTTTTTAGCTGCATTGCTTTTTTACTATACATTTAAACAGCATTTATATATTCAAATATATAGCCGAAATGTATCTGCTAGAAAACCAAAACGTTAATTTGAAATGAAGGAACTTGTATATATACACACACACACGTGTGTAAGGTAACGAGAGATGCATGTGCATTGCCGAGAGAAACCTGCAACTGTATGTATATACTAGAGCAGGTCCAACTACTCGAACTCCAAGTACAGACATACGATCGATCGATCGATGGAGGTAGAGATAAACAGCACTGTACTTCATGTCGTCGTCAGTGTGGCCTTTTATCATGGGTATGTACACAGCACAGTGATCTCTACATTCTTATGTCAGCAGCACCCAGTAGTACACCCTTCTTCCCATGATCCCATCCATATCTACTCCCTCCGTTCTAAAATATCTGTCGCTTTCGTTTTCCGAAAAATAACTGCCAGTAATTTCTATAAATACTAAATATCATCAATTAGTATCATAATTAATATCATTAGAAAGATCTTTGAATCTAGTTTTGTAATAAATTTATTTAGAGATATAAATATTGCACGTATTTTCTATAAATCGAGTTAAACTTGTGGCACGAAAACCAACGGCGATGGTTAATTTGAAACGGAGGGAGTATCTCTCTGCAGTTATTATTTATTTGTTACTACTACAGTAGATTCCTAGGACTACGACGAGGGGATCCATGATCGATCAATGGGATCGGATCGGATCGGATCCTCCGGCCGGCCGGCCGGCCGGCGGGCAACGCCGCATTGAGCACGGCGTCCGATCCATGGCTGTATATATGGCTCACATTGTATTGCACTGCCGCCGTGTCAGTCCAGTCCACGGGCTGGCTGGCCGGCCGGCCGGCCGGCGTTGAGAACGAACCATGCTGTTGCAGCTAGCAGCTCGATCGGCCGGTCGATCGGTCGGTCGTTGCTGCTACGACTAGCTTAGCTAGCTAGCTATAGTAGTCCCTGCCTGCTGTGTGGGCTGTGGCACGGCCGGAGCGGGACCGGGACTGTAGCTAAAAGGCGCGTACACTGCGGCGATCGATGTGTGATATGATGCACCACCACCACCACCGCCGTAACTGTAGCTGAGCCCCACCGGCGACTGCACCGGCCGGCCCACGGTGCTGGTGGTACTATGCGCGAGACTGTACGTTGAAAACATCTCCCAATGAAGGCGCGGTCTCCCTCGATCCCCATCGATGGAGCCGGCCTGCTCGTGTAGTGGTGTGTCGTGTGTGCAAGGGCCCGGTGGGTACCCTCCAGCTGTCCCCACTCCGATCCCGCCTAGACTGTTGCTGCGATTGGCGGATAGGGGATTACTTTTTTCTAATTACACAGTGCCTACGCTCGCAACACATGTACACTTGCCTCTACGAACTCAGGTACACAAACCTCGGTAAATCCTCGAGATTGACGAAGTCACCACAAGCGCTTATCATCGACGGAAACATCGCCTACCACTGAAAGCAAATAGAATATTCGCTCCCATGAGCACTACTTCAGGAATCTTAACCGAGGCGGTCAAAAATGGTTTTTCGAGGCGGTTTTGCTAACTGCCTTGACATAAGGTCACGGTTAATCGTGGCCGTAACCGAGTATATTAATGGAGGCGGTTCCTTTACAATAACCGCCTCGGTTAATAAAACAAAAAAACAAAAAAAATGGAAAACCCTAGGCCAAGCCCAGCGAGCCTATCGATAGGCCCACTGAGCCCAAACACTGGTCGCCGCCGCTGCCGAGGACACCGCCATCGAGACGCCGCTGCACTCACCGACGTCGAAGTCGGATCCGGCCTCCCGCAGCGGATCCCGCATCCCCGCCATTGGATCTAGCCCGGAGGGCCGCCGCCGCCATGAGCGCGGCTTCGCGGCCGCGGCGCCGCGGCCGTTGGTGTGCGCCACGGCCGCGCGGCCGCGCAGGGACGCCACCGCCACTAGAGACGACGTGGAGGCCGGATCCGCCGCCCCGGAGACAAGGTGGCGATCGGTTCCGCCGAGAAGACGTGGGGGGGCGATCCGCCCCGGAGAGAAGACGTGGGGGCGGATCTACCCACGGACACGAGGTGGGGGCTAGATCCGCCGCCGGTGCCGAGGTGGCCACCGGATCCACCACCGAGACGGTGGCCACCGGATCCACCGCCGGAGACGACGTAGGGGCCGACCTCGCCATCGGAGACGAGGTGGGAGCCGGATCCACCGTCGGACACGAGGTGTGGGCCGGATCCACGCCCGGAGAGGATGTGGCGACTGGATCCACTGTTTGAGAGGACATAGGGAGCCGGATCCTCCGCTAGAGACGAGGTGGCGGCCGAATCCGCCGCCGAAGATGAGGTGACGGCTAGATCCGACCCTGGGGAAGAGGATGGAGCCGCCCTGGTGTGGTGGGAGGGAGGAGGGGTGCCAATGTGGTGGGTGGGAGGGGCGCCGCCATGGTGGAGGAGGAGCACCGACGTGGTTGAGGGAGGAGTGGCCAACACCGGCATTGTTGAGGGAGAGGGAGGAGGGAGGAGGAGGAGCTGGCGCTTACTCGTGGAGAGGGAGAGAAAGGAGTGGCCGACGCCGGCTATGTCTCGTGGCTGAGGGAGAGTGGGAATGAAGAAACCCTAGAGGCTAAGTATCGTATATATGCTGGCCGCTTGATTGGGCTGAGATGTGTTATTTGGGCTCCAAGATGGGGCCAGTATTATCCGAGGCATGCCTTATAGTATGCCCGCCTCAGTTAATAAATTAATGGAGGCGTTTGCGTTAAAGTAACCGTCTCGATTAATTGTGTATTAACGGAGGCGAGCATTTTAAGTTGTTTGCCTCGGTTAATCAATTTTACAAGGCGGATTTTTTAACCGCTAGGGCTAACCGCCTCCGAGGTCCATTTCAATGTACCTTGCAAAAGATTTTTTGTAGTAGTGGAGGAGTCCAACCCAGAATCTCATAGTGCTATTGAGACCGCTATAACCACCAGGCTACAAGCCCTTTCATGCGGATCAGGGATTATGCACAATTCGCCAGGGCCGCCAACTCTGTCGCCGTCGATCCTCTACCTTCAGCTCATCTCTATTCGGCGCGGTCGTTCGTCCCCATTATCACACTAGGCTTCGGCCGGCGATGGGCAACATGCAGCTAGCATGTGTAATGCAGTGCTTTAATTTATTTTCTCCACATGTTGATAGCTGGATCTCTTATTTCTCCTGGATATATGGGTGGCGATCTAGTCTAAGAATTGATATAGTTAGAGTGTTAGGCTTTTTCTGTTACCATTTGTTCTAGGCAGAGATGCTTTTCTTGTATCCCCTCGATGTAATAATGGTGAAATAATAAAACATGTGTCCTAGGTGTCAATCGCTTGAATAATTATGGCTTTTGTTCAGGCGAAGTAATAAAATATGTTAATAATTCTTTAACCGTGCAGCATCAAACCCGTTTAGTGTGGGTTCTATCACCACTAGTAGAAAACATTTCTTCAATCCCGTTTAGTCTGGGTCCAAATTGATAACATCAACTGAGACTAAAGGTCCTTAGTTCCGGTGCAATCTGGACCCTGAACTAATGCTCACATTAGTCTCAAGTCCCAAGACAATTAGGACTAAAGTAAAAACTCGAATGCTCTTTTCTACTAGCTAGTGTGCATTCATTGGGATATGATCCATTACTGGCAACCTGGTTACACGCTTTAGACCCGAACGAATTGTTTGATGAATTGTTAATTGTTCTTATGCCAGCACAAATCACATTTGATCCTCTTGTCTAACTATAGGAACAATTGTAATTTATTAACTGTCTTTGTGTCACCACATGTCAAACTTTTGTCCTTGTATGACTATATAAAAAAATATAATTTGCTAATTATATTTGTGTGAACATAATTTTTTGTCCTTGACTAGCTATATAAATAATTGTTAATTGCCTTTTTTGCCAACACTGATCTGATATTTGTTCTTGTTTAAGTATAGAAACAATCATAGTATTTTGTCTTTTTTACCGTCTCTGTGACAATACGTCATTTTTACTATAAAAAATTTGTCATTTGCCATTTGTCTTTGTGTTGATAAACATGATATTTTTTTTATTTCTTGTTTGTATGTGTTTTCGTGCGTTAGTGAGAGGTAAAGCCCAATTTGTCTGAAAATGGGTCCATGTTTATTCACCTAGTAAACCACTAACAAGCTTAAGAGATTTTTTTTGGACTCGTTAAGGAGCATATCTATGTTTCAAGGTTTGGATACGAGCTGTTTTGACTGTTTGTGAACACACAAACGACTATATACTAGTGCAAACAGATTGTGGTCGTTGGCTGTTAATCTAGTAGCTGTTGTTGTTGGCTGAAAATAAGTTATATTTCAGGCACATGATCGAAGTATAGCAGGCCCCCACAGTTTCTTCAGATGGCTGGTGGGTGCCTGCTGCTGGTTACTAGTACTATTGCTTTTCATCATTTCATGCACAGTCGTCGTCTGTACATAACATTGCTTTATTTCGTTCTTTGGGTAATCCCTGACTGTGTGATTCTACGTGGACAATGCATACATGCAAGCAGATCAGATGGTTGATGGAGTGATAGATTGGATCTTTTTCTTCTTCTTTTTGTCTCTTGTCGATCGTCGTCGTCCCCGCTTCAGGTAGGGTACGTGTGGCCGGATATATCGATAAGCATTGCTCCCTCCGTTCCACAGATAAAAGAACATCTTTAACTTCTATGATTTCTATTTGACTATTCGTCTTATTTAATTTTTTTTTAATAAACAGTATTTATTTTGTTACAATTTATTTTATTATTAAAGATATTTTTATAATGATTAATTTATTTTATTATTTGCATAAAAAATTTAAATAAGACGAATGGTTAAATAGGAATTGTAGAAATTAAAGATGTTCTTTATTTGTGGAACGGAGGGAGTACTGTATATATTGATGCATGCATGCTCCACCAATTAGTTGGCACAAAATAAATACAGTGTTGTTTCCGGAGCAGCACGATATGCATGCATGATGGGTCGTTTCGTGTTCAGTCAGCAGGCTAGTCAGTCAGCTGTGCAACTGCACGCGTGCGCATCCGGCATGCATGCATCTCTTTTTTTTCATTATTAGTAGGCAGCAGTATTTACTCCATTCCCTCCGTTAAAAAACATAATTATAGAACTTTTAACACTGTATTTAATTATTCATCTTATTTAAAATTTTATATAAATATCATGTATCTTGTTATGATTTATTTTATCATTTATGATACTTTAATAATGATTATTTATTTTTAATTTGAATAAAGCGTATGATGAAATATGATGTATGGAAGTTCTATAATTAAGCTTTTTTTTTCGAGGAAGTAGGCGCTGTGTCGTCGTCTCCGGCATGTATGCCGGCCGGCGGGCCGAGAATCTTTACAGTGATCCAACGTCCCATCACTCTTCACGCTACGGCCTGACGACTGTTAGTAGGGTTTGTATATATTCAATTCCCATTAATTCCATGAATCTATCCATGGTCGTCTCTGCTGCCTGCGTGCAGTCGTAATGCGTGCTGTGCCATCTCCGGCCGTCCATGTGCACTTGCCAAGCAAAGGAGAGCAGGAGGAGGCTTGACAAGGAGATAATGGATGGAGGGCAGCAGGCAGGGGCAGTCGGGCACAGAGGGAGTAGTACACACAGCACAGTGGACTACAGTGCTAGTATCCCATCACCCCCAAAACCCAGCTGCTCCTCCATCCCCCATCAACTACTTTCTTCACTTTGCATTGCACACAAACAGGGGCGCATGGTGCGGATGCCCCTTTTGCTCAAGCATGCCCGAGGAATAACGGGAATGCATGCACGCATGGAATTTCCATATAAAAGTGTAACACACTTGTGTGTTCCACACATGCTGGATCGAATAGCTATCCATCCAGCTCTTTTGGTGTATACATAATACATATGCGTACACACATACTATACTTTATTTGAAGCCTGCCTGCCTGCCTGCTGCCTTTTGACCTGATTAACAACCCATAAGCATGGGCATATGGCCATGCATGACTGGCCCATGAAATGATGAGTGAAGCTACTCATATCTATTCTAGTCGTACCATCAACGGGGGAAAAGAAGAGTGAAATTCACTAGTCATTTTTAAATTACATGCGGGTGTTATCTAGGTTTGTAACTCTCGATTTTTAATATTAATTTGAGTCTTTGAAGTTGCAAGCAGACATTTTACATATGGAGGCACTATCGTAAATTATTTGTCTTCCAAAACAGTTTTATGGAGATAGTAAAAAAAATCTCATCTCTCAAAATCCATTAACAGAGACGGATCTGTTAAGATTTCGCCTCTAGAAGTGCGGAGGTCTTTTTTTAGGCGGACCTCTGAAGAGGCCCGCCTCAAAAAAAAGGCTCGAACCCAAAGAGGCCCATTACCCACATTACATATATACAGTTGAGTTAGGGTTTGGAGGCACCTCATCCTCTCTCTAAACCGTCTCACTCTCTCTTCTATATCCTCTCTCTCTCTCTCTCTTCGTTTCTCTAGATCTGGATGCCTCCCTCTCCTTTCTTGGCGGTGATGGGCGGGGATGGCACCGGCTGTGATGCACGTGTGTGGGCCTCTCTCAACAGTGATATTTTAATCTTTTTCTAGAGGCGGACATTTAGCTGCCTCTAGATATTCTGATTTACCCAGGTGTGAAATCAAAGGTAGATGGGTTGTCCGCCTTTGTAAACTTGTTTTGGTCGTTTGCTAAAATGGTGTATGTAGTAGCGGTGGCGTCACTCGGGTCCCTAACTCGTGAGTTCTGATATTTGGATCCCTAAACTTGTATGGTGACGTTATCTAGCTAAGTTTCTAACTTGCATGTTAACACACAAATTAATGATGTTAATGGGCATATGCTAATTATGCATTGATTTGTGACTTTGGAGATCTAGATGTCACTACTGCACAAGTTGTGATATCCAAATAAAAGTTTGGGCCCTAAGTGACACCATATAGAACTACAAGTTCAGAGATTCAAATATCAAAAATCCAGAGTTAAAGACACAAATAACACCACTATACAAGTTTATGAACCGTTTCTAAGTTTTATTCAGAAAAGAGCACCAGAACACGCACGCGTGGCAAGCAGTTAGGAAGAGGAACGATATATATGAGTATATAGAAATTTTTCGTAGGAATGGACTTGGGCCGGGAGTGTCACTGAACAGTAGCGCGCACAAGCGGAGCGGACCCTACAGCGTCAGTCTCGTCACGCGCACCACGCTTCCTTCTGCAGTTGGTCTGCAAGACTGAAATTAAAGCGCTTTTGTCATGCATGTCGTCGAGAATCTATCAATGGAGATCGGTCGTCTCACTGCTTCAACGGCAGTAGGCATTGTATACAGACTCTCATGTATTTGGCCCGCGTACCCTACTCTAATGTACTACTGATCTGCCCCAAGATTTCTATTATTATTGGTAGACTAGATACAACGTTAAATATATTTTTATAGAATATTTTGAACCATACACCCTGTTTTTAAATAAGTGCACATCCTGCTTCTGGATGAGTCAAACATTTTAAAGTTTTACTAGATATATAGAAAATGGTATTTTATTTATATCTTAAGTTTATTTTGAGAAAAGTATATAGTCTAATAATATTTATTATGAATAAGAAATATTAGTTCTTTTGTATATAAATGTTCAAATTTAAAAAAAGGTTTGACTCCTTCAGAAGCTATATGTGCACTTATTTTGAGACAGAGTAGATGTTGATAATTTTTTCTATAAATTTGATTAAACCTACAACAATTTGATTTAGAACAACTCTATACACAGAAGTTGATTTATTTATTTACTAATGGAGGAGTATTTATGCATGTCGTCCATGTAACTTAGTATGTATATATACTTACTATCTCCATTCAAAAAATAGATTAACTAATTGTTCTAGTTCTAGCCAAAGCTAAATTATCTTAAATTTGACTAAATACATATAAAATATTAATATATGACTTCAAATAGATCTATATACTATAAAAATAGATTTCATGATGAACCTAACATTTAGTATGGATAAATATTAGTATCCTTTTCTATATATATATTTAAATAAAGTTTACATTGTTTTTGACTTAGGATGTTATTTTAGAGATGAATTTTCTTAGGATCTATTTGGCACTGCTCACATTCATTTGATGAAGTAGTTTTGTTGGCTTTAGGTCCATAAAGTAGCTTCACCAATGAAGCTAAGGAATTCTCCAACAACTAGCTATTTAGTTAGCTAGATGTGATGTGTCATCAAAATATTAAACAGAGGCTAGTCACAAGTAACGAGCAAATAACTGATCTATTTCACGTAGCCTAAAAATATAAGAGATGAGCGTATAGGTCTAATAATATATAAATGTATATAAGTCTTTGTTTTTGTCTCTCACCTCGACGTCAGCTAGTTATGTAGCTAATATTATTGGGAACACCCTAAACCTATTTTCATAAAACGTTTGGTAAACAACTTTTTAAGAAAGATAGTAGAAAGTTGAGAAAAAGTGAGAGATAATCTAGTACTCCCTCCGTATCCTCAATAGAGGACGTCCTGGAGTGGAGGGTGGTTACACAAAATGATGACGTTCTGGGATACAAGGCCTCCTTTGGACGGCACTGCCCCTCGCATGCCCCCTCGCGTCTCGCGCCCACAAAAAATTAACGCGGCTGCAGGGGTCGAACCTTGCACTCCAGCCTCGGGCCGCGGCGCCTTGGCCAACCGCACTACGACGAATTGTTGCATAGGTAGCACCTCGCTCTATATTTAACAGGGGTAAGATAGGAAAACTAACCCCTAATTAATCACGTCTTGGTAATCGTACTCATGTCCTAAACGTCATCTAATTAGGATACGGAGAGAGTATTTTTAGCTTCACCTAGAGAACTACGCATATGAGAGAAGCTAAAAAATTTTTAGAGAGAAGCTCTTTTCATTCAAACCTGTTTGGTAGGAGAAGCTGAAAAACAGTCCCGTGAAGCTCGGGAAAAGTTGTACCACACACACCTGATTCACTGTTGCACACCGTGCCCCCGGCTAGCTATTTCTTTGTCGGCTACTAGCTCAGGAATCCTGAGTCAGGATGTTGCACGTCGGTTACCTGCAAACTGATTGCTTGTCCAATGTAACGAAACAGACGACAACTTCAAAGAATTATTACTACTTCCTCCGTCTCAAAAAGCATGTAAATCTCGCATCTCAAAAAGTCAAAGACTCCATATTTTGATCAAATATATATGACAAAGTATTGATATTTATGATGCGTAATAAGTATTATTAGTTTAATCATGAAATATATTTTTATAATAAATCAACTTAAAGATCTAAATGTAGATATTATCTTTTATAAATTTAGTCAAATTTAAGATTTTTTTGACTTCTCGTAAAATGAGAATTACATGCTTTTTGAGACGGAGGTAGTAAACCATAAATATACCTTTATTAGTACGACATGAAAGATGCAACTGTCTCAGGAGAATTATGTGGGTGCCATGAAAAAAAATGTATTACTAGAGGTCGCTTCAGTCCTTTGTCACATCGCACGCTCATCATCATATCATGGCGTTCAGCATTCGTGCAGTAAAGCTGCTAAACTCCCTCATCTCAGCTCTGCCCGATTAACGAACCAATAATTCGGAGCAGAGGTTGCAGCTGATGCGATGCAGGCAGGCACTGCTGCTGCATCAACCAGGGCTGCTGCTGGTAGCTGCCCAGCCAGCGGCATGCGCGGCAGGCAGCAGGCCGGGGAAGGAGGGGAGGAAGTGTCACATCAAGACAGGCTATGACTTTTCCTGCTCAGCAACTAGTAGTACTTCCTCCGTCTCAAAAAAGATGTAAATCTCGAATCCCGAGAAGTCAAAAAGATTCTATATTTTGACTAAATATATATGACAAAGTATTGATGTTTATGATGCATAATAAGTATTATTAGTTTAATCATGAAATATATTTTTTATAATAAATCAAATTAAAGATCTAAATATAGATATTATCTTCTATAAATTTAGTCAAATTTAAGATTTTTTGACTTCTCATACAACGAGAATTACATGCTTTTTGAAAGGGAGGTAGTAGCTCAGCTGCTCAGGTAGGTTTTCGCTTGCTTTGGCGAGTGCTTTGTGTCAGCAGTCGCCGATCTCCATCTGCATGCATGCACGCCTGCCCCGCCGCTCGGTCATCTCGGCGGCAGTCTGCAAGAGGGGGACGGTATGCTGCTTCAGGCTTGTAGGATCAGCAAAAGCTCCATGCTCCATGCTTAGGGTAGTAGTTTAGTGCTGATATCTAACAGGAGAGGTGAGAATGGAAGACAGGGTCATGCTCAATTTAAGCAGGTTCTAGGGAGCTCAATCGAGCATGGAACAACAAGACAGTTTATTATAATCATGCTCCATTTGCAAGATACTATACTGTAAAACTTAGCAAGAATTCTAGACACTTCTCTGTGCATACAACTTGTCCTTGCAGCTCACCTGCGGGCATTGGAGTGCCCGGCCAGGCACGAGCAAGCACACAAAAGATTTTCAGATTTTTATTAAAGGAGATTTTGTTAGTCAACTACCTTGAAAATCGATTTTTGGAGACAAGCTTTTCGTTATGCCATTGCCCTAAAAATCAGTTTTGGGGAACACGTTTGTCAATTCATCTATCTTTAAAAATAATTTCTAGGGACTAAAAATATTTATATTATTACAAATCATAAAAATTAAAGACAAAATTTTTTTCATGTGCCTAAGAGGCTGTTATTATTACTGAAGTTATTGTAAGGTTTGATTTGTGATTTAAAAACTACTACCTGCGTCTCGTCCGTTTTGTCTGCAAGTGAAGAACCCCTGGAATAGGGTGGGGCAGCCACCCCACCTATTGGCGTCATAGGAAGAACCCTCCACTCTGAAAGCTGTAGTATGATCTTTTTTTGGTAATTGAGTGATAACCGGTAGACTAACGCTTGGTCTTAAGTGTTGTTTAGCTAGGTAATGCCCACACTGAGTGCTAAGGTAGATGGCCCCCATGAAGATGATGGTGAAGACCACAAGATGATCACATGCTCAATATTGACGGCTAAGGTGCAACATACTCCCTCCGTCCCTTTTTATTTGTCGCTTCGCTTCCCGAGACACAAATGCCGGCAATTTTAATAAATAATAAATATCATCGATTAGTATCATAATTAATATCATCGGAAAGATCTTTGGATCTAGTTTTTTAACAAAATTATTTGGAGATATAAATATTGTACGTATTTTCTATAAATCAAGTCAAACTTGTGGCACGCATCCCACGGCGACAAATAAAAAGGGACGGAGGGAGTAGTGTATGGTCAGGTTTATGATAGATAGGCGTACTATTAAGACAAAAATTTGAAAGCGAATATGGTCTAAATTTTGTGGTCATACTATTTCAATTTTTATCACGGGGATGTATATATAATGGAAAAAACAATCATAACAGCTGTTTATTCGTTTTGTCGTAGTCTTCTACTCTTCTTGACCATCGTCATCTACACCAAGAGAGACCTCGGCACGTACTCCACTGGGTCCGAGTGGGTCTATTCCACCACCAGCCCATGAAACAAAGGAGAGCATGCCTAGCCCAACAACAGGTTTTGAATTTGCCCACATACGCTTCCTTGGAGAAAAAATGCACTAGTCAAGTTGCACATATTTTTCTCAAACTTTGCTTCTAATATACCATTCCCAAAACAACCGCACAACTGATCGAAGCGAGTGTGTTCTGCTTCTGAACTTGTGTACTCAAACGAACAAGTCGATGCAATCGTGCAAAGATGCCTTCCTGGTGTGGTGGTTGAACTTGAGGCCCAGTGGGCGGCCGCACTCGTGCTCACGGGCCATGGCCCGGGTCCTGGGAGTTCCTGCAGATGTCGTCGGCCTGCACGCACGCACGCACATGTTTCCTCTGTTCGTCACAGCAATCACTAAATGAGCTGCAGATATTTTATAGATCAAGGAGTAATGTACTGCCACACTGTTGCACGTTTAGTGCATATCAATCAATATCAAATAACATCTTTGCTTACATCACTAATTAATAACTAGTCAAAGATTATAACAGTCGAGAAGATATCCTTTTGATTACTTTAGTACAGCACCAAGAATCTCTCCCTCTAGAAAACGGTGTGTTTATTTCTTTCGACCCAGTTACAGATGCAGATATTCACATACACGAGCGCACACTCACCCCTATGAACACGCATGCACATCCTACTTCTATGAGCACTTTCGAAGAACTGACTTGGACTGACAAATTTCGAGATTGACGAAGTCACCACAGGTGCCTCGCAGTCGACGGACACGTCGCCTAGCACAGAAAAAAATAGCGCGATTCACCGCTTGCTACACTTTCTTTGAACCGAAACAATAAATTCATTCTAGGTTTCTTCTTCTTCTAAGTGAAATTTGTACGAGTTGTCGCCTCCCTAAATTTCATGCTAATTTTATTTTTTGAAAAAGATCAAAATTTGAGAACTCAAAAAAAAATATTTAAGCCTCTAAATGATCTTAGTAGATAAAAAATTATCAGTATTAAAGGCTACAACTGTGTAGAATATATATTTTCAACTACAAATATAGAACTTAAAAATGAATATTTGAGCCAGAGGTACAACTGTGTAGTTGTATGTACCGACCAATTCAACTCAATATGGTATCAGAGGCATAGGTCTCGAGTTCAAATCCTGGTAGACACAATTAAATAAAATAATTGTTGTCCGCTCCTATTCCACGGCTAAGGCTCGTCCGTCGCTGAGATCTCTCGTCAGAGTCTTGACGTGAGGGGGAGTGTTGGAATATAAGTGAATTGGCTACCTCTCCCCATCGGCTTAAGCTTTTGGGTTGAATTGGTCGGTGCATGCAACTCAATAATCTAAACCATGTAAGCATCCGAGGTAGCTTGAAAATTAAATAAAAAACAAAATTAGAGAACTTAAATTGAATATTTATATTTATTAATCTAAACCGTCTTAGGAAAAAAGTGTCAGTTACAAAGTAGTACTTCATTCTCAAAAGAATGTAATTATGAGATTTATGCAAGTCAAACTAACTTAACTTTGAAAATCTATAGTGAATAGTATTAACATATATGTCTTCAGTACCGTAATATATTTGAGAACTAATTTAATCATTAATAGTTATACTAACTATTACTATTTTTATATAACTTTGGTCAAACTTTAAATTATTTGGGTTCTCGAAAATGAGAACTATATCCTTTTATGGACAAAGGAAGTATATTTTATTGTGAACTAAAACTTTGGAATAGACCATCTCAACACCCGAGGTTAACCAATAGAATTCAAAATTTTGGATTTTTAAATCTAATAACTTCAAACAAATCTAAGCATCTAAAAGATTTTAAATAAAAAATATCTTCTACAAAGTTGTAGACCACCTCGAGCTCTATAAGTATGATATAAAATTTGTGGTTATATGGCTTCATATGAAAAAGCAATGATTTTTTTATATATGAAAAATAGAGAGACCATAAAACAGGTAGGCCCTACTACCATGTTGGTAAAATCATCCAAGAAATCACTTTGAAATAGTCAAAGGAGATATTGTGTCTAGTTTTGAAAGTTAAGATATGTGTTTGTTGCCTGGTGTATTGAAGTTTAAAGGGGTTTTCTAAATTCAGTAACTAGTTTAGGAGGATGAATCGGACTTTACTCAAAAAATAAAAATAAAACAAAATCACAGGCAAGCAAACTTCATGATAATTGTCGGCCACTTTCACTCCTTATTATAAGTCTTCATTTTTCCGGGATAAAACTCCAAGTTCCCAGGACCGGATACCCCGGTTAGTTTACATCAGGGGGGAATTTGGCAAGGTGAGTCCAAGACATGGTAGCAAAAATCGAGGTCTACATCCATCATACATCATGCATATATCATGCATGAGTTGTTCAGTCATTTTCAGCAGTGGGGACTGGGGAGATTTCCTATTTTTAGAAAAGAAAAGAAAAAAGAAGAAGAAAAACACCAGAGGAGCAAGAAAATGGCACGATCGATCAGTGTATGTTGTATATATGCGGCACTAATTGGACGGCCGATGGAGTGCAACAGAGAGCTACCATGAACATGATGGACGGAGAGACGATAGATAGTGACAGAGACAGGGGCAGACTTCTTGTCGTCGTCCCTAGCCGGCCTCGAATGAGACAGCTGCAGCTGCACACTCACACGCTGACACGCACAGCTCACGCATCGTTTTCCAGGGAAGAGGACGGCACACGGCCGGCGTCGGTTTCGCCATTACTGGCGCGACGCCGGCGGGGCCGCCAACCGTTGGCGCGCGCGCTGAACGTCCAACGGTGTTCAAGGGGCCGGACGACGGCGACGACGAAACGAAGAACCTACTGCCTAGCCTAAGATGCCGGTCTCCCAGCCGGAGCCTCTCCCTCCTCCACGTTTTAACTGTGGTCCATGGCCGGCCGGCCACCGGCCACCCGGCGGCATGTAAATTCTCGCCCAGAATGCAGACGAACACAGTCATGCGACCCCGGGGCGTGCTCGCTGCCGACCGGGTCGGCACCCAGCACCCCGCCGACCCCACGTCCACCTGCTCTCTTATTCCGTTCCGGGGGGCCTTGAGGTCCGGCTGTTCGGACAGAAATCGATCTCCGTCTGATGATTATTTTAGCGCGCGCGGACTGTTTTGTGTACGAGTCATTTTAACTGATTTTTTATTAGACCACTTCTTTGCCAGCCGATGGACTGTTTCTCTACGTGGTGATGTTATACGATGAACATATGTTTGTGTCCACTAACTCACAGGGCTGCTATTCTCGCGATCTATTAATGATATTATACGCAAAATTAATGGAATATACCATTATAGGCCAAGTAAGTGAATACTGTACGAACAATTGCAGACTCTGCATGCAGTGACGTCATAGCTTTTTAGAGATAAAAAGTCATAACTACTAAACTGATTGTTCAAATTTAGTTCTGATTGCATCATCATGTTTCTTATAATAAATCCTTTAAAACAAGACCCTACATTAGTATATTTAAATAAAATTTCATTAACGGCCATTTATCTCATGATGATAGAATATTTTTTATTCAACAAATGCAATGTTCTAAATTTAGAAAACAGTGTTCGCATTCATAAGAAAATGTTCTCAATTTAGGAGCATGGTATTATAGATCTAAGAGAACAAATTATAGATTCATATGATTTATATTATAATATCTATTAAAATTAATAATATAAAATAAAAAAGCAAAAGTATGAATATATCTTTTTTGACAAAGCTCTATTAAATTCATATCAACTTAATATACATTTTTTGATAGATTTTTGTCTCATTGAAAGGTACATAATTATTTACTCGTGAATACTCCCTCCGTCTCAAAAAAGCATGTAAATCTCATTTCTTGAGAAGTCAAAGAATCTTTAACTTTAACTAAATTTATAGAAGATATTATCTATATTTAGATGTCTAATAAGGTTTATTTGAGGACGTTAAGATGCTAAAAAGTTAATATAAAATTTTCACACCATAATAAAAATTTTAATTTATTTGGTGGATAATAATAATGAACTATATAACATACACTTATACATTGGGAACATCGAGAAAATAAGTTGTAAACATCGAAATAACGACTGGAAACATCGAGACATTTTTTGTGAACATTAAGCGCCACATGCACTAGGGAGATCATAAATTAAGAAATTGAGAACATAGAAATAAAGGCAAGAAACATCAATATAGACATGGTGAAACATTAGATGTCTTTAAAAAGAACATATTCATAATTTAAACACCACACGGATATAATTTTATAGAATAAATAAAAAAAAATATAACTAAATATCCAAAAGTACATAATAGAACATAAGGTATATCTCAAAAAATATAAAAAGGTAAAATATAAAAAGCAAATAATAATTAAAATAAAATAATAAATAAGAAAAAAATTCAAAAGATAAAATAAATATAAAAAGACAAATAATCTTAAGCAAAGAGAACAAAAAACAAATAAGTGGAGCTAAAAATGAAATACAATTACAAAGATAATTGAAGAACATATGTAATATATTATATGACCATACAAAAAATATTATAGGACATCACATGTATATAATGCGAACATCACATATATGTTCGTAGAACATCACAATATACATCTGGAACATCATATGTATAGTACATGAATATTATATTTATCTCATAAAATACACAATAAAGAATAAAACAATAAAAATAAAAAAGTTATATAATTAAAGAAAGATAACAAAGTAGAAAAAACTAGAGAAAAGTAGAAATAAACTAGCCTAATATATATATATGCTAGAAAAATATCATATTATATTAATATCAATACCATATGAACACCTCACGGATATAATTTTATCGAAAACAATAAAGAAATAATATAACTAAATTTCTAAAAATACAAAATAGAACATCATATGTATCTCAAAAATATAAAAAAGTAAAAAACAAATACAAAAAACAAATAATAATTACAATAAAATGAAAAATTAAAAAGATAAAATAAATTATAAAAAGACAACTAATCTAAAGCAAAGAGAAGGAAAAATAAATAAATGGAACTATAAATAAATGAAATATAATTACAAAGATAATTGATGAGCATCTGAAATATACTATATGAACATAATAAAATATCATAGAACATCACATATATATAAAAATGTAACAGAGAAAAAAATAAAAAATAAAAATCATAAGAATATTACTTAAACAACTAAGATATATCACATGACATCTCACTTATACAAGGTGAACATCCGGAAAAATATTTAGAACATCACATGTTACAAACATTATATGTATCTCACGGAAATATAAGAATTAAAAAGAGCAAAGACTGCGTTCGGATAAGAAAAATAAGGAAAAAAAAAGACAAAGAAACAACCCTTGCAACCATAGAAATAAAGAAAATTAGAAAAATAAAATAAAAAATAATAATAACTAAATATAAATAAGTGTAAAGAAAATAAATATAATAATGATGAACTATATAACATACACTCATATATTGGGAACATCGAGAAAATAAGTTGGGAACATCGAAATAAAGACTGAAAACATCAATACATTTTTTGTGAACATTAAGCGCCACATGCCTTTGTGAGATCGAAAATTAAGAAATTGAGAACATAGAAATAAAGTCAAGGAACATCAATATAGACATGGTGAAACATTAGATGTCTTTATAAGAACATATTCATAATTTAAACACCTCACGGATATAATTTTATAGAAAAATAAAGAAAAAATATAACTAAATATCCAAAAGTACATAATAAAACATAAGGTATATCTCAAAAAATATAAAAAGGTAAAATATAAAAAGCAAATAATAATTAAAATAAAATAATGAATAAAAAAAAATTAAAAGATAAAACACATTATAAAAGTCAAATAATCTTAAGCAAAGAGAAGAAAAAAACAAATAAGTAGAGCTAAAAATGAAACATAATTACAAAAATAATTGATGCGAACATCACATGTATGTTACGAGAACATCACAATATACATCCGGAACATCATATGTATAGTACATGAACATTATATTTATCTCATAAAATATACAATAAAGAATAAAACAACAAAAATAAAAAATTATATAATTAAAGAAAGATAACAAAGTAGAAAAAACTAGAGAAAAATAGAAATAAAATAACCTAATATATATATATATGCTAGAAAAATATCACATCATATTAATATCAATACCATATGAACACCTCACGGATATAATTTTATCGAAAACAATAAAGGAATAATATAACTAAATTTTCAAAAATACATAATAGAACATCATATGTATCTCAAGAAATATAAAAAAGTAAAACACAAAAAACAAATAATAATTACAATAAAATGAAAAATTAAAAAAATTAAATAAATTATAAAAGACAAATAATCTAAAAGCAATAAGAAGAAAAAACAAATAAGTGAAACTATAAATGAAATATAATTACAAAGATAATTCATGAGCATCTGAAATATACTATATGAACATAATAAAATACCAAAGAACATCACATATATATAGAGAAAAATAAAAAAATAGAAATCACAAGAATATTACTTAAACAACTAAGATATATCACATGACATCTCACTTATACAAGGTGAACATCCGGAAACATATTTAGAATATCACATGTCACAAACATTGTATGTATCTCACGGAATATAAGAATTAAAAAGAGCAAAGATCTGCGTTCTAGATAAAAAAAATAAGAAAAAAAAAAAAGACAAAGAAACAACCCTTGCAACCATAGAAATAAAGAAAATCAGAAAAATAAAATAATAATTAAATATAAATAAGTGTAAAGAGAATAAATATAATAATAATGAACTATATAACATACACTCATACATTGAGAACATCGAGAAAAATAAGTTGGGAACATCGAAATAAAGACTTGGAACATCGAGACATTTTTTATGAACACTAACTGCCACATGCACTTTGGGAGATCGAAAATTAAGAAATTGAGAACATAGAAATAAAGGCAAGGAACATCAATATAGACATGGTGAAACATTATATGTCTTTATAAGAACATATTCATAATTTAAACACCTCACCGATATAATTTTATAGAAAAAATAAAAAGAAAAATATAACTAAATATCCAAAAGTACATAATAGAACATAAGGTATATCTCAAATAATATAATATAAAATATAAAAAGAAAATAATAATTAAAATAAAATAACAAATATATAATAAAAAAAATTAAAAGATAAAACAAACTATAAAAAACAAATAATCTTAAGCAAAGAGAACAAAAAATAAATAAGTTTGGCTAAAAATAAAACATAATTACAAAGATAATTGAAGAACATATATAATATACTATATGACCATATCAAAAATATCATAGGACATCACATGTATATAATGCGAATATCACATATATGTTAAAGAACATCACAATATACATCTAGAACATCATATGTATAGTACATGAACATTATATTTATCTCATAAAATATACAATAAAGAATAAAACAACAAAAATAAAAAAAAGTTATATAATTAAAGAAAGATAACAAAGTAGAAAAAACTAGAAAAAATTAGAAATAAAATAACGTAATATATATATATATATATATATATATATATATATATATATATATATATATATATATGTTAGAAAAATAACACATCATATTAATATCAATACCATATGAACACCTCACGGATATAATTTTATCAAAAACAATAAAGGAATAATATAACTAAATTTCCAAAAGTATATAATAGAATATCATATGTATCTCAAGAAATAAAAAAGTAAAGCACAAAAACAAATAATAATTATAATAAAATAAAAAATTAAAAAGATAAAATAAATTATAAAAGATAAATAATCTAAAAAAGCAATAAGAAGGAAAACAAATAAGTGGAACTATAAATGAAATATAATTACAAAGATAATTGATGAGCATCTGAAATATACTATATGAACATAATAAAATATCATAGAACATCACATATATATAAAAATATAACAGAGAAAAAAATAAAAAATGAAAATCACAACAATATTACTTAAACAACTAAGATATATCACATGACATCTCACTTATACAAGGTGAACATCTAGAAACATATTTAGAACATCACATGTCACAAACAATGTATATATCTCACGAAAATATAAGAATTAAAAAAGAGCAAAGACTACATTCTAGATAAGAAAAACAAGGAAAAGAAAAAAAAAAGACAAAGAAACAACCCTTGCAACCATAGAAATAAAGAAAATTAGAAAAAATGAAATAAAAAAATAAAATAATAATTAAATATAATAATTAGAAAGAAAATAAATATAATAATAATGAACTATATAACATACACTCATACATTGGGAACGTCGAAAAATAAGTTGAAAACATCGAAATAAAGACTGGAAATATCAAGACATTTTTTGTGAACATTAACCGCCACATGCACTAGAGGGATCAAAAATTAAGAAATTAAGAACATAGAAATAAAGGCAAGGAACATCAATATAGACATGGTGAAACATTAGATGTCCTTATAAGAATATATTCATAATTTAAACACCTCACGGATATAATTTTATAGAAAAAATAAAGGAAAAAAATATAACTAAATATCCAAAAATATAACTAAAAAAGAAAATAATAATTAAATATAAATAAGTGTAAAGAAAATAAATATAATGAAAAAAAATAAAAGAACACACTTTGCAAAAACTCATAGAACACCACATAAATACTACTATAACAAGATATAAAATCTACTATAGAACATCTCATAGGACCCATAGAAATATTGAAAGTTAATCATGGAACATTTTATTTATTACATGAACATTCTAAAATACATTATGAAACATTACATATATTATGTGAACATCATATGTGTATCATAGAATTTATATAAAAAAGACAAAACATAAAATAAAAATAAAAAAAAAACAAACATAGTGAAGTAAAGAAGAAGAAAAATGAAAAATAAAAAAATAACATATGCTATGAAACATGAATTATTAAAATTAATTAATTAATTAGGAAAAAATATTACCAAAAGGTTGATAAACCGTAGAAGAAAATAAAAATAATAGAATAAAAAAAGAAGACTCCTAAAAGGAAAAATAGAAGAGAATATCACATAGATACGAGAACATGGTCTAGAAAAAACAAAAAAATACATATAAAATGAAAAATAGAAGAATAGAAGAAAAAAGTATTAAAAATAAAGTCATACAGACCTCATACGCAAGTGTGAACCACCGACCTCCTCATTGTTTAGACACACCATGCACTAACTCTATAGCCATAAAAAGTAAAATAAATAAATAAAATAATTAATTAGAGTAAAAAATATATTAAAAATATAATGAAAATAAAAAACACAAGATAAAAAAGAAATAGAAGAAAGGGAAGAAAAGAATAAATATACCAACTTAAGAGTGAACATAAAATAAAAAAAAAAAAAAGAAAGAAAGAAAAAAGGATATAGTAAAATAAAAATGAATAAAAATATTTAAAAGTTAAATGGAAATAAAAATAAGAATAAAAAACAAAAGAATAGAAAAGAAAAGGCAAATGTACGAACGAACCTGTAATGCGATGGTGCGGTGCTCCGCAGTCCTGCATGCACCGCATGGCGTGCTCGAAGTGGGCAGCGCTATCATGGGCGCCGCCGCTAAAGCCATCCTGGTGGACGCTCGTGTGGGGGGTCGGCCGGTGACTCGCGTCCGACCGGTTCGAAGCTATATCCGTTTAGTACGTAAGCCGGCTGATAAGCTGAAAAATAGCTTATTTTTCTTGAGAGAAAATATTTGTTCTAACAGCTAGAAAACAAGCGAGTGGATTGTACTGGACGCAGGTGGAGCCGTGGCGGCCCGGTGCAAGATGATGGATTTGCACCGACTCTGTGTATGTGATACGTACTGGTGCGATCGGTGCCTGCCGCGGATGCGACGACGACGACGACCCTGCCGCGGATGCGTATGTTGCGACGACGACGACCCCGCGGGCACCGCTCGGTGTTCGCTGCAACGATAGGCTAGCTTTGCAGCCGGTAGTGTCTGGCTGTCTCTGCGCTGCTGGACCGCACCCACACATGACATGACGCCGCATGCACTGGCATTATCCTCAGACTGCAGATTGCGATCATGACATGGCATGGCATGGGTAGGACACGCGACGTGGTGATGATCATGGACATGCATGCGCCGACCCTGAGACGATCCGAAATAAACCTGCAACGCAAGCTCTCCCAAAACTCCCAACACGTACGACCGGAGGGAATGAAGAAATGGATTGCGTTTTCATGCAAGTGCAGAGAGGCAAAATTAAGCAGACGTACAGTAGTCCGGCCCGGCGCGCAGCTGTGTTAGTTCAAGTTAGATGTGTTGTGTGTACACACGCTGAGTTTTTCCTTTTTGTCAGCTCGATGCAATGGTGCAGTCAATTGTTTATTTTGGAGAAGTAAAAAAAAAAATCCAGCCTATAACCGTTTTCGAACCAGTGAGGTTGGGTTTTGCTTGATCAACCCCTAAAAAGAATCCTGTTTTCTTTGACGGATTCTAAATTGAATGATCCATGCATGTTTTTTTATATATATATTATCTCAATGAGACAAATACAATGGTGGAGTCTATTATGCATTTTGAAATAAAAGTGCTACAGTTGCCTTTTTCTTATAGGAAATTATAAGTCCCTTTTGATCTTTGCATATGTGATTTTATTGTTCCACTTCCGACTAATTTTTTGAATTACATAATATAGGAAAAACACACGAATACTCATCTTATATGAACACACGCATGTAAATCCTACATTTATGAGCACCTCCGTAAAACTGCACCCTATAGTATTTCAACTGCTTCCCAATAAGTGTTACGGAAAAACATTCAGACTTTGTTTCCCTGCGATTAGATCAGTTCCATTCATTCATCAAAACCACACACCGTGGCCTTTTCTATCTAGATATTGCAGGTTTCTGCACTCACTTCATCTAGAAATAGAAGACCTTGTATGATTCAAATTTTATCCCAAATACTCGATCTTTTCACTTTCCAATACACCTTTTCCTTTTTTTTTTCAAATATACAGGTTTGTTTCTCTTTTCTTTTTTTCAATGCATCTGTCTGTACCTTCTCCGTCTCCTTGTTTTGCACTTTTCACGCTCCACGAATTCCCATTTCAGACCTGTAAGGTCAACTATTTTTGGAACTGAGGGAGTCTAAGATGACAGGTATAATGAGTCAAAGAATTGTTCTTGGTTTGTTTTGTTCTCATGAGCTTTCTCAAAGACGTGCATGCTTTGTCGTTCTTGAATGTCATGCTAAATGAGTGATACTCTAGTTAGTTGTCTTGCCATTGAAATTTTGTTTTGAGCTGTAATGTATAGGCATGAACTTAGTACTTACTGATCTGCTAAATGTTTTCTTTCAAAAAAAACTGTATTAGAGATGCTATATGTGATACGGTAATGCTACTGTTAGCACGTCCGTCCAAACTTTCGAGTCCGGACGTGGCGTCCGCTCAATTGTGCTCCCACCGCTCCGTCTCGTCCATTCATCCCCCCCTCCACCGCTCATTCTCCTCCACTTCCCATGATGCTCACCTTCTCCATCCCAGGGGCACGACGCCTACTGCTGCTGCCGTTGCTCACCTTCTCCATCGCAGGGGTCGCCCACCGCGGCCGTCTCTGGCGCTGCGGCATTGTATCTCGCCCCTGCTCCCCTCCCCGTGCTGCTCCACGGGCGTCGTGCCTCCTCCCTTCCTCCCCCTCCACGGCCTCCATCGCTTTCCAGCGACTTGGTTTTCCACTCCTCTCACCGGGACAAGGACGGTGGCGGCAGCTCCAATGAGGTAGGCCATGGAGGAATTTAGATCTGAGGCATCCTCTCCCTCCTCTAGATCTGGATCTGACCTCTCTTCCCTCCTCCTCCTCCTCCTCCTCCTCTGGATCTAGCCCTACTCCTTGTGCTTCTCATTCTCATGCGCCCTTTGGATCTAAGAGCTGCTGTGGTGGCTAGGGTTGTGGCGATCTCTCGGGTTCAACTCTCGCGCGTGTTGCAATGGCGATCTCTCGGGTTTGTTGCAGCAGTTGTTCGGGTGTTGGTGCAGTATTATGTTCATGGTATTTCGGCAAACTCCATTTAATGTTTCACCTGTCTTTATTCTTTTGTTTCAGTTACTTCAATCTGCATGTTGCAGTAGTTGTTTTCATGTTGTTGCAGTAGATGTTCGGGCGTTGTTGCAGTACTATGTTTATGATGTTTCATCAAACTCCATTCAATGTTTTAGCTATCTTTTTTGTTTTTTTTTTGTTGTTGCAATAATATGTTCACGGTGGTTTAACCTTTTTTCACTCTAATGTTCGAGCTATTTGTCTCTTTTGGGGGAGGGGTGGCTGTGAGGGTGAGCTGGTGACGAGCAGATATGCTAGGTCCGCTCAGATTGGGGGTGGAGGCTGGAGAGGGGCAGATCTGGTGCCCTTACGGTGCGGGGCGGGTTCCTTCCATGGGGAGCTGAGGAAGGGTGGTTCCGATTCTCTTGTGTCCTCCTCCGTACGGCGGGGTCATGGCGGCGGTCAGGGTTTTTTTCTCTCCTCCTCCGTGCGGGGTGAGCAAGACGGGCGAGATCGTTGGGGCGGACATGGTCGTTGGGAGGCAGACAGATTCTCTTCCAAGTGGGGCGCGATGGTGTCCGGACGCCCCGTCCGTTCCGGACGTCCGGGCGCAAACGTCACCGCGAGAGATTAGTAGGACAGGGGTGACGGACCCACTAAGCCGTGGAACAGAGGGAACGCACCCTATTGATGTTGGTGAGCCAGATGGCCGGCCGCCTGTACGTGTTCGGTGTTCCCCGACCCCGACTGCAGGATGCCAGGATCTGCACACACCAAATGTCCAAATCAGCGTCCTCTGCCCCGCTACCACGATATTCTCCGGCTCGATCGATACGCCAACCGCCAAGCCGAGACATCGCCCTTTCCGTAGAGGAAAAGGAAAGGAACACGTACGGTACGGGGACTTTGAGGCCGCCACCACGACGTCGACGTCGACGGCGTCGCAGCCCGGGCCGCCTCCGTCCGTCCGTCGTTTTAGCTAGTGTCCCTCTCCCATAAACCCTCATCGAGTTTCTGTGGACGACGGACGCCAACAATATATACGTGCAGCACGGCATCTTAGGCATTCGCTTCTGCCGCCGCTGCACGGATCGGATCGGAGAGCATGAAGATGCCCGTGCTCGCCGTGCTCGCGGCCGCCGCCGTCGTCGCGGCGGCCGCGCTCCTGTCGTCCCCGCGCGACGACGCCGCGGTGCTGGAGGTCGGCGGCGGCGAGGAGGGCCGCCAGGTGGAGCTGGTCCCCGTGGACGCCGGCGCCGCGGGGGCCCGAGAGCCTGGCGTTCGACGGCGCCGGCGGCGGGCCGTACGCGGGCGTGTCGGACGGGCGCGTCCTCCGGTGGGTCCCCGGGGAGCGGCGGTGGGAAGAGCACTCGTCGGCGTGCTGCGCGCCGGAACTGTACGTACTCGATCGTGTCTTGCAATAAGTCCTCCCTCCTCTGATGAACGAATGCCGTTCTTTCGTGTGGCATGCATGCACGCATGCATGCAATGGAACCCGGTTCTTGAATTGCGATCTGCATGCTGCTCCCTCTTTGGCTGCCGGGCGGACTCTCTCTTGGGCATGCGCAGTGCTCGTGCCTGTGCTTGTGCTTGTGCTTGTGCTTGCATTGCATGTTTTGGATTGATGGCAATAATACTGTAGTACTAGTCTATAGTTGTATTGTCAGGGTCGTCCGGGTGGGTGCAATGCAACCTCTGTCTGTCTACCTATCCATATCCAATGATGACGACCATCACCAACCACGTCGCATTCCCAATCCTACCCGTCCTGATAAAACCAATCGCGCATGCAATAGTAGCAGACAGGAAGGCGAGGATCGATAATGGCGTCGTCGACGTCGTCATGTGTCATATGTGTGTGCTGTGTGGTGTGTGTTGGCGCAGGACACTGAGGAAAGAACGGTGCAAGTCTATCGTATCATATCGTGTTGCACCGAATGATCACAAGAGAACACGGAGGGAGAGCGAGCCGTGGCCCGTGGCGGGCTTGCGACGGCTTCACCCGCGCGCGTCCGGCCAATGCAAGCACCGCATGCAATCCCGATCGCCTCCATCTGTCCTCACGACGGCCGCCGCCGTCGTCATCATGACGTCGTCCTCGCATCCGCGGCACGCACCGGTCCTACTCGTACCATCGCATCGCGCACACAGAGTACTAGTTTGGCTGTTCAGTCTCAGTCATGCGTCAATAACAAGAGCTACCTGCAGGGCGGCGTTTTTCAGTTCGTCTGGACTCCGGCCGGACACATTCAGAATTTCAGATCCGGCCACCTACGGCCGACGGGGCTAAAATGTGAAAGGCGCGCGGTGGCCGCCATCGACCGCAGCTAAAACGTGGAGGATTGGAGGAGGACACGCATAGCAGCAGCAAGCAGGTCATAGCCGGTACGGTAGGCAGTGCAGGGCATTCAAGTGGCGAATCTAATCTCCTCCCTCCGTCCCATGGAGTATGTCGTCCGGAAAACGTGTTTGTAAGGGGGATACAGTTTTTCAACGACAAAGTTCATAGAATAGAGGGAGTATCTGTAGCAGAGTAGTAGAGGAGACTCGCGGTTGCAACGGCGAGACAGCAACATGTACGTCGCGCTCCCTCACTAGAGACACAGACACCACCGGGATCCATGGTGATTCGTGGATAGGGCAGCACGCAGCCACGCGGCAAAAAAAAATTTTTTAAAGGACGCCGGCCCATCCTCTGTCCGTTTTTTATATAGTAGTAATAATATCGAGTGGGCATCTCACATTCTCACTCTTCACTCTCAGCCTCAGCAGCCCAGCACGTACGCCGCGCGGCACGTTCGTTCAACGTCTGCCGCTCACCTAGAAGCAACCAGTCTGCAACTGAACAGTGCTACTAGCTTTATACACCCCTCTCCTATCCCTCTCGGCGATCGATCGTCAATTCGACATGATGGTGCGCGCCCGCCTCGGGGAGCTGGCCGTGCTGCTGCTGCTGCTGCTGGCGGCGGCGGCGGCGCTCCTGCTGTCGTCGTCGTCGCTGGACTCGCGCGGCGGCGACGACGTCAGGATGCTGGAGATCGGCGACGCCGACGCCGAGCTGCTGCCGCTCATGGACGGCGCCGCGGGGCCCGAGAGCCTCGCGTTCGCCGGCGACGACGACGGCAGCCTGTTGACCGGCGTGTCGGACGGCCGCGTCCTCCGGTGGGTGCCGGCGCCCGAGCGGCGGTGGGCCGAGCACTCCTCCGCCGCCGCGCCCCACCTGTAAGTTCGCTTCGTCGCCGTTCATCATGGCATGGCAGCTCTGTTGCACACTTGTGCACTCCATGCGTTGGGCCGTCGCATTTCTAATTCAGCACTCAACTGATTGATGAGCGTGCCATCTTCCCGTCTGTTTTCCTTTTTTTTTTTTTTTCCTTTCGTCGAGAAGAAGTTATCCCACGCTGAAAATGACTGCACACCACATGGAGTGTGTTAACAAAAGGGTAGAAGTGGCCGAGCCATGTCATAAATTTGACTTTTCTTTTATGGTGCAGTTCAATTTTACTTTTCCATCGCTCGAATTGTTCTCAGAAAAAAACACTTTTATATCCACCTTTATTAAACAGCTTGATTGATAATATACATACTCCTTCCGAATTATAAGTTGTTTTGACTTTTTTATCAGTTATTTTATTATATCTAAATATATAGTAAAATAGATGTATTAAAAAATTTAAAACAATCTATACTAACAGAGGAAATTAAACATGTGTGTGTGCGTGCGTGCTTGCAGGCTGGACAGGTGCCGGGGCTCCCAGGACCCGGCCCGTGAGCACGAGTGCGGGCGCCCACTGGGCCTCAAGTTCAACCACGCCACGGGGAGCTCTACGTGGCCGACGCCTACCACGGCCTCCGCGTCGTCTCGCCGGACGACGACGCCGGCAACAACAACAAGAAGGTGTCGAGGCCGGTGGCGCCGCGGTGGTGGAACGGCACCGGCCGCACCTTCAGCTTCGCCAACGCCGTCGAGGTCGACCCGGCCACGGGCGCCGTCTACTTCACCGAGACGAGCACGCGGTTCCAGAGGCGGGAGTTCCTCAGCATCGTCATCTCCGGCGACACCACGGGGAGGCTGCTGCGCTACGACCCGAAGAAGAGCGGCGGCGGCGGCGAGGTGGAGGTGCTGGCCGACGGGCTCGCGTTCCCCAACGGCCTCGCAATGAGCAGGGACGGGACGCACCTGCTGCTGGCGGAGACCACCACGGGGAGGATCCTCCGGTACTGGCTCCGGACGCCGGACAGGGCGGCGCCGGCGCCGGCGCCGGTGCTGGAGGAGGTGGCGCGGCTGCCGTGGTTCCCGGACAACATCAGGATGAGCCCCCGGGAGGATTCTGGGTGGGGCTACACGCGAAGAGGGGCAAGCTCGCCGAGTGGTGCATCTCCTACCCGTGGCTCCGGCGGCTGCTGCTCAAGCTGCCGCCGCGCCATGTCCAGAAAGCGTCGTCGCTGCTCAACCGGCTCGGGCGGCAGGTGATCGCGGTGAGGTTGAGCGAGGAGGAAGGGAAGGTGATGGAGATGGTTAGTGTCCATGGGGATCTTCAGAAGGTGTTCGGGTCGGTGAGTGAAGTGGAGGAGAGGAATGGTAGCCTCTGGATTGGCTCTGTCATGTCGCCGTTCCTTGGAGTGTACAAGTTGTAGCACAAACATTTTCATGGATTGGGTATATGTTACTCTTAGTTTATTAGAGGAAAACATACATCTTATCACAATATATAGGTGTAAAAGTGTCTTTACATAAAGGAAAACATACATCATATCTTCTATTACAAGACCCTGTTCATTTGGGAAGAGGTTAAATGTGTCTTTGCATCGATGAACGTACAACAGACCTCTCTAACACGACAGCAACGAGGGCACTGCAAGTGCTGCAACTCTATTTATCTCCCACAAGAATGTGTTGTATGTACATTCTTTCATGAAACCATTTTTTTTTTTTGTGTTATGATGAGTATTGTGTGCTAACCTTGTACCTGTCTTCTAATTGAGGCTGATCTAGAAAAAGGAACTTCTAGGCATCTGAAACAGCATGTCAATCTGGTTTGTGTTTTTTTCTCAGTCGTGTTATTTTGAAAGGTTCAGATTTATTCTAAGATGACCTGTTGGACGATCACTTTCTTTTTTCTTCTTCTTCTCTTCTTCTTCTTCTTCTTCTTCTTCTTCTTTCTTCTTCTTCTTCTTCTTTTACAGATATTTGTTTTCCTATTTCATGGCAAACATTGCTGTCTTGTTGTAGTAAATTTTTATAAACAAAGTATTTTGACTCATTGCTGGATGCCATTGAACCTGACTATGTGATCAATGTTATTGAAAATCGCGCAAATTTTTGACTGTCTGGCATCATTACTGGGCATTTTCAAAGGTGCCAGTCATGGCGCAGCAGACATGTAAATCCTCTACTTTAATTTAAAATGTCTTGCATTAATCTTGCAAAAATACTTTACTTCTTATATTATTGAATTAAATCTTGCAGTTATGATTGTGGATGTCATACAATGCTGCACATGATTAAGTATGGGAAGCCTCAGGTGCATGAGATAGATGCAGTTAGTGCTATGTCTTGTATTTTACTTAGATTTGTGAATGCCAAATAAGTCCTTAGTTTTACCTCTAATAAAATACAGGAAATGGCCGGTTGCCGGCCGCCGGCGGCATGTAAATTCTGGGCCAGAGTACTTGCAGAGGAAAACCACGGTCCTGGATGATGGACATGGACTGACGACGGAGATTTGCTGTGCTTGATTGGCCGGATGCGGGTGGAGCCGTCGCGGCCACTGCTCGGTGCAAGTGCAACGGTGGAGGGTGGACTTGCACCGGCAGCGCTGTGTGCCTACTGGTGCGATCGGTGCCTGCCGCGGATGCGACGACGACCCTGCGCTTGTGGACATTTTAACTTGCGGAGTCGATGGCGATGGGGATTATTGCGGTGCTTGGCCGGACGCGAGCAGAGCAATCGCGGGCACTGCTCTCTGCTCGGTGCAACGATAGACTTGCTACCGGGGGTACTGTCTGGCTGTCTGCCCTGCTGGACCCCATCCACACATGACGACTCAGCCTGCAGATTGCGATCATGCCATGGGTAGGAGGACGCGACGTGGTGATGGTCATGGACATATGCGCCGACCCTGACACGATCCGAAACCTGCAATGGAAGCTCTGCAGCATGCACTGCACCTCCCAAAGCTCCCAACACGTACGGTACGACCGGAGGGAAGGAAGAAATCATGGACTGCATTTTGCATGCAAGTGCAGAGAGACAAAATTAAGCAGACGTACAGTAGTCCCGGCGCGCAACTGTGTTAGGCCTTGTTTAGATTACCCTCCAACTTCCAAGTTTTTTTTACTCTCTCTCCATCACATCAATTTGTACCCGCATGTAAAGAGTATTAAATATAAATAAAAAATAACTAATTACATAGTTTTTGTTGTAAATCACGAGATCGAATCTTTTGAGCCTAGTTGGGCCACGATTGGACAATATTTACCACAAACAAACGAAGTCTTCTGAGAACTTTACAATCTCTCTCCTCTCACAAATTTGTTGCCGCATATAAAGAGTATTAAATATAAATAAAAAAAATAAATAATTACATAGTTTTGTTGTAAATCACGAGACGAATCTTTTGAACCTAGTTGGGCCACGATTGGACAATATTTACCAAATAAAAACGAAGTGCTACAGGAACCGTCCAAAAAACTCACATGAAACTAAACAAGGCCTTAGTTCAAATGTGTGCGCACGCTGAGCTTTTCCTTCTTGTCAGCTCGATGCAATGGTGCAGTCAATTCTTTATTTAATTTGGAGAAGGAGCCCAAGGTCAACGGACGAGCGGCCCAAGGTCCAGTGCAGCGGCGCTAGCTGCCGCGGCATCTCGCCTGGCCGCCCCAAGCTGACGAGAGACTGAGACTAGAGAGGGATCAGGGGAGGCTCCTGTCCTGATATTGGCTAGCAATAGCATGTTGTGCGCTTGAAGCGTAGGCCATGGAGCGGCCATGGCAGCAGCGCCGGCTTGGTTTCGTTTTGAGTGTTCAATACACACCCAATACGAACGATGAGTTTCACGCCTGTTCGAGGTGCTGTGACATGCATGGGAATAGCTCCTCACCTTGAAGAGGGATAACAGGAAACGCAAGGCCAGATATGGTATGTTTGTCAGAAGCTTCGCCCTATAGTCGAATTTTTCATGTCAATGTTAATACGTACTTTAGTTCATCTTGCGTATGGGTTAAGTTCATCTTAGCAAGCTGCCACCCCTCGCATTAAATTCCACCTTTGGTCAGGTACATATATACAGTACTTTTGCTGGCAAATCTATTGTCAATTTGTTCAATTAGAATTCACTGAACTAACTAATCTTAAGAGTTGCCGATGGTCTGCAAGTCTCGATGTTATTTTTTTTTTTTTTTTGAGCGAACTGATTTTAGCCAGATTTTCCTATGCATTCATGCATTGTCCCTCTGTTCCACTAGTGGGTCGTCCGTCGTCACCCCCTGTCCTACTAATCTCTCGCTAATATCATATATCAGTGGAGATGCACGTGGGATAAAAATGTACAACAACAACAACAACAACAACAACAACAACAACAACAACAACAACAACAATAATAATAATAATAATAATAATAATAATAATAATAATAATAATAATAATAATAATAATAATAATAATAATAATAATAATTTTTTTTTTTGAAAATAAACCGCTGATTCAATTCATTCATAGTGGTTTTATATTTTTAATCTTTTAAACATCTTAATGACCCCAAATTAAAAAAACTCAAAACTAGAAAGTTATAGTTCTGAGTGGGCGCTACAACTTTTATATAGAAAGTATCTCCATTTGATAGCATATAGGAAAGATATGAGTTTTTTCAAGGCGACAAGCGCTTGTACGCGATTAATATACTGCTGAAAATTTATTTAATTTTTTGAGCATCTTAACGGCATCAAATTAAAAAAAATCAAAACTAGAAAGTTGTAGATCTCGTCGAGAGCTATAATTTCTATATAAAAATTCATCTTTATTCGAGATCTTATAAAAAAAATATATAATTTTTGGAATATTCTACGGATTGTAGCTACAATACCCCAAAATTAGATTTCTTTTTTCTTTAAATTCTGTGTCGAATTAGCTATAGTATTTGGGACCTAGATGACACCCTCTGCCAAGTTTAATGACCTAGATGACACTCTATACCAAATTTAGGGACCCATAAATATCACTTTGAAAGTTTGGGATCTAGATGACATAACCAAGTTGAAGGACCCGAAAATCACATTTTCAAAGAACGGGGAGCTATGCGGCACCTTCTTTGCCAAGTTGGATGACCGCTGGTAAATTTTTCTCTATATTAGTAGAGATGCACGTGCGACACACGCGTGTATAAAAAATGTACAATAATAATAATAATAATAATAATAATAATAATAATAATAATAATAATAATAATAATAATTTTGAAAATAAATTAGTATAAAATTATTATCTCATATAAAAATATATTTTTCAAATGTATAGACCTTAACGATAAATTCTGAATAGAAGCAGTCTCAAACTTATGTCACTATTGGCTAGTCACAAACTCATAAAAATTTACTTGTAGGCCATATAATAAAACAAAACAAATGGCTACTACCACCACTTCAGTTGTTGGTGATAACGCACCAGAGATGTTGGTGAGCCGCTACTAGGGCCAGATGGCCGCCTGTCCGTGTTCCCCGACCCCAGGATCTGCACCCAATGTCCAAATCAGCGTCCTCTGCCCGCTACCACGATATTCTCCGGCTCGATCGACACGCCAACCGCCAAGCCGAGACATCCCTATTTCCGTAGAGGAAAAGGAAAGGAACACGGGCGGTACGGGGACTTTGAGGCGACGACGACGACGTCGACGTCGCAACCCGGGCCGCCTCCGCCCGTCGTTTTAGCTATTGTCCCTCTCCCATAAACCCTCAAATCAGAGTTTCTGTGGACGGACGCCAATATATACGTGCAGCACGGGCAGTGCCACGGCATTTATCGGCCTGGCATTCGCATCTGCCGCTGCACGGATCGGATCGGAGCATGAAGACGCCCGTGCTCGCCGTGCTCGCGGCCGCCGCCGTCGTCGCGGCCGCCGCGCTCCTGACGTCCCCGCGCGACGACGACGTCGCGGTGCTGGAGCTCGGCGTCGGTGGTGATCAGGGCCGCGTGGAGCTGGTCCCCGTGGACGCCGGCGCCTTGGGGCCCGAGAGCCTGGCGTTCGACTCGTCCGGCGGCGGGCCGTACGCGGGCGTGTCGGACGGGCGCGTCCTGCGGTGGGTCCCCGGCGAGCGGCGGTGGGAAGAGCACTCGTCCTCCTGCGCGCCGGAACTGTACGTACTACATCTTTGCCTGACATCTGGTCACCGATGAATGCATTTCTTTCGTTTCGTACCCCGCATGCATGCAGTCCGGTTCTTCGATCATGCGAATTATTGCGGTCTGCTACTCTGCTCTGCTTCGTCTTGGCATCGTGTGCCCTTGAGGGTCCGGGTCGGTGCAACGTCAATCTATCTACTCTATCTATCGCTGACGACCATCACCACCGTCGCGCTCCTACCCTACCCGACCCTTCCGAATAAAGAAAAACAATTGCTGCACGACAACCGGTGTTTTGTCTCTCTCCAGCACTCGGTTTTTGTGGCCGTTGGATCGCCATCGTGCATGCGGACCTCCTCCCGCTTATCCAGGCTTGCACCGGCGGGCGCCGGGGAGCAGCAGGGCCGGGGCGCCGCCACGCGAACACCGGGACGGGGAAGGAGGCGGCAGGCCGAGAAGGAGCAGGGCACCGCTTCTCCAGGCCGGGAAGGAAGGAGCAGACGACGCCACTGTGCCGGGGCAGGCAAAGAAGCGCAAGTCTATCGTTGCACCGAACAGAAGAGACGCCGAGCAGTGGCCGCGACGGCTCCACCCGCGTCCGCCCAAGAATGCACCTCGTGCATGCAATCTCCATCGGATCCGCGTCACGCACGGGTCATACTCGTAAGTGGGTACAAGTACGACCGGTGCGTGACGCGGATCCGATGGTACGCATCGCGTCGCGCACAGAGAGAGAGAGAGGAGTCCCATATACAGTTTGGAACGGCCGGTCGGTCAGTCATCAACTCATCATGCGTACATCAGCAACAGCCACCTGCAGGACGGCGTTCAGTTCGTCTGGACTCCGGACACATTCAGATCAGTGCGTGCGCTCGTGAAAGGCGCGGCGGCCGCCATGGACCGCAGCTAAAACGTCGAGGAGGGAAGGCTCTGGACACACGCATAGCAGCAGGTCGTAGCCGGTAGGCAGGGCAATCAAGTGGCGAATCTATCTAGCAGAGTGTAGTAGAGGAGACTGGCGGTTGCAACGGCGAGACAGCAACCTGTCACTACGGCCGTCGGACGGGACACCTCCCTCGCTCCCTCCCCAGAGACCACACCAGATCCATGGTGATTCGTGGATAGTGCAGCACGCAGCCACGCAGGCACCACCACGACGCCGGCCCATCCACTTCTCCGTTATATATATATATATAGATCGGAGTCTTTCACTCTGCACTGCACCCCGACGTGAGGCCCGGCCGGCAGCACCGCGCGCGGCACGCTCAACGACTGCCACACCACACTGGCAGCTCACCTAGAAGCAACCAGTTCGTCCGCAGCTGCACAGTGCTAGCTTTTTTTTTTTTTTTTTACTTCGCTGCTGCCCATCTCTCCCTCCTATCCTCTTCCTCTCGGCGATCGATCGATATGATGATGCGCGCCCGCCGCGGGGAGGTGGCGCTGGCCGTGCTGCTGCTGGCGGCGGCCGCGCTCCTGCTGTGGTCGCTGGACTCGCGCGGCGACGTCGTCAGGATGCTCGATCCAGATCGGCGACGTCGACGCCGAGCGGCTGCCGCTGATGGACGGCGCCGTGGGACCCGAGAGCCTCGCGTTCGCCGGTGACGACAGCCCGTTCACGGGCGTGTCGGATGGCCGCGTCCTCCGGTGGGTGCCGGCAGAGCGGCGGTGGGCCGAGCACTCCTCCTCCGCGCCCCACCTGTAAGTTTGCTTCGTCGCCGTTCATCATGGCAGCTCTCTGTTAGTTGCACTCCATGTCTCCATGCGTTGGACCGTCGAGTTAGTTCTAATTGGCGCATAAATAAAGCACTCAACTGATCGATCGATGAGCGTGCCCCCAGCCGTCTGTTTTCCTTCTTTCTTTTTTTTTTTTTCCTTTCGCCGAGAAGAAAAGTTACCCCACGCTGGAAATGACTGCACACCTAATGGTGTTAACAAAAGGGTCCAAGCGGCCGAGCCATGTCATAAATAAATTTGACTTTTCTTTTATGGTGCAGTTCAATTTTACTTTTCCATCGCTCGAACTGTTCACAGGAGAAAAAAAACACTTTTAAATTCAACCTTTTTTAGCAACATATTCCACCTTTATTAAACATGTGTGTGCGTGCAGGCTGGACAGGTGCCGTGGCTCCCAGGACCCGGCCCGTGAGCACGAGTGCGGGCGCCCACTGGGCCTCAAGTTCAACCACGCCACGGGGGACCTCTACGTGGCCGACGCCTACCACGGCCTCCGCGTCGTCTCGCCGGACGACGGCAACGTGTCGAGGCCAGTGGCACCACAATGGTGGCAGGGCACCCGCCCCTTCAGCTTCGCCAACGCCGTCGAGGTCGACCCGGCCACGGGCGCCGTCTACTTCACCGAGACGAGCACGCGGTTCCAGAGGCGGGAGTTCCTCCGCATCGTCATCTCCGCGACACCACGGGAGGCTGCTGCGCTACGACCCGAGGAACGGCGAGGTGGAGGTGCTGGCCGACGGGCTCGCGTTCCCCAACGGCCTCGCGATGAGCAGGGGCGGGACGCACCTGCTCTGGCGGAGACCACCACGGGGCGGATCCTCCGGTACTGGCTCCGGACGGCGGACAGGGCGGCGCGGTGTCGGCGCCCGGCGCTGGAGGAGGTGGCGCGGCTGCCGTGGTTCCCGGACAACATCAGGATGAGCCCCCGGGGAGGCTTCGGGTGGGGCTACACGCGAAGAGGGGCAAGCTCGCCGAGTGGTGCATCTCCTACCCGTGGCTCCGGCGGCTGCTGCTCAAGCTGCCGCCGCGCCATGTCCAGCGCGCCTCGTCGCTGCTCAACCGGCTCGGGCGGCAGGTGATCGCGGTGAGGTTGAGCGAGGAGGAAGGGAAGGTGATGGAGATGGTCAGTGTCCATGGGGATCTTCAGAAGGTGTTCAGGTCCGTGAGTGAAGTGGAGGAGAGGAATGGCAGCCTCTGGATTGGCTCTGTCATGTCGCCGTTTCTTGGAGTGTACAAGTTGTAGCAGAAGCATTTACATGGATTGGGTATACTGTATGTTACTAGTAGTTTATTAGAGGAAAACATACATCATATATATCACATACTAGTATAAAAGTGTAAAAGTGTCTTTGCATACAGGAAAACACACATCATATCTTCACTATCACTAGACCTGTTCATTTGGGCAGAGGTTAAACGTGTCTTTGCATCGATGAACTGAAGACAGAAGTACAGCATCAGGCCTCTCTAATACGACGTGTTCTTCAGTATACTTTGTGTCTCAGCAGCGAAGACATCGCAAGCGCTGCATCTGTCAGCAAGCCCTCTGTTGTAACTGAACGTCTGAACCCAACTCTGTTAGTTTGTAAATTGTAAGTGACAAATAATCCTGCTAGTAACAAAGCAGCAGGAGAAAATAAACAGGGCTTGCGAGCATGACTTCTGAAAAAAAAAAGAAGATCGTTCCAACAATTCTTCAGAGTTATGTTTGCTTTGAAAAAATTCTTCAAGAGTTCTGCAGCTCTTGTCCTCTCAATAGGGTGTGGTAACCGCAAGGAGTTCAAACATTCTTATTACATACCTTGTGGGCTGAATGGTTCAATCTTTGAGATCGATTGTGCTCACCAATTAAGTGGCACAACCAAGACAGTCGGTCAACATGACAGAGAGAAGGGAACCTAGAACTCAAGCAATGCCCATCAATAATATGTGAGCGCCATTGTCTCTTAGTGCTGGACCAGTGCAAGTATATAGCTATGGACCTTAATCAGAATCAGAAATTTTTTCCACCCGGGAACTTCCCATTTCCATTCAAAGATAAATGAAAATACAAGAGTTTTGTTTGAGCAAACAGACAGGACAGTTATCAGAATTCAAATAACACAAACTAGCACACGGCCCTTAATCAAATGTCAAAGTTGTGGACCTACAATAATCACACACCATACATAGTGTTCCATGTCCATCACACGAGATACAAAATAATTACAATCCAAAGTTTGATGAACGAAAGCAGAAGTCACATATAAAGAAAAAAAACAAAAGGATCGAATAACATTGAACACGCAGGATTGATTTCAAGGACTTGAGCTATCAGTAGTTTGGACTATACTGGAAACTTAAAATTCCTGATAGTTTTTGAATTGTATAGAAAACATTATTCTAGCATTTTCATGTGGGTCGTAATTTCTGCATCAGTCAAATAAACTAATGTTACAAGCATATGTCATGAACCACTACTAAATGTTTCTTTTCAAATTGCTTTAATTGGGGAAACATAAGTTAGCTCCTTGGCATAATACTACTAGAAACTTAAAATTCCTTGATGGTTTTTGAATTGTATACAAAACATTATTCTAGCATTTTCCTGTGGGTCGTAATTTCTTTGGTGGTTCAACGACAGGAAAATTATTTTCTTGACTGCTATAAGTTGACAAGAAAAAATGGGATACTCATAGGGAAAATATTTTTTGATGGTTATTCAACCAAAAGGATAATTATCCTTTTATTTTGTCAAAATAAATAATTTTCTGACAGTTTTTAATTTGCTTGTCAAATTACCATCGATAGGGAAACAGAAATCTATTTCGTTGATGGTGGACCGCCAGACATTTGTTTATTTTGTTGATGGTGGAAATGCCTTAGTCACGATTAATAGGTCATGACAGTTTAACTTACAAATCTTCTCCTAGACCAGGTCTGGATTCAGCCCACTCTCCCCTTGTGCTCCACCGTGCTCCCTTCTATGAAGAAAATCATCTCGGCGGACTTTATATGTGTTTCTTTCACTAAACCGCTCATGTTTGTCATAGTGTGCCATGCTAACAAGTTTTTTCTCCCCTCATGCACTGTTATTTTTTTGACTGAAAAGATTGTGGGAGAGATCCCCACAGTACCTCAAATTTTATAAATTTTAAGAAAAGTAAAGTCCAGAGTCCACTTACGTATGTAATGTAACACCCCCGGTGTTACGTTAACCTAAAACTGCCATGTCATCATCATCATTGCATAAGCATTCATGATTAGAGAACCCTAATGCAAATGAATAAAAGGAGTTTACAATTCTAGGGTTTGGTTGTGCTCTCTTATATCGTATGTGTGTATGCATGTCATTAAACTTCACTCACAATTTTACTTTTAAAAGTGATCAACTAAAATCAATTTTGATGCTTGCAAGTGTTTGGCTAACTATGATTAACATTCCAAAAATGTTTTACAAGTCAATTATGCAAAAGCAAGAACTCAAGTTGAAATTGGAATTCAAATTCCAACCCTAGCTAGAAATGGCTAAGTGTTGGAGTTCAAATTTCATTTTCAATTTCTGGGAGCTAACCATAATTAATTTTGTAAATAAAAGTGGCCAAACTTTGGTACCATTTCAAAGTATGAACTTTGTACTTTGAAAGTGTACTATTGGTTGGGTTTGAAAAGTACCACAACATCATTAATTAATTGCCCAAAAGTCCAATTTGAAATTCCTTTTCAAAAACCCTAATTTTCAAAGTGTTTTGTCCCCTTTTCAATTTCATCCCAAAATATTCAAAATTTGGGAAAACTCCAAAAATACAGTTTGTGCATCTCTTGGAGCTCTACAACTTTGGTATATAAAGTTTTTCAAGTTTTTGAATAAATTTTGAACTAATTTCAAAAGTTCTTCAAATTAGGAATTGTCCCCTTTTGATTTTTAAACTCCAATTCAAAAATTATTCAATTTTAGAGAAAACTTTATACATGAAAGTTGTAGATCTTGAAAAATAGAACAACTTTTATTTTTGGAGATTTTCATCTTTTATTAAAAATTTAAAAGTAATTTTGAAATCCCAAAAACTAGAATTTGAGCTCATTTTCAAATTTGAAATGTAATTCAAAAATTATTTGGATTCTGACAAAACTTCTTAAATGAAAGTTGTAGAGCATGAATTGTTGAGCAAACTGTATTTTGGGAGATTTTTGAGTGTAGTTCAACTTTTGAGAGTAATTTGAAAAAGAAAAATGGTGAGGTGGCTAGTTGCTACAGTACCCAGGGGGGGGGGAATTCTTCTTTCTCTTCTTCCCCATTCCTCCCTATCGCCGGCGGCGTGGCAGCCGCTCCCGCGCGCGGCTCTCCGGCTTTTGCGCGAGACCGACCACCTGCCCAAGGTCGCGAAGGCCCTACCCACCTCTTTGAACCACCCGGCCCTATAAATTTTGCATCGGCCGCCGTCGCCACCCTCTTTTCTCCTCCTCACCGCCAGCGGCAACCACCCTGTTCTTCTATCAAATTCGTGCGCCACCGTGTAACACCGTTTCCAATACTTTGTCACTAGCCCCGCTTTTCCCTTGCGAACCAAACAAGCCAGTAATCGACGTCCTTGGTCGTCGGAATCGCTCGCACGACGTCATCCTCTTCAATTCCGGCCGTCGAGTCACCGCGGCCTCGGTCACCGTCGCCTTCACTGCTCCGTCTCGTCCCCGGCCCCTCTGGTTCGTGTATCAAGCCGTGGTGAGCTCCTGGGTCCCTCTGGGTTGTTGGTTGCATCTGTGTCGCCGTAGTTTGGCCGGAGCAGCGATCGCCGGCGATCTCCGTAGCCGCCGAGCCGCCGTGGTTGCCACCATGCGTGCTCCAGTGGCAAGTAGCATTCGTATAGCACCTCGCTGGGTTCGTCAGAGTTTGGGGAAGGCAGCGGTGCCGTTCGCCGGCGTTGGACTCGTCGTCGACGAGTTAGCAGCCGTCCGCCCGCCGTCGTTCGGTCGGCCGGAGGAAAAAAAGGAAGAGGGAGAAGAAGGGTCGGCACCGGGGCCCCGCGTGCCGGTGAGAGAGAGGGAGGGGGGCGCGCGCGCGCTGCGGAGGCAGGACGGCCGAGCAGGCCGGGCTGGATCAGGCCGCACAGTAACCAAGCGCCATAAAGAAGTTTGTTTTTTTCTTTTTCCAAATGAATTTCTGAGCTGAGTTTTCACAATTTTGTTATAATTTCATTTTGGGCAAGTAAAAATATGAAAAATATGTTCTGGAATCCTTGAGTGATGCTCTACCTAGGAAAAATACTAACTCTGGTTTTCCAATAAAATTTAATTGTGCTATAATTTGCTCCTTTAATTGATAAATGCAATTTCCATGATTTTTAATAATTAAAATATAAGTCCAAAATTTATGAAATTTATTTTGTGTGCTAATTAGATGATGATGATCTTAATTATGAAGTTTGATCCTGTTTTGATTAAGTTTTATATTATGCTTAATTAATACCTTAATTAATTAATGTTTAATTAGATAATTCTTTAATTAATTAGGGTTTAGTTAATCCCCAATTAGCAAGTTAATTAGTGGCTTTCAACGACTGTAAAAATGGTTAATAAATTAGTAATCACCCTTAATCACTATTAGGGTTGCCTGATTTTGGGATTGAGTGATGACCCTAGGTCATTAACCCTAATGACCTTCGGCATTTCATGTTGATTGCGTATCGCTGGTCCGTCGTCGTCGATGCTAGTTATACCTTCTTAGTGCGAGGTTACCGTGAAGGAAAGTTGTACTCAAGATAGGTTAACAATCGTTGCATCATTATCGTATGCTCTTTTATTTCTTTGCATCGTAATCATGCATCTCAATCGTGTAGTTGTGCCGTCTGAGGAGGGGATTGATCCGACTCCCGTTTCTGAAGAAGGTGTTCGTCGTGAGAAGGTTGAGACTAATCTCGGTGATTGGGTCACTGCTCCTAACTTCGTCAAGCCCCAAGGCAAGCCCCGGATGCATTCAGCCACCTCCTTGTATTTCGAAAAGCTTTTATATTGTATGTTCCTGATATGATGCATTAGGTAATAGGAGTTGTGTGATATCCTACTTTGGTGCATTTACCGTACCTTGCTATACACCCTGGATACCTGTTTTGATTTCGCAAATGCTAGTGTATGCTTAGTCTTGCTGATAGCCTAGGCTTTACAAATGAAACGTTTTCCAAAAATGTGATAACAATATTCCCGTTGAGGGCAATTACGAAAACCTGATGTTACTTGTTGATATCCCTTCACTTTGATCGGGTCAAGGGTACGCAACAAGAGCATGATGATGAGTAAATTGAGACCGGGTGGAGTGACTTGCACCAGGAGGGGCTAGTGCCCTGGTGTAGTGTCGTCCACTTGTGAGTCGGTTAAGCACCGTTCGTTGCCTTGGCCCTTGGATCATGAGGTTATTGGATAGTACTAGTCGCATGCTAATGGCGGTAAGCTCCCTTGTATGATCCATACGAGAACGGACACCGGGACGGGAAGTAGCGTGTACCCATACTACGAGTATACCCGTCGACGGTTGTGACTGACGGCGTAGGAAGGTGGTGTACTGTACTCTCGTGGCTAGGACCCGTTCTGGTCGAGAGAAATGCAAGCGTGAGTTGATGTATGTAAGATGTTCGGTCCTGCATACATCGTGTGGCTAGGAAGCCCCAGCTGGGTATATGAAGCGACTTGAATCGTCGTTGCTCCACGATATGGGAGACTTGATCCTCGCACCAGCATCGTAGTAATAATGGAAGTGGATGATGGAAAGTTTTGAATCCGGTACATGGTTGACAAGTGATTGATGTAGTAAAGTAAGGACTGGCTTAGTCTCTTTTGCAAATATGTCATTTGATCTTGCTAAAGCCTTACCTTGATTCCATTAGCCAGCATCCCTGAGTCTTCTCCCCAATTTTTGGTCGGGTAAGTCTTGCGGAGTACTTTTTGTACTCAGGGTTTGTTCGACCCCAACTGCAGGTGAACCGCATGGACAAGTGTGCTACGGCCCTTGTTGCATGACGGTGATCGAGGAAGAGTCTGCTGAGGAGTAGATTATGTGGCCCGTGGGCAGGGCACTTTCGTTGTGTGATTGTAATAAAGTTAAGTAATGATACTTCCGCTGTGTTGTAATAATGTTACTCTGGTTTGTATAAGTTTGACAAAAGTTTTGTAAATTAAGTTATTGTAAGTCTTCCGCTACTCTGGTATTTATGTATGAAAACTGTTGTAATACTGTGATGTCTCTGTAAGTATCGATCCTGGAGGAATCGTGGTTTATCGGGGGTTCACCCGACAGAACATTCTAGGTTATGTGGTGCTCAAAATACGGTGACAGAGGTCTTAGGGACAATGTCGTGCTTGTGGGCCATATAATTTAGAAGGTTCTGTCACACAGAAGTTAACTAAACGCATCTAACCAAGCATAGAAAGATGATCGAAGGTCTCCTCTAAATCTAAGTAACTGAAGATTACATTGAGATTTAAAGTAAGTACACCAGGTTACCAAAGCAGGAGGTCTTCCTCTGAAGATTCGATCATTCCTGCACTGTCATTACCAATATGATATCCTCCATATCAAATTAAGCCATTCCAAGAATCAAAACATATTAAGTTTACCAAATTCATATAACCAAAATAATAACATTTATGATACCAAATAAATATCATTAGATTCTTTATTAGTTATATTTTTTGTAACACACCTATTTGATATTATAAATTGTTTATAGTTTTAATAATTTTAGTTAAGCTTAAAAAGTTACTCTCCAAGATTTTTAAATTGACTTGGAAGAAGTATTTAACGAGTAACGAACCGCCGCCACGGCTACTATTCTCTTTTTTTTCAGTCTGAACACACGGTCCAAGACGGGGCGTGTATACATGTATGGTGCGTAAATCTACAGAACCGTTGATGTAAAAAAAAAATATCTGCAGAACCGGTTCATGCATACAGCCAAAAATCAACGGACGACGCCAAGCATCCCGGACGGACACATCTATACTATAATTGAAAACTTAAATTACACTTGGTTCACCAAAGAAAACGCCCCCCGCTGAGAGCTCCAAACTTCATGTACCCAGAAAATTGCACACAGACATTTGCCTTCATTACAATCAATGGCTAACCAAACAACTAAACACGATCCGATGGCTGTAGATCAAAGTTTGATTTGATGGGCTTCAAACTCACCCCCGCCCCGCAAACTCACGCAGCCCCCTCGCACGGGAACCGGCCCTCACGCCCGGCATCACGGGAACAAATCACGGGGGAGAAAAGAACTGCCTGTCTCGCCCGCCGCCGTCTCTCTACGGAGGGCTCCGCCGATCGCCTCCATTGCCTCGGACGTAGCCTCCGGCGAGAACGGATACGCCGCCTCCGGCGAGGTGCCGCAACCTCCAGCGATAACGGGTACGCCGCCTCCGGCGAGAACAGGTACGTGCATCGTCGTTTACTGCATGTGCGGTGCCTGCATTGCCCCCGGCAAAAATTCTTCCGTTGCTACCTCTGCTCTCAGGCTCTCGGCACGAGTACGTGCATCAATCCACCCTCCGGCCTCTGATCGTTTTTAAATACGTACGTCCATCAATACTGCACATACGTGTGATTAACTGACATAGCAAACTAGGATCAGGGATAAGATAAAACGAGTTCGATACATATTTTGTTCAGCACATTGAAGCGCGGACCAACCCGTGGGTAAAAGCGCACATTGAAACTTTATGGTTTGCCGCGGCCTTAGCGTTGTCGTCGCCGCTGCTGCAAATTTTGTCTTCAAGGAAAGTGCATAGAGACATCAAACCTGAAAACTTGATTTTCTTTTCCAGGCTGAAGAACAGTTATCTTATTGACGTCAACCTTTACCGTCTAATTTATCCTTTTATTATTGTTCCTACTTGATTTGTGCTAATTACTGGTGGGCTCATGACTTTTTCCTTTTTTCCTCTTGATCTCATCGAGTCAGCCTAGCCTTTGCAGTGGAGTCTTGGTCCGACAGCCGGAGGTGGACTGGTACTGAATTCAAATGTTCTTGGCGTTTGCTACTGTTAGTTCCATTCAGCGGAAGATATTGGTGATCAGCTTGTTCTTGGCTTTCGCTGGATTGAATTAACTGTATGTGGCTTATTAGCTGAAAATTTTTTTATTTAAATTGTTGGGTATTTCAACAGTGGGCTTGCATTGCTAACTCTGCAAATTAAAGCTGAGAATAGATGAAGCTCATATCAGATTTTTCGGGGAGTTTGAAGACAAATGGTGTGGCCTACATACTAGCAGGCTCAATATCCTTGTTGCTACTTCACAATGTCTACGCCGGGAGATACATGCAACGCGTTAAGCGACATCACAAACGTCGCTGGTATGATTTCAATATGCATGATATACAACACTTTTTAGGTGTGTCCTTAATTTCATAATATATATCTATACTATTGTTCAAATGACCACTTTAGATGAAGCATCACAAAGGCGGAGTGAAAGAAACACACACAACAAATAAGCAATCGTAGATCTGGGATGACCGACGAACAAAGGCAAGAGATTAATAGGAGGCAACGTGAGTACCAGCGTGATCGTCGAGCTGACATGACCGAAGAACAAAGGGAAGAGAGTAAGAGGAAACAACGTGAGTACCAGCGGGAATACCGCGCACGGAAAAAGGCTGCATCACAAGATGGTAGCACCTCTTATGCTTCGACTCAAACAGTGCCAACCTCGTCAACCATGGGTAGTTAATCTCTTTCATACTTACTAATCTCGCTCGTACTTACTAATCCACAATTAACACATCCCATGCTCAAACCATTGTGTGTTTAGTTGCCAGTATATGACTGCAAAAAAATATTTTGTGCAGGTACTAATCACTCCAATGTGGACCAAAACACGCCAATTATATTGGACAAGGAAAATATCCCCCCATATACACATGAGAATCACTCGGGTAGAAATGAGTCTATTTGTTGTGTAAATGTAACTTTTTTAATCAAACTATTTTTGATAATCCACCGTTATAAATCTGAAAATTAAAATATTTGCGGACTCTAATCACTTCTATGTGGACCAAAACACACCAATTATATTGGACAAGGAAAATATCCCAACAAATGCACTCGGGAATCAATCAGGTAATGATTACTTTATGTGTTTTGTATAATATAACTTTTTTAATCAATTATAGTATAGATAGTAACTGTAATATATGTCTGCACCTACAAACGAAACCTGCAGGTAGTGTAAGTGCCGAAGTAATTACGAACCAACGGAAACGAAGAGCTGAGATGACCGACGAACAAAGGCAAGAGATTAATAGGAGACAACGTGAGTACGCACGGCAATACCGAGCACGGAAGAAGGCAGAATTGCAAAATAGAGAAAACACCTCTGATGTACCAGGAATAGTGCAGGCATCCTCACCAGCAGGTATAGCTTCAACTTGATTATGCATTTCGGCCACTTCATGATATTTATATATTAAATCTGCATTCATTTATATCATGAGTCGGTTTTTGGAACTGGATTGTCAGCTATTAGAGAAGATGATGAATCAGCAGATACCACGGATTGGCTACACCGAAATGATAATTACGTGCCAACGCATAGAGGCCAACGCACGGTTCTTCCTGGACCATTACCGACTTCCGGCGATGCAGGTTAGCACATGAACGTCGTCATCCTTATATTTTCCTCTCTTAAACGACAAAATTCCATCTTGGTATATTTTACCATTCAAATGTTTATTTATAATAATATAAATATCTACTACATGCAGATGAACAGGCAAACGAAGATGATTTCGACCGTGAGCTATTCGAACCAACACATGATGATTGGGATGGTGACCAAGATGCCATGGACGATGATGATAGATTGCACAACGAAAACTTATACGATGATGGAGTCATTGAGCGACATGCGCAAGGTACCACGACGACATCTATAAGTCATGTTATAATTCTATTCTTAAAAAATATATATGCCTTCGCATATAATATATTTTAATATTAAATTCATGTCTTGCACACAGTCATGATTATGAGTCATATCGCGTCCTTCCGGAGGGAGCAAATAGTCTAACGATGATGATCCATATGAATTCATCTACGGAACCTGCCCGAGACATGTACTTGAGAAATGTCCCTGACTGCAGTTACTGTGGTGCGATGAGGTTTCAATATGAGACACCCGGGTTTTGTTGTAGAAAAGGAAAAGTACAAATACATATACCAGAAGTTCCTGCTGAGTTAAAAAGGTTATTTACAAGTCAAGTGCATGATGATGCAAAATATTTCAGGAAACATATACGTTATATCAACTCGAATTTCGCCTTTGCAAGTCTAGGGGTTACCATTGACCAAAGATATAACAGTCCAATAGGCACCGGTATATATACATTTCGAGTCCGTGGTGGGTTATACCACCGTCACGGACCACCGTGCCAGTGGACATGGCGCTCGGCATCTGCAGCTCTACTTTTATGATACAGAAGATCAGGACTTAACACAAAGAGTTAAGAGGTCTCCTGATCTTGATATCAACCTCATCCGGAATATCCTTTCAATTTTGCAAGATAACCCATATGTTCATACTTTTAGGAGAAATGGTGCTTTTCCAAACTTGGATGATTATCGGATTGAGCTCAATACAAATGTCACGCCTGACCAGAGAAGGTACAATGCCCCAACTGCGTCCCAAGTTGCTGCTATGTGGATGGAAGGGAACGATCCACAGAGATGTTTTGATAGGAGTGTGGTTGTATATGGAAAGACCGATCGTCGTCCACAATAAATCCAAGCATACCATGGTTGTTATGACCCATTAGCTTATCCTCTCTATAACCCAAGAGGGGAAACAGGATGGAACAAGTTTATGCCATACAGTGCTGATACAGTCGCTCCACCATCTGCAACCCCATCTTCTAATAATGTTAATTACATGGACAATGGGACTACCGGTGGTTATCAAGGTATATTATCTCCTACTATATTATTGTTTGCTATAATATTGATTCTGTTTACTCGTTGCTGTATTAGAAGTATATTACAGTATAGATTATCATCATCTAAAAATTTATCTATAATTTTTTTCGATTGCAGCTGATAATAACAATGATAATGAAGTGGAAGAAGTTGACAATGACGTGCAAGAAGGTGATTGGCTTAATAGAGTTGCGGATGCAGCACACTCCACAAGATATGTAACTGCAAGAGAATACTACTGTTTCAAGTTGCAAGTTAGGCGTGGACTTTTTAATATTTTATTATTTGGAGGACGTCTTTTCCAGCAGTGGGCTGTGGATATGTATATAAAGATTGAGTCTATGAGGCTAGATTGGTACTCTAATCCCGATAACCGAGAAACCGATACGGGCGAGCTATACCGGGTAACACTTATATTATCCGTTTATTTATTTTTTTTATGAACTTTGCAACCTTATTGCTGCCTTTTGCTAACATTATATGTCCTTAAATGTAACTTAGGGATTGCATGATGCATGGACAGCTGGAGAGACGCATGGGTCTAAGGTTGGCAAGAGAATTGTGCTACCAAGATCTTTTCCAGGATGTGATCGAGACATGCAACAAAGGTTCCTTAATGCTATGGCTATTGTACAGCGTTTTGGAAAACTTGATTACTTCATCACCATGACATGCAATCCCTACTTGGGGAAGAGATAACAAGCAATCTTGAACCCGGACAAGAACCACAAGATAGGCCAGAACTTGTGGCAAGAGTGTACAGGGGCAAAGTTACGGGATCTAAAAGATCTTCTGATTAAAAAAAATATTTTGGTGATGTTGCAGCATATGTCCATGTAACTGAGTTCCAGAAAAGGGGTCTACCACATGAGCATTTTCTACTTATCATGAAGTCAGGGAGTAAGTTGACAACCCCAGATGCATATGATCGAGTTATTTCGGCGAGAGATACCGGACAAGGACAAATACCCGAGTTGCATGATCCGGTTATCAGCCACATGTTGCATGGACCTTGTGGCGTGCTAAATAAAAATTGCGCGTGCATGGTGGATGGAGAGTGTCGCTTTCAATACCCTCGACAGTTTTGTGAGGCAACCCAACAAGGAGGCGACTCCTATCCAACCTACAGGAGAAGGGATGATGGACGTCGAGTCAAGATTAGGAGAGCTGAGTTAGATAACAGGTGGGTGATACCATACAACCCCGGTCTGCTCATGAGATACAACTGTCACATAAATGTTGAAGCCTGCTCAAGCATTAAGGCAGTGAAGTATCTATTTAAGTATGTATATAAAGGCCACGACCAAGCATCATTCTCGGTAAATGCAGACCAAAATGGTAGAGATGATGGTGTAATAAATGAGATACAACAAGATAGGAGTGCTAGGTACATTTCTCCACCGTAAGGCGTACATAGGATATTTGGTTTCCCAATGTTTGGAGTCTATCCTGCTGTATTGAAACTACAGCTACATTTGTCAAACATGCAGTCTGTGTCATACAATGAGGAGGAAAACCTAGAGGATGTTGTGAATCGCCCTGGTTCTAATAGAACCACACCGACCAGTATTTTCAAAGAAAATAGTGAGGACAGGGGCTGCAAGGAAATTATTGTATAGAGAATTCCCGAAACACTACCGTTGGATCCAAGGGAAGAAGGTGTGGCAAATAAGAAAACAGGCATCAGCACAGATAGGCCGGATGGTCTATGCTAATCCAGGTGAAGGGGAGAGATACTTCCTAAGAGTGCTACTGAATCATGTGAGAGGTGCAACATCATTTGAGGATTTGAGGACAGTGGCCGGTGTAACATACTCAACTTTTAGGGAGGCATGCGAGAAACGAGGGCTTATCGAGATAGACAAATCAATAGATGACTGCTTGACTGAGGCTACCACTTTCCAGATGCCATGTGCCTTGCGAAGGTTGTTTGCTACCATTCTTGTGTTCTCTGAAGCCACTAACATACGAGGACTATGGAACAAGCATAATGATGCTCTAGGAGATGACTTTAGAAGGGATAACAGTAACACATCGACCGTGGAGCAAATGGTGCTTAGAGACATACAAGATATGCTTCACTCGATGGGGAAAGATATCAGAGATTTTGGTCTGCCACCTATTTGCGATGAGGGTCCAAGCTCCGTTGACATGATGAAAGAGGTTAGAGAGGAACAGAATGTCTCTGTAGATCAGGAGCACTTAGATATTTTTAATTCCCTTAAAAAGGAGCAGAGAGAAGGTTTTGATAAAATCATCCAGCATGTCTTTGCCAATCAGGCCAAGTTTTTTTTGTAGATGATCCGGGAGGCACGGGAAAGACATTCCTATACAAGGCCCTACTTGCTAGAGTTCGTTCCAAAGGATTAATAGCCATTGCAACAGCCACATCTGGTATAGCAGCATCAATATTGCCCGGAGGACGCACTGCACACTCTAGGTTTAAAATTCCAATAAAAGTTGGGGACAACAGCATGTGTAGCTTTACAAAGCAAAGCAGCACTGCAGAGTTGCTTCGTAGGGCATCCTTGATTATTTGGGATGAAGTTGCCATGACCAAGTGTCAGTGTGTAGAGACATTGGATAGGTCCCTACAGGATATTATGGAATGTGCTTCGCCATTTGGAGGAAAGGTCATGGTATTTGGTGGAGACTTCAGACAAGTCCTTCCTGTGGTACCACGTGGCACAAGAGCACAGGTAACTGATGCTACATTGCAAAGATCCTATCTGTGGGATAAAATAAGAAAGATAAGATTGTCACGTAACATGAGAGCACAATCAGACCCTTGGTTTTTTGACTACCTACTTCGAATTGGAAATGGATCCAAGGAAACAATTGGAGATGATTATGTTCGACTCCCTGATGACATTGTTATTGGTTATACTGACACGGATGTGGCAGTTAACAAGCTCATTCAAGATGTTTCCCCGTCACTTGAAGAACATGCAACATCATCTGCCTATATGAGCTCTCGTGCCATTCTATCCACAAAAAATGAACATATTGATAGGCTGAATGCAATGATGATTGAAAGGTTTCCAGGTGAGGAAAAGGTTTATCATAGCTTCGACAATCGTTTGTTGATGATCCTCAGAATCACTTCCCTATTGATTTTTTAAACTCAATCACTCCAAATGGCCTCCCACCGCATGAGCTGAAGCTAAAAATCAATTGTCCTGTGATTCTACTCCGCAACCTTGATCCTAACAACGGGTTATGCAATGGCACAAGGCTTATGGTCAGAGCATTGCAAGACAATGCAATTGATGCCGAGATTGTGCTGGACAGCATGCACGGAAAAGGGTTTTCATACCAAGGCTCCCATTGTCTCCCTCGGATGATATTTCTCTTCCTTTCAAGTTCAAGAGAAAACAATTCCCAGTTAGGCTAAGTTTTGCCATGACGATAAATAAATCGCAGGGACAAACATCCCTAATGTTGGGATCTACCTTCCAGAACCTGTGTTCTCGCATGGTCAGCTCTATGTTGGTTTATCAAGGGGGGTGTCAAGATCAACAACGAGAGTTCTAGCAAGACCAAAACAAGAATTGGATCCTACAGGAAAGAGCACCAAGAATATTGTTTATAAAGACGTCCTAAATTGGTGATTCATGGTGTGTGCTTCATATTTATATTGCTGGGCGTGTGCTTCATACTTTAAATTTTTGTCGCGTTGGTAAACCATTAACACTCTTGCAGGTGCGAAGAGTTCACAACATACCCTGTATAATATACATCCCAGCCAATGGCAATGCCATCTTTAGGCTATATCAGACCAAGTATGTTTTCTTTGATCTTCCTCCTGTGTTGGTAATGCAAACTCAGACAATACTTTTTAAAGACTAATTATAACAAATCAATAATGTTTGTGTGAAACAGATCACAGATAAATTTAGTGAGGGAAGGATCTGACCGTCTTTATGATCTCAGCCATGGGCGAGGAGCAGATTTGTGCTCTGAAGGGTATCGGCCCAAAAAACTAGAGTTTTCTTTTTTGACTCACCAAGAACGTGAGCTGACATGCATTGCTTCTGCACTGGTTCTTTAACTTGTCGACCATTTATTTACTTGGAATTAGGTGGTTGAGTTGATTGTAATATATTTCACTGTGGTTGAGTTGATATATAAACATTTTGACTGAGGGTAACATGAAACTTCTGGTTGAGTTATTATAGCTTGCTAGCTAATTATTTGCTCGCAATTTTTCTTTTTATTTATGTGTGCCTGAGATCAGCTCCAACGATGCCCATCAATTTAACACAGCTTCTTTAAACTTTTATTTCACCACGTACTGTACAAACGTCCACATGCTTGTATGCATGTATTATATATAAGAGGACAATGTATGCATAATGCATTCTATTTTATTTGAATTAAATTAAACGGCAGGGCAGGTGAAGTCCTGCCGCAGTGGTTGAGGAAAAGAGTGAGATCGACGGGCACGTTGAGGTGGATGCCCAACACGTTGGCCTTGATGGCGGTGCAGAGGCTGACGGAACACCACGAGAGCCGAGCTGAGACGAGATGCTAATCAACGAACGAGCCTGTCCGTCGCGTCGCGCCACAGCGGAAGCACGTTGTTGTGTAGCATGAGCGCTTCTCCTATAATATATACCCGCCGCGCCACAGCGGAAGCACGTTGTTGTGTAGCATGAGCGCTTTCCAGCATGAGCGCTTCTCCCATATTATATATGGTTATAAATGATTTCAAGTGCACACCTCTATGAAAACCGTAGCGTTAGCACGGGCACATTACTAGTGGTAGTAGTTATTATATATATGTTAATAAAAAATGGTACCTAACGCGCTGTTCTATGATAAGTCAGCTGAGCAGAAGTCGTCGTGCATCGGCTGCCACACGATATTTCGTGTGCAGTGCGCGCGTGATACACTGTCCTCTCATTTCTTCCCGACCTACTCAGCTCATCGTCCGGCCTCCGATCCGATCCGGCAGCCGCCGCCGGCGGCCTCCGCACTCGCGATAATCCGGGCCGGCCTCTTACAATTCCGATCCGCCGTCCTCTCGCCGCGCGACGTCGTCTCATCACATCTCTAGCTAGCTAGCTAGCTCTCCGGCCGGCCAGCTGGCGCTGGCCACACCGTACGTCCTGCTTGCCTCTCCTCTATTCTCTCTCGGCCATCGCGACGGCGACTACCACGGCGAGGCTTCTTCTTCCGATCCGGCGTTTTGGCGCCTCCGTCCTGTCGGCGCATCCCGTTCGGCCGTATGTATAAATTACGTACATTGCTAATATGTAGATGTATACTAGTAGTAGCTATCTACTACTTGCGTCGATCGGCAGGGAGCACACTAGCTGCAAGCTAATGTTTTCTCGTGCAGCAGGTAGCTGGTTAGTCTGATGCTAGCGCGAGTGCTGCTGCTTCCACGGGATTAATGGCAAGCGACCTAGTCTTGGAAAAGATATACAGTTTTATTGAGGATGAGACAGCCAACCAGCTTGGTGTGCATACGCAGGTATGGATCTATATGCATGATGATATGATGATTCTGATTCATGACACCAGCGAGCGAGCTAGCAGCATGCTCCAGAAACTGGAACTTTAGGCCCTGTTTGGATACATTATCTGATAAATAGATAGCTGGCTAATAGCTCATTATCTGATTTGATTTAAATAGTGATAGAGTTGGTGTTATCTAGTAAAGGTCTAGCTAAGATAAGGTGGATATGATGGAAGATGGATATATGCATGATTGACATGATGCTCCAGAAACTGGAATTATTTTCCATATCTTTAGCCTGCCCGTGCTCAACGCGGCGTTTTCTTTTCTACCTACCACCCCCCCCTCTCTCTCTTCAATTTTTATCTCGATCCCCACAATCATTCTAGCCATTTGCTTCCACATGCATAAATCAGTTATATATGTATCTTCCTTCTCGTTTTTTTTTGCTATACAGACCTTTGTACATTAAGTTGTTCAATGAATTGTTCCCCTAAAATCTATTATCCGAGTTGCGGAAACTTATATTTTAAAAAATGTTAATTTATTTTCAATACAATTTCGTTTATTTTAATTTGCTATAATTAATTGTTTCTAAGGGTGGTTTCTGTCTGAATGAACCAGCCCTAATTATGTTTTAAATCCAAACTGCAGCTACGGTTCCTCCATCATGAGCTCAGCAGCATGCGAGGTGCCCTGGAAGATGTTGCCGATATGGAAGAGCTTGACAACAGGAGCAAGGCGTGGAGGAACGAAGTGTCGGAATTGTACTATGACACTGAGGATTGCATCGACGATTTTAGACACCGGGTTGAAGGCGGCCCATCACAATCACATGGCGGACAAGGGTTCATGCGTAGGGCTGGTCGTCTTCTGGAGACACCGATGGCTCACTACCAGATATCTAGAAAAATCAAAGAGCTCAGGACTCGTGTGCAAGAGGCAAATGATCGGCGCACAAGATACAAGCCTGATGAATGCGTGTCCAGATCTGCTCGTGTTTCTGTCGATCCACGGATCACTGCTCTTTACGCGGAAACATCGAGCCTTGTTGGCATTGATGCCCCAAATGAAGAGGTGGTCAAGTTGTTGACAGAGGTTGGTATCAATAATGTGTGTTGTTACTTATTTTAGTTTATTCTAATAAACTTAGGAGTTTATTTACCCACTTGTATTTTTATCATTTCTCGTGGAAGGTCGATGATGCATCGCTGGAAGAGCTAAGAGTGGTATCCATTGTCGGTTTCGGAGGGCTAGGAAAGACTACACTTGCAAACGAAGTCTACCGTGACCTTAGAGACAACATTAGTGGGAACCCTGAAAAAGGTTTTAGTTGCAAGGCTATTATATCAGTGTCTCAAAGACCTGACATGATTAATCTTCTCAAGAGCCTATTTTCAAAGATTTCAGGCCAAAGTGTTGATCACACTTACGATCTCCATGGTCTCATCGACATAGTTCGAGAGTATCTACAAGGCAAAAGGTATCTGATTATTATTCTTCTTACACTCCCTCCTCTTTGTTTACACGTTTTTTCTAAGACATCTAGTGGTAATCTGATCCCTGGTAAGCATAACTGAGCATTATTTTTCTCCGAACCATGAATATGCCATGCATAATGATTCTTGAATTGAGCGTAGAAAAAAAATGGAGGTGATTTGAGTGTAGAATGCAAGGCTTAAAATTCTTGAATTTACGTCCCATACATGGCAAAAATCTGCCATATGCTTGGATGGTGGTCGTGGTTGCTATTGCAGTGGATAGTGGATTTGGATTATTTTCCTTAAATTAAATGAATGAAATGAAGTGTCATCCCATTTTGGGTCAAGTTTGAGATTGCTAGCCACATTTTGGGTCAGTTAATGCAATGTTTTCTATACACAAAACTATTGCAGGTATTTGCTCGTGATTGATGATTTATGGGATGCATCAGCATGGGACATTATAAAATGTGCTTTTCCAGAGAGTCACTGTGGCAGTAGAGTGTTGACAACAACATGAATTGAAAATGTGGCGGTGGCATGTTGCAATTATCAGTGGAAGTTCGTTTACAAGATGAAACCTCTGGATGGTTATCATTCAAGGCAGCTGTTCCTTCGAAGAATTTTTGGCTCAGGAGATAGATGCCCTGAGCCATTTGAAGGACTAAGTGAGAAAATTCTTCAAAAGTGTGGTGGTCTTCCACTAGCAATCATCACTATAGCCAGTCTTTTGGCTAGTCAACGAACCAGGACAATAGAGCAGTGGAAGTATGTCCTTAATTCTATACGGCATAATCTAGGATTGAGTTCAACATTAGAAGGGATGAGGCAGATATTGAACCTTAGCTACATTCACCTTCCACATCCTCTTAAGTCTTGCTTATTGTACATTGGTATGTATCCCGAGGATTACGAGATTCGGAGGGAGGACCTGGCCGCTCAATGTGTAGCCAAAGGTTTCATCGGTGGTAGAGTAGATGGGAGTGAAGCAGTGGAGGTGGCTGGGAGTTTTTTGAATGAACTTGTGAACAGGAGCATGATCATCCAGCATGTAAAATATGGCGCTAAAGGGGAGCATATCAGCTACAGAGTGCATGACATGGTTCTGGACCTGATTTTGTGCAAGTCCACAGAAGAGAACATCTTGTGTGCAGTACAAAACCTACAGCCAGCCAGCACAAGACTGTCAGGACAACAACAGAACAAGGCTCGCCGATTCTCCCTGCAGATTCATGACAGAAACCTAGGAGTAGTTGAGAGCGCAGGCCGCATCAACCTGCCGCATGTTCGATCACTGATAGTTTTTGGATGGCCTGCTCCTAGCCTTGCCCTGCTTGAGCTCAAGTTTCTCCGAGTTCTGTACATTGTGCGCGCCGCAGATGATCTGGACCTCACCATGATCTGCAAATTGTTTCAACTCAGATATCTATGCATCCGTGGAAAACACAAAGGGTTGCAGCTACCCCAAGAAATTAGCGGGCTAAAGCATCTACAAGTGTTGGACGTCATTTCGGGCTTGTCCTCCGGTATTCCACGGGATGTTGTCTATCTGCCTGCTCTGTTGCATTTGCAATTTCCTCTGACTGCAGTTTATCCCGATGGTATTGGTAACATGCAATGTCTGCACACTTTACTACAATTTGATCCAAGCAAGCAGTCGGTGGCAAACATGTTGGCCCTCGGTGAGTTGATGAAACTAAGGGTGCTTGATTTGTTGATTGGTGATGCAAGCTTTGCCACCAAAGGAGCACATATGGATGCTCTAATGTCCTCCTTGGAGAAGCTAATCAGTGGCAACCTCAAGACTCTGTCTATCGCTGCACGGAACAGTGTGGGTCGTCACAGCAGGTGGAGCTCTCTGTGCTTCTCTTGCCCTCAGGCCCAGCTGGAGCAACTCCACCTGTATTTTTGGTGCCCGAGGATGCCTTCATGGGTCAGTCAGCTTCGCGCTCTCAGCATCCTCAAGATCAAAGTCGTGGAGCTACGCAAGGATGATGTTACTGTTCTTGCAGGGTTGCCTGCGCTGTCTCGTCTTATTCTGGACGTCAAAAGGAACAATGTTTCTCCTAGCCAACAAGGGATCATCTTCAGTGCTGATACACCATTCAAGCTTCTTGGTTACTTGAGAATTCCCTACGATGCTCAAGCAGGGATCACCTTCGAGGCAGGATCAATGCCCCAGGTCGAGACCCTCCGGTTTCAGTTGAGGGCAGAAGATGTGAAGCGATGGGGCGTCAGGTTCAGTGGCATTGAGCACCTACTGAATCTTAAGCAGGTACTCGTCGATTTACGATATGGCGACTGTGACGAATCAGAAAGGCCTGGTATAAGGGCAGCAGTTCGGAGCGCTTTTGTTGCCCATTCAGCACCCTCGAGCATTCAGTTCGAGTTCTACTGACTGCAAACAACAGCAATATTACCTGGATTTCCTCTCTCTCTTGTGCATGCATGTGGCTGGACTCGGCATTGATGAAGCAACATTCATCGAGAGATGCTGATAAATTTTGCTTCAGTTTTGGCAGCTGCAATGTGCAACTTGATGCTTCAAACTTCTCTCTCTTATCTGAAGCATTGTTTTCTCGTGGGCTCTCTCAAAGCAAGATGATGCATGCTAGCAATTTCAAGGTCACATGTCGTTCTTTTTAATGTCATGCTAAATGAGTGATCCTCTAGTCGTCTTGCAGTTGAAAATTGTGTTTTGAATTGTATTGCAATGATGATATTAGCGAGAGATTATTAGTAGGACTGGGCTGCAGGATTTGGCCCAAAGCAGCGTCCTCTTGCCGCGTTATCGGGGGGCGGACAGCAGCGCCTGCGCCGCACGCCGCCACCACGATATTGTCCAGATGAATGGACACGCCAACCGGCAAAGGCGAGCGAGACATCCCCCTTTCCGTAGAGGAAAAGGAAAGGAACACGTACGGTACCGGGACTTTGAGGCAGGCCACTGCGATCGACGTCGACGTCGTCGCAGCCCGGGCCGCCTCCGTCCGTCCGTCGTTTTAGCTAGCGTCCCTCTCCCATAAACCCTCAAATCGAGTTTCTGTGGACGGACGCCAACAATATATACGTGCAGCACCGCATCTATCGGCCTGGCATTCGCTTCTGCCGCCGCTGCACGGATCGGATCGGAGAGCATGAAGATGCCAGTGCTCGCCGTGCTCGCGGCCACCGCCGTCGTCGCGGCGGCGGCCGCGCTCCTGGCGTCCCCGTGCGACGACGTCGCAGTGCTGGAGATCGGCGTCGGGGTCGGGGGACAGGGCCGTGTGGAGCTGGTCCCCGTGGACGCCGGCGCCGTGGGGCCCGAGAGCCTGGCGTTCGACGGCGCCGGCAGCTGGCCGTACGCGGGCGTGTCGGACGGGCGCGTCCTGCGGTGGGTCCCCGGCGAGCGGCGGTGGGAGGAGCACTCGTCGTCGTGCGCGCCGGAACTGTACGTATATATACTCGTCTTGCCAGTAGTCCTCCCCCCAGTAGTCCTCCCCCCTTCTAAGGCGGCTGCATCTAAATACACTCTAATCCATACGGTTTGTAAGGGACTGAAGTGTATTTTGGTTTAAATTCTACTTCAATCTCTTCCAAACCGTATCGAAACAAGGCCGGATGAATATGATGCTATCTTTCATGGCATGCATGCGTGCATGCAATGCAACGAATCCGGTTCTTGTTGCTTGAATTGCGATCTGCATGCTCTGCTCCCTCTTTGGCGGCCGGGCGGGCTCTCTCTTGTGCATCGCATGCGCTTGCTCCAAAATTGCATCGAGAGGTACAGACAGTTGCAGTGCGCAGTGGTCGGCTGGTCGCGCTTGTGCTTGAATTGCAGGTTTTGGATCGATGGGAATACTGTGCACTAGTCTGTAGTTGTGCAATACAACGTCTGGCTACCTACCTATCCATATCCAATGACGACCATCGATCACCCACCACGTCGCATTCGAATCCTACCCATCCGAGTAATGAAAGAATTTTTTTAAAAAAAAAGAACAATTAACCAATCATCACCCACCACGTCGTCCTACCTGTCTCTGTCTTGCGTAATAATAAGACAAATTTAACCAATCGCATGCAAGAAGCAGACAGGTGAGATAACACGTACGTACGTATATATGTATGTATGCGTCGTCATGTGTCATAGGTGCGGTGTGGTGCCACAGGACAGACAGAACGGTGCAAGTCTATCGGTTACATGCACCGAATCGAATGAACACAAGAAAACACGGATCGAGCGAGCAGTGGCCGGCCGCGCTAGCGTGCGATGGATGCATGGCTCCACCCGGCCGCCCGCGTCCGGCCAATGCAAGCAAGCACCGCGATCCCCATCGCCTCCATCCATGTGTCCCCACGCATGCACGCGCGCGGTCACGGCCATCGTCGCCGTCGCCGTCGTCGCATCCGCGGCAGGCACCGGACCGGTAGGCAGGCAGGGCATTCAAGTGGCGAATCTACTAGCTAGCTGACAGTATATAGCAGCAGCAGTCTAGTTCTAGTAGAGGAGACCGGCGGTTGCAACGGCGAGACAGCAACCTGTGACGACTACGGCCGTCGGACGGGACATCCGGCGGCCGTTCCATCGCTCGACCACACCAGATCGTCCATCGTGTATTATGTCGTGGTCGTGGATAGGGCAGCAGCAGGCAGCCACGACCACCGGCGCATCCTCCGTGGCTCTCCGTTATTATAGTATAATATAAATATATAATAAATAATAAACCTGAGGATCGGATCGATCGGAGTGACTCACTCTGCACTGCACCCCCGACGCGCGCGGCACGCTCAGCGACCGCCACACTGGTAGCTCACCTAGAAGCTAGCAGCAACCAGTCCGTCCGCAGCTGCACAGTGCTACTACTAGTAGCTTCCTTTACTCCCCTCCTCCTCTTGCTCTCGGCGATCGATCGACATGATGATGCGCGCCCGCCGCGGAGAGGCGGCGCTGGCCGTTCTGCTGCTGCTGCTGCTGCTGGTGGCGGCGGCGGCGCTCCTGCTGTCGTCGTCGCTGGACTCGCGCGGCGACGCCGACGTCAGGATGCTGGAGATCGGCGACGCCGACGCCGAACTGCTGCCGCTGATGGACGGCGCCGCGGGGCCCGAGAGCCTCGCGTTCGCCGGGGACGACGGCAGCCTGTTGACCGGCGTGTCGGACGGCCGCGTCCTCCGGTGGGTGCCGGCGCCCGAGCGGCGGTGGGCCGAGCACTCCTCCTCCGCGCCCCACCTGTAAGTTCGCTTCGTCGCCGTTCATCATGGCAGCTCTGTTGCACACTTGCACTCCACGCGTTGGGCCGTCGAGTAATTCTAATCAGCACTCAACTGATTGATGAGCGTGTGTCACTGGCACTATACGATAATGTAGCTAGGTAGGTGAACTTGTGTTCGTCGGACCAGCCGTAGCCGGATCCGCCGCCGTCGCCGTCGGCACTGCCGCACGGTTCGAAGATAACCGAATACAAGTCAGAGTTCTCCCTTCTCACGGCTCTCCTTTCATATCTCTCTTACATGGGCCTTGCCAACTCAAAGCCACGCAGGGCCGGTTATCTTTGGATTGGGCTGTCGAATGCGCTTGTCTTTCTTCACCTGACTGGGCTCCGGTTCCTCCCCTTCAGAAGCAGGTGCAAACTGATTGGTACTGGTGACACTCCCCCGCCCTTGAAAACCGGCTTGTCCCCAAGCCGGAGCACGAGGGAATTGTTGATGCAGAGCAGCTTCATCTTCCCAGGTGGCCAGTTCCGGTGGAGAGCGAGACCAGCGAACCAGCACTTGTGGTTGAGTCTTGTCGTTCTTGAGGTGCAGTCGACGATCAAGAATCTCCAGAGGTATCTGCAGGTCATCAAAATGAGCAGGCAATGTTGGACATACCGTGACAGCAGGAGGAACAGTCGTTTCAGTTGGGAGACATGGAATGTGGGATGAATCTTGGACTCAGCTGGTAGCTTCAGAGCATAAGCAACAGAACCCACTCGAGCCACTATCTGATATGGTCCGAAGTACCGGAATGAAAGCTTGTTGGATGAACGGTTAGCCACCGAAGACTGAACATATGGTTGCAGTTTCAAGTATACATAATCTCCCACTGTAAAATTTCTGTCAAATCGATGTTTGTCAGCCTGAAGCTTCATCTTTTTCTGTGCACGAAGTAGGTGCTGCTGGAGGAGTTGTTGCATGAGAGATCTGTCTTGAAGCCATTCATCCAGGTCATCAATTTTGCAATTCTCCATGTCAAGACCCAACTGTCTAGGTTCTTGGCCATACAGGACATAGAATGGTGTTTTGTTGAGAGAGGAGTGAAAGGATGTGTGGTACCAGAACTCAGCCAAAGCTAACCACTGGGACCATTTAGTTGGACAAGTGTGAACAAAACGCCTCAAATAAGTTTCCAAGCATTGGTTCACTCTCTCAGTTTGGCCATCAGACTGAGGGTGGTATGCACTACTCATTCTGAGTTCAGTACCAGTGAGTTTGAAAAGTGTTTGCCACAGTGTGCTAGTAAAGATCCTGTCTCTATCAGAGATGATGGCCATAGGCAATCCATGTAACTTGAAAATGGAATCCATGAATTGGGTAGCTACTTGCATGACAGTAAATGGATGGGAGAGTTGTATGAAATGGGCATATTTGGAAAACTTGTCAACTATCACCAAGATGCAATTATACGATTTGGTAACCCCTCAATGAAGTCCATAGAAATTACCTGCCAAGCAGCTTCAGGGACAGGAAGTGGAGACAAAAGGCCGGGATAAGGTACTCTTTCAGGCTTAGCTTGTTGTCAAACAGCACATCTGGAAACATATTCAGAGATGGTGTGTTTCATTTTAGGCCAGGCAAACAGCTTTTTAATTCGCTGATAGGTAGCTTCAACACCAGAATGACCTCCCATAGGTCCAGCATGGAGAGCATGAATAATTTTCTAGTGTAAGTCACTGACAGATCCCAGCCAAATTCTATTCTTGAATTTGATTATGCCATTGTGAAGAGAGAAGTGACCTATGGGTGACTTGAGAGATAGTTGTTGAAGGAGCTCAGACAGATCAGGATTGTGCTCATAAGCTGCTTGTAATTCTAGAAGCCAGAGAGGTTGAACTACTGAAGTAGCTGCCAGATCAGTGGTATCTTGGTGAGTAGCTCGAGATAGGGCATCAGCAACAGTGTTCTCAGTGCCCTTTTTGTATAGAATCTTGAAGTTCAGACCCATTAACTTGGTTAATGCTTTATGCTGCCATGGTGATGTAATTCTTTGAGCATCCAGATGCAAGAGGCTCTTGTGGTCTGTTTTCAGTATGAATTTTGAGTGTTGCAGGTAGGAACGCCAACGATCAACTGTAATCATGATAGCTAAGCATTCCTTGTCATAAGTGGATAATCCTTGAGACTTTAAGCTGAGAGCCTTGCTAACATAGGCCAATGGATGACCATCCTGCTGTAAAACTGCCCCAACTCCTTTGTCTGAAGCATCAGTTTCAATGGTGAAAAGTTTGTTGAAATTGGGAAGCTGTAGGACAGGTGTAGTAGTTAATGCCAGCTTAAGAGCTTCAAATACAACTTGAGTGTCAGAATTCCAGACAAAAATAGTGCCCTTCTTCAACAGATTTGTGAGGGGTTTACTGAGAAGCCAAAATTTCTTACAAATTTTCTATAATAGCCTGCCATGCCCAGGAAACTTCTTAGCTCTTTGACATTGGTTGGTGGAGGTCATTTTTGAATGATTGTCACCTTATCAGGATCAGTGGCCACACCAGAGGCACTAACAACATGTCCCGAGTACTTAAGTTGCTGCTGAGCAAATGCACACTTTTTGAGTTTAACTTGGAATTTGTGTAATCTGAGAGCTTCAAAAACTTGTCTGATATGGTCCAAATGAGCAGACCAAGTAGTACTATAGATAAGAATATCATCTATGAAGACCACCACAAACTTTCTGAGGAAAGGTGACAAAACATGGTTCATAACAGATTGAAATGTTGCTGGCCCACCAGTGACACCATAAGGCATGACCTGATATGCATAATGCCCATTGTGTGTTTGAAAAGCTGTTTTATATTCCTCTCCAGGTGCCAATCTGATCTGATGGAAACCTGAACTGAGATCCAAGGAAGTGAAGTAAGAAGCTCCCCCCAGTTCATCCAAAATCTCATCTATGACAGGTAGGGGATACTTGTTTTTAACAGTAAAGGCATTGAGTCTTCGAAAGTCCACACAGAGTCTCCAATCCCCTGTCTTCTTCTTGACCAAGAGAGCAGGTGATGAAAATGGACTTGTGCTTGGTTGGATTAAACCTTTCTAAAGTAGCTCCTTGATCTGATTCTCTATTTCATTTTTCTGAGCAGGGTTGTATCTGTAAGGCCTGAGTTTGAAAGGTTGAGCTCCTGGTAACAATGGTATTGTATGATCTCCAGGTCTAGATAGTGGTAGGCCAGATACAGGCTGGAACAGATCCTCAAATTCATCAATAAGATGCTGAATAGGTGCTGGCAGGGTTGATTGAGAATCTTGTGAAGGCTGGACAAAATGGAGCAACACTTGGTATATGATACAATCTTCCTTGATCATAGCAGCTAGTTGTTGGACCGACAATGGAGGGCCCATAGAAGGATTTGGATCAATACCCTTTAGTGTGATCAGATTGTCGTTCTTAGAAAATTAAAGCCACTTCTCTTGCCAATGAATTTGCATTGGACTGTATTGCTGCAACCAATCCATGCCTAAGATTACATCATAGGTGCTTAATGGTATAATCTTAAAGGTGGTATGGAAAGTATGACCACCCACACCCCAGACCTGGTCTGTGAGCTGATGATTGCAGTGCATGATCTATCCATTTGCAACCCTGACCTGTATAGAGTGATCCAGAGGAGTCCACCCAGGTATAGCACTTGCCAGCTGTTCACTGATGAAGGAGTTGGTACTGCCTGAATCCACCAACATATAAGCTTGATGTGATGTAATGTAGCCCGACAATCTGATAGTTCTGGAAGATTCAGTGCCTTTAACTGCTTGCACTGAAATATGCATAAGATCATCACCAGAATCAGTATCAACAGCTTGTTGATCATGGAATTGTTCAGATGAATCTTCCAATAGCTTCCAGATTTCTTCTACAGCATTCAGAGATACATTCTTGGCACATCTATGACCTGGATTCCACTTCTCACCACACTTGAAACAGAGTCCTTGAGCTCTCCTCTTAGCCTTAAGGTCAGCCAATGCTTCAGCTTGAGACCTTGTCAGTTGATGATCAGTATGAGAAGAATCAGCTCGACTGGGAGCTGTATGCTTGGTATAGGATGGTGACGGTGGCAAATGATTCCGGCCACCATCCATTGACACCTTCTTGGAGTAGTTGTTGTCAGAGCGATGAATTTCATGCTTCAATGGTCCTCCAATTACCTCCACAATGTGAGCAATGGAAACAAAGCAGAGATCGATGTCGTGGGGTCGTTGTACTAGGACAACAGGTTTAATATCGTCACGGAGACCATCTATGAACCTATTAGTAATCAAGGATTTGTCTAACTGTGGGTTATTGTGGCAGAACCTTCTAAATTACATGGCCCATAAGCACCTGACATTGTCCCTAAGACCTCTGTCAGCCATACTTGTGTACCACATAACCTAAAAGAGTTCTGTCGGGTGGATCCCCGATAAACCACGATCACTCCAGGATCGATACTTACGAGAGACATCACAAGATTACAACAGTTTTTTTCATACAAAATACCGTGAGTAGCGGAAGGCTTACAATAACTTAATTTACAAACCTTTTGTTAAACTTATACAAACCAGAGTAGTATTATTACAAAACAAATGGAAGTATCATTACTTAACTTTATTACAATCACACAACAAAAGTGCCCCCGCCTGCAGGCCACACAATCTATTCCTCGTCAGTCACTTCATCAACGACCGTCATGCAACAAGGGCCGTAGCACACTTGCTCACACGGTTCACCTGCAATAGGGGTTGAACAAACCCTGAGTACAAAAAGTACTCCGCAAGACTTACCCGACCAAAAATTGGGGAGAAGACTCAGGAATGCTGGCTAGTGGGAATCAAGATAAGGCTTTAGCAAGATCAAATGACACCTTTGCAAAAAGAGACTAAGCCAATCCTTACTGTACTACATCAATCACTTGTCAACCATGTATCGGATTCAAAACTTTCCATCATCAACTTCCATTATTACTACGATGCTGGTGCTTGGATCACGGCTCCCATATCGTGGAGCACACGACGATTCGAATCGCTTAATATACCCAAATTGGGGCTTCCTAGCCACACGATGTATGCGGACCGGACATCTTACATACATCAACTCACGCTTGCATTTCTCCCGCGAGCGGGTCCTAGCTACGAGGTACAAGACACCATCTCCCTACGCCGCGGTCCCCTTCCACGGTGGCCCCGTAGGATGGGTACACGCTACTCTCGTCCTGGTATCTGTTTCGTCAAAGATAGTACAAGGGAGCTTACCGCCATTAGCATGCGACTAGTACTATCCAATAACCTCATGATCCCAGGGCCAAGGCAACGAACGGTGCTTAACCGGCTCACAAGTGGACGACACTACACCAGGGTACTAGCCCTTCCTGATGCAAGTCACTCCACCCGGCCTCGATTTACTCATCATCATGCTCTTGTTGCGTACCCTTGACCCGATCAAAGTGAAGGGATACCAACAAGTAACATCGTTTTTTAAGTAAATGCCCTCAACGGGGGATATTGTTATCACATTTTTAGAAAACGTTTCATTTGTAAAGCCTAGGCTATCAAAGAAGACTAAGCATACACTAGCATTTGCGAAATCAAAACAGTATACTGGGGTAATGTATCAAGGTACGGTAAATGCATCAAAGTAAGGTAGCACACAACTCCTACATCTAATGCATTATATCAGGAACATACAAAATAAAAGCTTTTCGAAATACAAGGAGGTGGTTGAATGCATCCGGGGCTTGCCTTGGGGCTCGACGAAGTTAGGAGCAGTGATGACACTGTTGAGATCAGGACCAACCTCTTCACACCGATAACCTTCCTCCGAGACGGAGTCGGATCAACTACACGATTGAGATGCATGATTACAAAGTGCGGTAATGAAAGACATGCGATAATGATGCAACGATTGATAACCTATCTTGAGTACAACTTCCCTTCACCGTATAGTTGCACTAAGAAGGTATAACTAGCGTCGACGACGACGGACTAACGGTACGCAGTCAACATGAAATGACGAAGGTCATTAGAGTTAATGACCTAGGGTCATCACTCAATCCCAAAAATCAAACAATTCTAATAGTGATTAAGGTTAATTACTACTTTATTAACCATTTTTACAGTCGTTGAAAGCCACTAATTAACTTGCTAATTGGAAATTAATTAAACCCTAATTAATTCAAGAAATTATCTAATTAAACATTAATTAATCAAGGTATTAATTAAGCATAATACAAAACTTAATCAAAACAGGATCAAACTTCATAATTAAGATAATTATTAACTAATTAGCACACAAAACAAATTTCATGATTTTTGGACTTATATTTTAATTACTAAAAACCATGGAAGTTGCATTTATTAATTTAAAGAAGCAATTTTCATTGTAAATAAAAGTTACTGAAAACCAGAGTTAGTATTTTTCCTACATAGATCATCACTCAAGGACTACAGATATATATTTTTTTCATATTTTTACTTGCCCAAATGAATTTATAGCAAAAAGATGAAAAACAGGAAAAGAAATTGTTTTAGAAAAAGAAAAACACTTCTTCATCTCTCACAGGCCACTGTGCGGCCCGAGCGGCCCAATCCGGCCCAGCTCAGGCGCGCACGCGCGCGCGCCCGCCTCCTCCTCTCTTTACTCTCGCTGACAAAAGGGTCCCGCCCGTCAGTTCTTTCTCCTCTCCCTCTCTGTTCTCTTCGTCCGAACGCACGGCGGCGGTGACCGGCGGCGGCTCCTGTCGACGACGACCCTGCCGGCGACGAGAGCTACCCCAGTTGACTCCCCTCTCTTCCCCGAGCCTAACAAGGTATAACATGACCCTTGTCCATCACCGGAACACGCGCAGTCACGATCACGGCGGCTCGGCGCAACGGCGAGCGACGGCGCAACGCTGTTCCGGCCAAGCCACGGCAAAACAAGTACAAACAACCTACCTAAAAGAACCAGGAGCTCCCCGAGATGCTAAAACACGGTAGCGGTCGACTTGGGAGTGGAAGAAACTTGGTTGACGGCGGTGAGGTGGCTACGGCGGCGGCAGCGGACGGAGGCGGGGAAGATGAAGATGTGCGGACAGCTCCGGTCGTCTCGACTGACACTTTACGGCTCAAGAGAAGCGCAAGGAGATTGCGGGGCTATGTGCAAATGCAATTGGACAGTGGCGTTGCGTGGTGAGTGTGCTTCGGGGCGAACGTAGGGCGTGTCGACGGTGAGCCGGGAGGAAGAAATGAGATTGGCGGGCGGCCGACGACCGCTTTTATAGGGGCGTAGACGACGTGGTGAGGTGGCGGGTAGCTTCACGACGGGGTTGAGGTGGGCGGTGGCGCGTGAAAGCCGGGGAAAGCGCGGGAACAGCCACGGCGGCGGCGACCGGCCGGCATGGGCCATGGCGAGGTGGCAACCCCCGCTCAAAGCACTGTAGCAGAGATATTCCTTCCCTTCTTTTTCAAATTACTCACAAGATTTGAATAAAAGATGAAAAATTCCCAAAATACAGATTGTGCAAAATTTAATTATCTACAACTTTCATTTAAGAAGTTTTGTCAGATTTCAAATAGATTTTGAATTTGCATTTCAAATTCAAAAAAAGGGCAAAACCTTAATTTTAATGATTTCAAAATTACTTTTAATTTTTGAATAAAAGATGAAAATCTCCAAAAATAAAAGTTGTTCCATTTTTCAAGATCTATAGATTTCATGTATAAAGTTTTTCATGAAACTGAATAATTTTTGAAATTGAGTTTAAAATGCAAAAGGTGACTATTCTCAATTTGGAGAACTTTTGAAATTAGTTTAAATTTTATTCAAAAACTTGAAAAACTTTATATACCAAAGTTGTAGAGCTCAAAGAGATGCACAAACTGTATTTTTAGAGTTTTCCCAAATTTTGAATATTTTGAGATGAAATTGTAAAGGGGGCAAAACACTTTGAATTTCGTGATTTTGAAAAGGATTTTCAAATTGAACTTTTGGGCAATTAATTAATGGTGTTGTGGTACTTTTCAAACCCAACCAATGGCATATTTTCAAAGTACAAAGTTCATACTTTGAAATAGTGCCATTGGTTAGCAACTTTTATTTAGAAAAATAATTATGGTTAGCTCATCAAAATTGAAAATGAAATTCAATTTCCCACACTTAGCCATCAAGCTAGGGTTTGGGATTTTGAATTCTAAATTCAAAATTGATTCTTCCTTGTACCTCATTTGCTTTGTAAAACATCTTTGGGGTGTGAGTTAGAGTTAGCCAAGCACTTGCAAACATCAAGATTCATTTTAGTTGATTGTTTTTATTAATAAAAGTAAACATGTGAGTGAAGTTTAAAGGCATTCACATACACATACGATATAAAAGAGCGCAACCAATCCTAAAATTAAATAAATTCACTTTGGTTGTTTGCATTTGTGTTCTCTAATTATGAATGCTCATGCAATGATGATGATGACATGGCAAAGTTTAGGTTAACGTAACACCGGGGTGTTACTGCTTATGCACAAGTAACTCGATGAACAAAAAGTATCATTGAATTGCTCAATGTACTCGTTGACTCGTGTTTGTTTGTTTCAAGTGGAAAAAGCGACGCAGTAAGTGATCGTGCTCATCTCGATCAAACTTAGTGCAGACAGATGTTCCTAATTCCTTCCAAGACATGTCACAAGCGAAGGCTGGAATGGTTTGAATCCAAAGAGCGGCGGTACCAGAGAAATTCATAGTAGCTAGCTTAACCCAATGAGACTCTAGAATAGCATAGAGATCGAAAAATGTTTCGGCATTTCTAATCCATAACTTGGGATTACTACCATCAAACTTAGGGAAATTGAACGGAGGCATGACAGAGTTCCACCCAAACATACGACCACTAGGTACAAATCCACCGAATCCTGAGAGCATAGCTTGAGAATCGGGGAAACTGAGCGCACCTGTGACCGGGGCGGGGTCCGGGACGGCGGTGTAAACCGTCCCAAAACCAGTGCCTCGGTGATTGTATCCCTTGCCGTGGTCAATTGACCCTGGTGCCGCCCTCGTCGGGAAAGTCTCCAGGTGAGTGGAGCTCGGCACCTTGGCGTTCACGGAGGAAGAGGGGTCCTCGCAAACTGCCGAAGTTGGCGGTATGGCGATGGTGACGACGCCGGAATCCGCCACGGCCGGAGGATCGTCGACGGGTTGAAGACGCCGAGTGCTTGCTGTACACGGTCGCCGAGATCCATGACCGCATTCTCTAATTCGGGGACGCGATTGTCGATCAGGGGCTTCCAGCTGTTGATTTCCGTCCGCATCGCCCGCATCTCCACCATGGAATCACGAAGTTCGTCGATCCCCTTGGAATTCCGATCAAGCATCGCCAGGATTTGGCCGAACTGCTCCTCCGGGGTAGCCATGGCCTGCTGCTAGCGAGTATGGTAGCTATAGGGTGCCAGAATCGACGCGTCTCTGATACCAGTTGTCACCGGCACTATACGATAATGTAGCTAGGTAGGTGAACTTGTGTTCGTCGGACCAGCCGTAGCCGGATCCGCCGCCGTCGCCGCCCGGCCGCCGCCTGGTTCGAAGATAACCGAATACAAGTCGAGTTCTCCTTTCTCACGGCTCTCCTTTCATATCTCTCTTTACATGGGCCTTGCCCAACTCAAAGCCACGCAGGGCCGGTTATCTTTGGATTGGGCCGTCGAATGCGCTTGTCTTTCTTCACCTGACTAGGCTCCGGTTCCTCCCCTTCAGAAGCAGGTGCAGACTGATTGGTACTGGTGACAGCGTGCCATCTTGCCCGTCTGTTTTTCTTTTTTTTTGAGTTAAATGTACCAAAGGTCTATTAACTTGCGAGCAAGTTTCAGTTAGGTCTATTAACTTAGAAAATGGCTTTTTGGGTCCATCAACTTGTGAGCGTGTTTTCAGCTAGGTCCATCAACTTAGAAAGTTAGATCATCAACTTAGAAAGTGACTTTTTAGGTCCATAAACTTTGTATAATATATCACTTAGGTCCATATCCCTTCACGTAGACTTCTTGTGCTGATGTGGCCTGCTAATTTGTCCATCTGAAGCAGTTGTTGACCCTTCATTTCATCAAACACGTTGTGAGCGAGCGAGCAAGCGCTGCCTCCGCCGATGCGGGTGCATGAGTGAGCCGCCGTAGGCACGCGGTCATGGGCGAGCACTACCATAACCACGAGGAGCACGAGTAGGCTGTCTCGGCCGTGCCGGCGAGTGCTGCCCCCAGGCCATGACTACAAGGGCGCGCTGGCGAGCACTACCGCTATCAAGGCCCTACAGACGCGCGATTTGGCCGCCACGGCTTGTGGGCGATCGCATGGCGTCATGCGCTCGGAGTTCACGACAAACGTGAGCACCAAGGAACACCCACCCAGACCTGCTCGCACTTTGTCGGGGCTACAGTGGCAACAACGCTCGTTTGCGTGGCCGTAGCAGGCATGCTCGCATGCCTGCACGCTCGTTTGGCCACGGCGACAGCTTGTTCTCACGTCCGCATCGAGAGAGGTGGTGTCTGCTCGCGTGCCCATAAGGTGTTTGATAAAATAAAAGTCAACAACTGTTTCAAATGGAAATGTCAGCACGAGAAAGCCCATGTGGAAGGACATGGACTTAAGTGATACGGTATACAAAGTTTATGGACCAAAAAGTTACTTTCTAAGTTGATGGACCTAACTGAAACTTCTCACAAGTTAATGGACCCAAATAGTCACTTTATAAGTTAATGGACCTAACTGAAACTTGCTCACAAGTTATTGAACCTCAGGTGCATTTAACTCTTTTTTTTTTCCTTTCGTCGAAAAGAAAATTTATCCCACGCTGAAAATGACTGCACACCTCATGGTGTTAACAAAAGGGTAAAAGTGGCCGGGCCATGTCATAAATTTGACTTCTGTTTTATGGTGCAGTTCAATTTTACTTTTCCATCGGTCGAACTGTTCACAGAAGAAAAAAAAAACACTTTTATATTCCACCTTTATTAAACAGCTTGACAGATAATACATACTACTCGACTATTCTGTACGAATAATTCTAAAAAAAAAATACACTGCAGCCGATCGATGTGACGAACAGACAAAATTAAACATGTGTGTGCGTGCAGGCTGGACAGGTGCCGGGGCTCCCAGGACCCGGCCCATGAGCACGAGTGCGGGCGCCCACTGGGCCTCAAGTTCAACCACGCCACGGGGGACCTCTACGTGGCCGACGCCTACCACGGCCTCCGCGTCGTCTCGCCGGACGACGACGACGGCAACAAGAACAAGGTGTCGAGGCCGGTGGCGCCGGGGTGGTGGAACGGCACCGGCCGCACCTTCAGCTTCGCCAATGCCGTCGAGGTCGACCCGGCCACGGGAGCCGTCTACTTCACCGAGACCAGCACGCGGTTCCAGAGGCGGGAGTTCCTCAGCATCGTCATCTCCGGCGACACCACGGGGAGGCTGCTGCGCTACGACCCGACGAACGGCGGCGGCGAGGTGGAGGTGCTGGCCGACGGGCTCGCGTTCCCCAATGGCCTCGCGATGAGCAGGGACGGGACGCACCTGCTGCTGGCGGAGACCACCACGGGGCGGATCCTCCGGTACTGGCTCCGGACGCCGGACGACAGGGCGGCGTCGGCGCCGGCGCCGGCGATGGAGGAGGTGGCGCGGCTGCAGTGGTTCCCGGACAACATCAGGATGAGCCCCCGGGGAGGGTTCTGGGTGGGGCTCCACGCGAAGAGGGGAAAGCTCGCCCAGTGGTGCATCTCCTACCCGTGGCTCCGGCGGCTGCTGCTGAGGCTGCCGCCGCGCCATGTCCAGAAAGCGTCGTCGCTGCTCAACCGGCTCGGGCGGCAGGTGCTTGCGGTGAGGTTGAGCGAGGAGGAAGGGAAGGTGATGGAGATGGTCAGTGTCCATGGGGATCTTCAGAAGGTGTTCAGATCCGTGAGTGAAGTGGAGGAGAGGAATGGCAGCCTCTGGATTGGCTCTGTCATGGCGCCGTTTCTTGGAGTGTACAAGTTGTAGCACAAGCATTTACATGGTGTTATATGCTTGAATATGGATTGGGTTTTATGTTACCAGTAGCTTGTTATAGATTTATAGTAAAGGATAACATACACATACAAATACACATACACATACATTACATCTATATATGTTTGTGTATAGATGCTAGTATACTCCAGCTGTCACTAGACATGTTGATATATATGGTCAGAGTTAGAAGTATCTTTGTTTGCATCTAAGAACTGAATACACAGACTGACGTTCTTCCTTCTCCACAATGGTTCTCAGGGGAAGCACTTATCCTAGCCACTCTTTTTTCCTTCATCTGTGGCTTCTCAGAAAAGCGCTTCTCAGTGAAGCTGCATATACCAATTAAACATGGCCAATCTCTTCTTGGCTAAAAGGTTCAGTGTACAGGAAACCCTCAGGAAGGCTAGAGCAGCTAACTAAGCTGTTAGAATGGTTCAACAAAAAGGTTCAGTGAATGCTCATGACTAGAACAAAAGGAAAACAGAAGTTTCGTAAATCAGTTATTATTACAGAAAAGGAGAAAACTTAGTAACCTTCTCAGAAAGGCAGCTTTCCGACAATACAGCTGCTCCTTGGTACAGTAGACTTCAGTATTACTGAAGGAAAACGAAACAAGTGACATGGCAGGAGTATATGTAGAAACGCAATTTCCACAGATGAGCCTTGAGGCTTGCGGCTTCGACAATATACAGCAGGCCTCTCTGACAGTCCACTCGTGTCTCGGCAACATAAGTGACACATAAACAGCAAGATAAGCTGCATCTGTCAGCCAGTATCTGTTTGTAACTGAACCGAACTTTATTAATTTATAACTTCTATAAGCGACACATAAACCAGCGATCCTGCTAATATCAATATGCCTAACACCCATTGTCATGGAACAAAGCAGCAGGAGAACATAAACGGGGCTTGCATAATAACCGAGCATGACTTCTGGAAAAAAATAAACTAGAAGAAGCTCGTTGCAGCAATTCTGTATATTTGTGTGTATAGATGCTACTTATAGTATAAAAGTGTAAAAGTGTCTTTACATAAAGGAAAACATACATCATATCTTCTATCACGACCTGTTCATTTGTGCTGAGGTTAAATGTGTCTTTGCATCGATGAACTGAAGACAGAAGTATAGCAGGCCTCTCTAACACGACATGTTCTTCAGCCTACTTGTTGATTTGTAAATTTGTAAGTGACAAATAATCCTGCTAGTAACAGTATTTACATCCATTGTTAAGGAACAAAGAAGCAGGAGAAGATAAACAGGGTTTGCGAGCATGACTTCTAGAAAGAACCAAAAGAAGATCAATCCAACAATTCTTAGTTCTGTTTGCTCTCAAAAAATTCTTTCAGAGTTCTGCGGCTCTTGTCCTCTCAATAGGGCGTGGTAACCACAAGGGGTTCAAACATTCGAATTTCATACCTTGTGGTCTGAATGGTTCAATCTTTGAGATTGTGCTCACCAATTCAGTGGCACAACCAAGTCAGTCGGTCAACATGACAGAGAGAAGGGATCCTGGAACTCAACCAATAATATGTGAGCGCCAATGTCTTTTAGTACTGGACCATTCCAAGTCTAGACATTTGTGGCTGCAAAGCTTCCCAAGGGAAAAATGAACTATAATGGTGCAGTTCAGTGGATACAGTTGTGGCCTTTTCTTCTCTAACATCACTGTAACCGAACACCCTGAATATTTCTGCAGCTAAACACCATGAATATTTTCCATACAGTACTGCATTGCTTTTGGTTACACTGTTCTGAAAATTGTTTGTGCTACAAGGACAAGCTGTCAAGTCTGTAATGGCAAGCTCTCTAACATTGGAAGGGATCTGCAGGCTGAGAAAACCAAGTCTACTGATCCCGTAAGAATCCATTTGGACCATAGAAGTATCAGCTCTCCTTATCTGCCTCTAACCAGAATCATACTACAGATGTGGACAACTGACAATCTTCAGTTTAGGATGACTTGGATGTGCCTCGATTGCCATAATCAACTCAGACAATGCGCCTCCTCTCCTGGGCACCTTTCCACTACGACCACCAATTTCTAGAAATACCTTTTTGAGGCCCAACAAGTGCACAATTCCAGAAGGTGTTTCAAAGATTTCTTTGAAGCGTAGCTTGAGCCTCTCAATCTTCGGCATCGCCCCAGCCTCAAAGGTCAGCCGTGGTGTTCTGCACCAATACTTGAAATACTTAAGGGCAGGGAATGCCATGCCATGGATTGTGATACTCTCTCTAGGTGCTACTTGGATGCACAATCCTAGGTTTGTAAGGGCAGGCAACCGTGCAAGGACAAGGAAACCCTCAATTGACAGTTCTGTAACCCCAATCGTCAAGACTTGGAGCTTTTGGAGCTCACCAACCCATCTGGGGACTTTGGAGAGCTGCCAGTATATCATTTCTAGTGTCTTAAGATGGCAAGGAAGAGGGCGTAATGAACTCAAACCACTGCCACAAATACCAGGCCAATACAAGTACAGAAATTTGAGGTTGTGCAGCATCTCAAGAGAAGAGCGCAAAACATCAACATATAATTCTATATTGGAGATAGATGTTCCAGAGTTGCAGAGATTGAGATCTCTTAGATTGGTGAGTTGGCCAAGACCCTTGACGTTATCAATTGAGTTCTCCCCAAGATCAAAGGACTGCAGAGTTACTAGAGCCTTCATATTGCCAATCCCATCAGGTAATCTGGTACTTTCTGGAATTATGAGATGAGCCAGGCGAGGCAGACTAACAATATCTGGTGGAATAACAACTGATCCCCATTCTATGTCCAGCGTCTCCAACTGTTGTAGCTTCCCAATTTTTGTTGGTAATTGTATGTGTACATTAATGTTGGTTTCAATCTTCAGATATCTCAGCTGAAACAAGTTGCATACTCCAGTGAAATCCAACTTCATCTTGTCAGAAACATCTGAAAACTCCACAATTAAAACTCGAAGAAATTGGAACTCTGAAAGAGGATGCATGTGCGAGAAACTGGAATGTCCGAAGGCTGCAAGAGATCGAACATGTGATAGATTTGTGGCTGGAGATATGATGCTATCTTTTCCATTATAATATTGAATGGAGAGTCGACGGACAGTATTGTGCAGGTATAATGAGACATCAGACCTATCACTTTTTGTCATAAAATTCTCTTCTGTGCACTCATTTAAGATAAGATTCAGCATCATATCGTGTACCTTACAAGACAATACCTCATTTTGGTAGCTGACATCATTAGGTAGAATCATGCTTCTATTAACTAGCTCATTGAAATAATTACTTGCAACATCTTCTGCATCTTGTCCCTGCACCTTACTAACAAAACCTTCAGCTATCCATTGCATGACCACATCTTTCTTCCTAATTGTGTAATCCTCTGGATAAATGCCAAGATAAAGAAAGCAGGCCTTGAGATAATAAGGAAGGTTATTGTAGCTAAGCTGCAATATCTGTCTCATACCATCCAGTGCAGAGTATTTCCCAAATTTATTGCCCAAAGAATTCCTCACGTGTTCCCACTGTTCAACTCTTGTGGTTGCTTGATTGGCTAAAAGGCTAGAAATACTAACAATGGCAAGTGGCAAACCACTACATTTGTCTAAAATTTCAGTAGAAACTTCTCTGAGCTGTTCAGGGAAGGTATCCTCAGAACCAAATATTCTTTTAAAGAATAATCTTCTTGATAGTTGGTTATCTAGTGGCTCCAATTTATAAACATACTCATTGCGATAACTGCAACAAGCAATAGCTACAGTTTCAATGCGTGTAGTTGTTATAACTCTACTAGCCTGCTCATTTTTGGGGAGGGCACATCTAAGAATATCCCATGCTGATTCATCCCATATATCATCAAGTACGACAAAGTACCTGCACAAAAATTCATACAAAGCACATGGTTTCAACTAGGCTAATAAGTGATCTTCATAAGAGAAGACTACTTTCTTTTCCAAGAAATAACAGAAAGTGAACACTGCGTTGATAGTTATATGAATGATAGTTATATGAACAGTACGAGTTTTGGACTACTCATTCAATTTGATAATATCAGGTAATACTAAGGAGCATAAAGGAACACTATTTGGAACTAACCTAATGTTATATACTGACAACAACACACTAGATGATACTCCCTCCGTATCGGATTTAGAAGTCATTTTAGACAAGGTTTTTTTTTTTTTTTTTTTTGCGACGAAAGAAGAATTATATTAGATAATAGCTGGGTACAACAACACATTACAGTTCTTCTGGATTACACAAATATCCAGAAATTCATCTAAATTGTACCCACGCTGTGAATAGCTCCAGATCTCAAACCCAAACCTATTTGACGTTTTGTATGGATGACCGCACAGGCAAATACTCGGCACCAATTGTTTTCGGCCAGACAGTAGATGCCCAACATTCCTGCAGGCGGAGTTGAGAAACTTCTTCTTCTTCCTTGTGTCTTCCTTTTTCTTCTTTCTGCCACCGAAGAACGAGGAAGACTGATCTGAAAATTATTCTCCCTAGTCCTTCATGGTGGCCAGATCTAACCACAACAAAACGAAGAAGGGACCGGAGAAAATTATTCCATGGCGGCGGCATCATCTCCGCCTTGATGCCGCCGTTTGGAAACACAAGTCTCCATGTCGTCATGTCGATGAAGATGCTGATGCCATAGATGCCGCCTTCATCTTCAACATGTCCGCCATAGAGAAGACGATTCCACCCCACATCCTCGCCGTTGCCGGAGAAGAGCAGGAGGAAGAGATAAATCTCCAATACCAAGAAACTTGGCATGGAGAAGCCCTAAACCTAAAGACTCAATCTAATAGAAAAAACTTACTAGAAAACAATAGATCCCCACTCCCTCTGACCTCCGGCGATATGCCGGAGGAGGAGGGAGGAGAACCAGCAGTGGAGACACCGAACGGCGGCGGCGGCGGCGGCGGAGTCACACCCTAACCTAAAGCCGGGGGCCAAACTTGTGCGGTTGTGGGGGCTACATGAGAGCTGAAGCTGACTCGACATTTGGGTCAAACATTGGGAACATAAATCATGAATAACTTTTAGTTATTGAGTTTGGAAATGTGAAAACCATATGAATAGATTTGTCTTGAAAAATACTTTCATAAAAGTATAAATATATCACTTTGTGATGAGTATTTTTATAAAAATATAAAATCAAAGTTATACTTTGGAGACCGTGTCACTGTCCAAAACGACTTCTAAATCCAATACGGAGGGAGTATTTAGAAAGCATAGTTGACCAAAAGATTGCATGAAACATCATAAAAACATAAACTCAAGTACCTTTTGTCTTGTAGATGTTCTCTAAGGACATTAATGAGGTTCTGCACCTCACTAGGTTGAGAAGGTGGTTGTTGCCCAAGTTGTAAAAACATATTAGTGAGAATCCTTTTCAGGTCTGGTCTTTGCGAGACTGATACAAATGCCTGACAATCAAACTTCTCTCCAATCCTTTTGTACACCTCGTTGGCCAGCGTGGTCTTACCAAGACCGCCAATTCCTACAATAGATACCACCCTCAACCGTTGATCTTCATCTAGCAGCCACTTGACCAGCTGATTCCTTGGGCCATCAATGCCCTCAAGGCCATTTTCATCAGCATAAAGTGTGTGGAGGCGAGGGTCAATAGGCACATATTTAGATCTAGAGGCGCTCACATCGATCTTGTATCTTTTGCGACGATGACTCACCTCCATGACGCGAGTCTTGATCTGTTGCATTTCACTGGAAATACGAATTTTGGTTCTGACCATATTGATATGCTGAATGATCTTCTGAATGAAACCAGCTGTAGAACCATCCTGGCTGGCATGACGAATGACCTCATCAATCCAGTCCTCAATATCATTGGCCATCTCCCTTACTTGGCTCTTCCAATCCTTGGTCAGGGGATCCAGCTCCTCCTTGTCTGCTAGAATCTCCAGGAAGGCATTCATGGTGCTGAGTTCATCCCTGACGAATGACAAGTCCTTTGACGTGTTGCTGAACTTGAGATACTCTTCATCCATGAGGATAGTAAGCTTATCAAGAAGGGAGTTCATGACTCCCGTCGAGATGCTCACCAAGGCTTGCTCTACTCCTGCAGACATATGCGTATCTAATCACACTCACAAATTGATGGGCAGAAGCTTGATTTGGTCTGGACATGGAACACAAATACATGAACAGAAAAAAGAGGTAATGCAAGAGAAACGGTTCAAATATGCCTGCTTAACTAGGTTCTTCTATATGCTCTGGCAGCTGCAAGATACTGGTTTGGTGGATTATGACATATTGACTAAGCAAGTCGTTCAAAAGAAACTGTGTGAAAGATGAATCCACAGAAGCCAACAGTCCGGGTCAAAGAAGAACAGTCCACCAAGAAAAAAAAAAGCATTGACGAAGATGTGGCTATAATTTTAGTGATGACAGAGAAATCATGATAAAAAAATGAGGCATCAGCATAAATAAATGATTCATCCACGCAAATTTCTTTATAATATGGTTACTACTATGAAATAAAGTATTGTTTTACAGTGATCAGAAAGCTACTGCAACGGTTTACACCACAAACGCTGAACTGATTGCAATCATTGGCACTCAGGAAAAGATTAGCAGGTACGATCAAGGCAAGCAGCCAAGCAGTTCGTGGGGGGTCAAGCTAAGCCATCAGGCTATATTTAAAAAGAAAAAAAAAGAGAGAGAGAGAACAAAGCCGATCAAGGGACATAAGCTAAACAAAAAACTTTTCGAATGGAACGGCGACTTTTGAGGAATGTGTTTAATTGAGTTATATGGAGATGTTTATACCAAATCTAAGGATTAAAAATGTTACTATCGGGAGAAGAACGAGGACCTGCCATCCTCGCAGCATTGCAGGCTGCAGCAGCCAGTAGGTGAGAGCAGAGTTTTAGATTTGAAGCCAATAGAGCTTTCTTCCCCTTCTTTTTCAAATAACCCCGCATGGAAACGAGAAGCAAGCATGGTAGAAGAGTAGATTTAGGATAGCCGAAGAGTAGTAGCCGAGTATTGGACTGAATTTCTTACCGAAACAGTCGAGCGTCTCGGGCTCTGCCGCCTCTCCGTCGACGGTCGCCGCCCGCCCGCCGCAGCGGGGCAACTTCCCACACTGGTCCCGTACTAGATCTACAGTTCACCCCTGGCCCCCGTCGCGAGCACAGCGCCGCATTTGATGTCAGTAGCTACTACAAACGGGATCCGATCTCGCCGCCGTCCTCCGGCAACATGCCAGCCGCCAAATCTATCCTACTACAGAGTTGCCGTAAGCATGGAGGCCTTCCCTTCAACGCTCTTCTACCTTGTTCGGCTATACTCAAAAGTCAAAACTAAGGGACACATTATTCATAGGACCCAACCAAAGGATTCTTTGGCTCTTTTCTTCTCAGATACTCGGTTGACTTTGGCTCGTTATATGGCCTTGTTTAGTTTCAAAATTTTTTGGCTTATTTTGTGACATATGCATAAAATATTAAATGCAGACGAAATAAAAAATTAATTATACAGTTTGGTTAGAAATCACGAAGCTTAATTAGTCTATACGATTAGCCATAAGTGCTACAGTAACTCACATGTGCTAATGACGGCTTCATAAATTCGTCTCGCGGTTTCTTGGCGAGTTACGTAATTAGTTTTTTTATTACTACAAAAAAAAACCCTTCCGACATTCCCTGAAATATCTGATGTGGCATCCAAAATTTTTCACTAATTATAAAACTAATTACATATAATTTGTGAGAAGAATCTATTAAGTCTAAATAGTCCATAATTGATAATATGGTGCTACAGTAATTATTTGCTAGTAATAAATTAATTAGCCTTAATAGATTTATCTCGCGAATTACCCTCTAGTTGTGTGATTAGTTTTATAGTTAACTTATATTTAGTTTTTATAGTAAGCATCCGAATATAAGATACGACTAAATTTTAGCCCAAGAATCCAGACATCCTAAGTAAGAAAGGACTACCTGCAGAAGGAAAATCGACTCCATCACTGTAAGAGCATCTCTAAGAGTTTGCCAAAATTCACTTGGCAAAACTTGTAATTTTGCAACTCTCTAAAATATATGGCAAGTGAAAAAAAAGGCTCTCTCCAATAGTTTGGCATAATTCACTTGCCAAACACAGATCAAACTTACATCGGGAACCCCGAGACGTAAAAACAAAATTATGTTTATAGCCTTCTGCCTCTTGAAAACTTACATCGGGAACCCTAAAGCGTAAAACAAAATTGTTTTTCTACTCTTCCACCTCTTCTAATACGGTCGGATGCGTGCGAGTCGAAAGCGCATATATATGCGCCAAGACGGAGCTTTTTTTTCCCAACTTGGGATAAATGTCAACCCGAGATTGGGAACCGTTGGAGAAATTTTTTTTTCTATTTTTGCCCCAAAAAACTAAGAATGCCAATCTAAAATGGAGAACTGATGTAGATGCTCTAAGAAAGGATGACCTGAGAAAGAAAACTCGGTTTCAATCACACTGTGGGTCCCACACTGTGATGGGAATACAGTTTCATAATAAATATATTTTAAAATATAAATATCTGTACATTTTTCATAAAATTTGCCAAACTATTAGATTTACTTTTTCTTTTTGGACGGAGTTAGTAGTTTCTTTTCTACGAACCGTATATACCGCGTGCCCGTGAGAGACCCGGTCTTTTTCTCATCTAAAAGACCTCCCTTGATTGCTTGACACATGGCTGACGTACCAATCTCAAAGCAACCTTCAATTCCATACTCCCATCTCCGTCAACGACGCCGTTACCTCCTTCCTCAGATAACAACATTGCGAGGAAAAAAAAGAAATTACTTCTCGACTCTCCCCCAAATCCTCTTCCGTGCGTCCCCAGCTCACCGCCACTCGCCGGCACCGGCGTCCACGGCCTTGCTGCCATGGCGGGCATCATGCGCGTGTTGGTTGCGGCGCCATGGGGGAGCTCGCTCGATCTCGTCCAGCAGCAGAAGCCGCGGGAGTCGAAGGTGTCCGGCACCGACAACAACGCCGCGATTCGCATCTGGATAGGGGAAACGTGAAAGAGATAGGAGATGGGAGGGAGGAAGCTAATCTCCGATTGCCGTGTGCCGCGAACCTGCGAGCTCAGCCCCTATCTCCATTGGGCGGCAGGTCGGCGAGCTAATCCCCAGCAACCACGGAAGGCGTGCGGGCGAGCTCGGTCCATCTGCAGGTCCGTGAAGCAGCAACAGCAGGCAGGTAAGTGTTGTGTCGAAGCCGTCGCAACTCGCAATGCTGCTTCAGGCGTGGCGGAGCTCCATGTCTTTGTGGTAATTGATATTAGATTAACTGATGGGAGAATATTGACTCGGGCTTTGTGATTGTTCTACAGTTTGTGCAGGGATCTACAAGGAGGAGCAATGTCATATCAGAGCTTCTGCTCGCAAGGCCATGGAGGAAGCTGTGGGTTCCCTGCTGCCGCAGCGTACCATTAGTCTCCCTGTCTAATTTCTCCGTGTCGTTGTTTTCTGATTACTTTCTCTGTGTTGTAGTCATAGGATATGTTAGACTGTATTATTTCTAGTTGCCTATTCAATCCATATCTGAATATATGTTTGATGCACATATAGTTGAGTTTGTGACAGATGAAACCTTTGCACCTGGTCATTCTGTTCTCTTTTTTTTTTCCAAAAGTGAAATGTGTATAGGCTGGTGTTGATGGGAACTTTAGAAATCCCTATGCACGAACTGTTTTTCTGATGGCACTGTGTGAGGGCTTAACCGAAATTGTTTCAATCTCTCTGACTGCAGAGATCAGGTTGTTAAAATACTCAAAGTAGAATTAAGAGCGAGTATTTTGTTGACACTCCTTGAACAAAAGCGAATGCATCTCTGCCAGACTGGAGAGCTGATGGGATAATCAACACTATGAAACTTATGCTTCTTAAATCTCAGGTACGTCTAGAAATCACATATCCTATTGCATCTCTGCGAAATTGATTTCTTCACTTCTATCAATACCTTTACATTTTAATTCCTCACACCCTAATGGACAAACATGCTGAACCAAGGAACCTTCCCAGCAAAAAAATAAAAAACAAAAAATACAGAGACAAGCAAAATATGATAAGATGATTTGTGTAGCAGTATATCAATATAATAGTAATGAAAAAGGTGACATCTTGCTGGTTCTTGCTTACATCAAGTTGCAAAGTGCATGAATATTAAAACCTGAATCATTATTTCATTTATCAAATTCTAAGCGACGAGAAGTAGACACTGCATGATGAGTTTGAAGTAGGAGATTTGTAAACTCTCCTCCGATTAGTGGAATGAACATGGAGTTATCTCCGAATGGCATCAGCATATTGCTTGATGCAAATGTTGTAGCAGCTGAGTTGAAGTGCCCCTGTAGCAATTTATAGTCTCGGAATGAAAAGGCATTACAAACTGAAATAAATTGTTGCTAAAGGAAATCCAGGCTTTGGTTAATCTTACAGGCTGCTGTGAAGTTCCAGGTAGATTTACGTTGGATGATTGCCTTGAATCATCTACTGTAGATAGATGCAAACAATCAGTTGTTATATAGTGAAAATTAGCAAATCACAGACAAGTTATTATGCATACCTTTCTTCTTTTTAGTTCTCTTCCTCCTTTTTTGTTTGTTGAAGGATTTTTATTTCCTCCTTCAAGTACACTTTTTGATCTTTTAATTGTCGGAACTTTTTTATGTGGAGGTACTTTAAATGATATGCGTTCCTCGGCGACATCTTGGGAACACATGAGAAAACATTGCGGTGCTTCTTTTTCATTCAAGTTTACCTGGCTCAACAAATGTTCGACTTCTAAAGTCATCTTGTCAAAACCATCATCCAAGTGCTGAAGAACCTTCTGCGAAGCTGCACATTTCAGCGCAACTGATATCATTTTCCGGGAGAGAAGTGCACTCGAAATGGGTAAGTCATCACACCGATGTTGCTTGTTAGTAGATAAGGTGTCCCTTTTTGCATACTTTGTCCATCGATTCAGTATGTACCTAGGAGGCAAAGTGATAATATTGTTTTGGCTGAAGACTTGTAGTATGTGCTTGCATAACAAACCTGCATGATAGCAAAGAACTATTAGATATGATATGACATATACATCCAAACAAATTGCATGACATTTTAATCATATCCACTTACCTAAACAGTCATACTTTTTGCATGAACAAGATACTTCCACGTCATTTGAATTTAAAGTAACAAAGTGGCCTCATCCCAGCTCCACTCCATGGATGCTATCTTGTATGAGCTTACTGTCCCCTCCTCGATACCAATGTGCATGAAAGAACAAACTGCCTTTTGAATTCCTCCTCAAAAATGGCATACATCTTTCTTGTATATGATTCAGCAAATGCCTTTAACAAAGGTAAGTTGCTAACACGTAGAATCGGATTTGAACTCCGTGATTTGTAATCTTCATACAACTCATTTCCACGAAGGCGTGCAAAATAGCATTTGTCAAATTCTATCAACAGCTTCTGAAATGGATAGCTTTCTACGGAAAGTTCTTTTAAACACATTATTCATACCTTCACTCCTTTGAGTGGATGTCATGTCTGCACAAAATGAATCACGGCGGTAGACGGTAGCCCATTTCTCACGTAGTGCATATAAATTTTGCAACCATGAATTCTGTTCAAGGCCATAGGTGGCCAGTAATTTTGCCACTTCTTGTTAAAATGTGCTATTGACCTTTCTTCATATACACAATGCTTGAAATCCTTCGAAAAAATCCTCATTATCTGAAATTACTTGGCTGAGGTATCTTGCAAAGATTCTGGTATATGTGCCAAAGGCAAAGGCGATGACTTGAGTTTGGAAAAACAAGCTTAATTGCCTTTTCCATTGCAGCACATTGATCTGTAAAAATTGTAACAAAGGTTGCTTTGCGCACATTGCTTTCAAAAAATTACTAAAAACCCAAACAAATGACTCAGCACTTTCATCAAACAATAGTGCAGCTCCAAAAATAATAGTTTGCCTATGATGATTTGTTCCAAGAATAGGAGCAAAATGCATTTCAGGTTTATTTGTCTGAAATGTGGTGTCGACGCACATGACATCCCCAAAGCAAGCATAATCTGCAATGGCCTGACCATCTGCCCAAAAGAAATTACATATTTGTCCATCCTCTTTGTTTAATTGAACAGCATAATAGAAAGAAGGATCTTCAACTTGCTTATTCTCTAAATATTCCATTATTGTTTGTGCATCTTGGGCTTCCAAGTATCTTTTACGCTCGCGACCAATGAAGTTATTGCAATCCATTTTCAAGAAATGCACATTCTCAGCTCCACCTGACCATCGCTGAAAAAATTCATATATTTTAGTTGTCTTAATTCCAGCTTGGCGCATTTTGCTAATGATATGCTCATCTGCTTTTGTCATACGCCGCTGCGATCTAAGCATATGTGTCTTGTCTGAGCTTACAAAGCTATGATTGTGAGAGAGAATGACTTTCTGGATCATCCAAATCCCTTCTCAAGAAATGTAGAACTGAACGCGAGCATTGCAACATGTCCTAGTTGAAGCACGTTCTTTCTTTGGTTGATATTTTGGATTCGTGTTCTTTTGACCTTCATTGCTGCAAATAAAGTACTTTGAAGATAATGTGCCATCTGCTCTATGTTTTGTGTGGCATTTCTTGATACTGAATCCAACTTTTCTAGCATATGCATTATAAAACATATATGCATCTTCCTCTGAAGTAAAGGTCATGCCAACCTTTGGCACAAATTCAGCTGACAAAGTTTGGTTATTATCCTACGTACAACAAAACATATTGTCCCATTTCAGTTTACTTGTACTGAAGCTGTCCTTAATAAATAGTAAATTTGTTATGAATCAATGGGGTACAGAAATGTCTCACTGACCTCTAAATCTGCTGCAGCTATTTGTTCAGATTCCTCGTTGCCGGAGCTGAAATCTCCATCACCATCTTCAAAGTTGGGGGAAGAGTTCTCGCCCACATCACCTGGAACAGTCGGCTGCAATATGGAGGCGGAAGACAAATCTGGGAACATGCCGTTAGCAGGAAGGGGGAGAAGCTCCTGAGCGCAAGCTCAAATGTCTGCTTTCTTTTTCTTTTGATCTCTTGGCACCACTGTGGATAGCAGGACTATGTAAGGAACATGTAAAAATGTGGCCGGATGAAGCTTCTGGTGGAAGTAAATAACACTTGTATCGGTGTCTTCCTCTGGAAGACGTCCGCTGAACACCGACGGCAAGAAACGTATGCTTTCTAACGGCGTCAATAAATGCAACTGAAGTTAGGGACTCATTTATTGCTTCAAGTTTGGTACACATGCCATGTGTCAACTAGGCCTTGTTCTCTTGCAATGAAAGTTGCAACTTTCATGCAACTTTTCCATCACATCAATTTCTACCCGCATGTATAGAGCAGTAAATGTTAGTAAAAAAAAACTAATTATACGGTTTAGTTCTAAATCACGTGATGAATCTTTTGAGCCTAGTTGGACCACGATTGGACAATATTTACCAAATACAAACGAAAGTACTACAAATAAGGGAATACAACTTTCTTACGAACTAAACAATGCCCTAAAGGGGGGGTGGGGGGGTCGTCTTTCGTTTGAGAAAAAGACCAGGTCTCTCACAATCTGCTTCTCTGCGTCGAAGGCCACCCGAGTCCCGGGCCGGGGACAACAAACGCAAGCCAGGGACTCCGTCCTGCTGCTTGTGCTGTGGCCTGTGGGACAGGTCGACTGCACGACAGCACACCGCCGGCCGTGCTGCGTGCTCGGTGTCAGCCAGCCCGGCGCCACAGTGCTCCGCTCCGATCCGTGCCGCCTACGAAACCACCACCCGTCCGGATCAGGATATATACGAGCGGCAAGCCTCGTCATCCTCGGCATCCCCTCCGCTGTTTCATTTGGGTTGGCTCTTGGCTGCTTGTCGGAGTCATCTCCTTTTCCAAATCACACTCACATTTCCCACATCCACCGTTTAATTTAACAAACAATCCCCGCCGCCGTCGCCCTCCCCGTCCCCCTCCTAAACCCCGCGACAACCCCGGCGGCGACCAACCATGGCCTTCCCTCCGCTAAACCCTACTGCTCCACCCCAACCAACCCCCACACCCCTCCCCTTCCCCATCCCCTCCCTCTCCGTCCGCGCCTCCGCCGCCCCACGCTCCGCCCATGGCCTCTCCGCCGCCGCCACCGGCGGCGGCAAGTCCATCCCCAGCACCGTCCGCCTCCGCGCGTTCGCGCAGCGCATCCGCGCCTCGCAGCCGCAGCCGCCGCATCGGCGTCGTCGTCCCGAGTACGTGCCCCACCGCATCGACGACCCAAACTACGTGCGCATCTTCGACACGACGCTGCGCGACGGGGAGCAGTCCCCGGGCGCCACGATGACGAGCGCCGAGAAGCTCGTCGTGGCGCGGCAGCTGGCCCGCCTCGGCGTCGACATCATCGAGGCCGGGTTCCCGGCCTCCTCCCCCGACGACCTCGACGCCGTGCGCTCCATCGCCATCGAGGTCGGCAACCCGCCCGCTGGGGCGGACCACGTGCCCGTCATCTGCGGCCTCTCGCGGTGTAATAAGAGGGATATTGATGCGGCGTGGGAGGCTGTTAGGCACGCGCGCAGGCCCAGGATCCATACGTTCATCGCTACCAGCGAGATCCATATGCAGCATAAGCTTAGGAAGACGCCCGAGCAGGTTGTTGCTGTTGCCAAGGAGATGGTGGCGTATGCGCGCAGCCTTGGGTGCCCCGATGTCGAGTTCAGCCCGGAGGATGCCGGCAGGTATGGCTCTTCACAGCTTTGTTGCTGTTGGGGAACAATAGTACTCGCAAATTTTGTTGATTGCTCAATGTTCGTAGCTTTTGTTTCAGTAGTAGGCATAATAATGAGTAACGGTCCAAGTATTCGGTACATGAAGCTGTAATCTGGTCAGGAACTTCCAGCCTATGTAACTCAAGTTCTCAAAGCCATCCACTAATCTATTGTGCAGTTTGCACCGAGGGGTCAATTTTAGTGGAACAGAGTTGGTTGTGATGTAGACTTGTTAACAAATACTGAGCTGTAGTTTCTTCTCTAGTTTCAAAAGTAGCTCAGCTTGGGAGGGGAAAAAATGCTGGCTAGGAGTATTACATTTTGGAAGCAACCTGCAAATCAAAACAGAGCAATAGTTTCTCACAACCCAAATTTTTCTGCTATGTTCGGTCTTAAGTAGGCTTGCAAGCTTATTGGTGCATCCAAATTATTTTGGTTGGTCTTGGCCAATTTAACTTGTGTAAATGGAATGCAAAATTTTAGCTCATCCTGGGATAACCTTAAAATTTTGTACTATTATTTCACAAACAAAGGATCCTTTCCTCCCCTGTTTTTCTTAAGGCTGTGGCCTAATAGATTTCACTTTGCCAATTATTTTCAAGGTCAAATCGAGAGTTCCTGTATCATATACTGGAGGAAGTCATAAAAGCTGGGGCAACCACTCTTAATATCCCAGACACTGTCGGATATACTCTTCCTTATGAATTTGGGAAGTTGATTGCTGACATAAAGGCAAACACTCCTGGAATTGAAAATGCTATCATTTCCACTCATTGCCAGAATGACCTTGGTCTTGCAACGGCCAACACATTAGCGGTACAACCTTTTCTTTATTTGTTTCTGTTTTTATACAATTTATTATCATTTGTCTACTCTTTAACCAGGTTACTAATTTGACTTACCTTTAGGGAGCTCGTGCAGGAGCACGACAGTTAGAGGTGACTATTAATGGTATTGGTGAAAGAGCTGGAAATGCTTCATTGGAAGAGGTGAGCTCATGTAGCTGGCATATTATATGTTGATATACCTTACACATATTATATGACTAATTTTGGAAAGGAATCTGAATTGGCTTGATAGAGTGTTTTTACATGCCTAATATTTCTGATCCTCTATTCAGGTTGTCATGGCAATTAAATGTCGTGGGGAGCTCTTAGATGGTCTATATACGGGAATCAACTCCCAACATATTACTTTGACAAGCAAAATGGTACAATAATTGTCTTTTCTATTTGTTTTCTTTTCTACCTCTTTTGTATTTTTCAGATGACTGAAATTTCTTGCGCAAATGCTCTAATTATTCTAGGTACAAGAGCACAGTGGACTTCACGTACAACCCCATAAAGCTATTGTTGGTGCTAATGCCTTTGCTCACGAAAGTGGCATTCATCAGGTAAACATATTCAGTCTCCTTGCTGCCATTAACGTTTTGGAATTGTAGTTGTGGTGGGTTGGTTGTTTCTAAATCCTTAACATTGATCCTTTTCACCTCTTTGGTAATTGATTCTGAACTTTTAGATAATTGTATTTTCACCTTTGTGATCGATCAATCATGATTTCACCTTGCATCAATGCTCTGAGCCTCTGAGATATATAATTTTTTAACTAATGATATTGTTGATGTATGATTTAACTATTTTTATAAACTCTGTTGGTTATAGGCTGATTGGTTCTTCATATTCACTTTTCTTTTGTTTCCTTATTTTTTTTACAGGATGGGATGCTTAAATATAAAGGAACATATGAAATAATATCACCCGATGATATTGGTTTAACACGTGCAAATGAATTTGGTATTGTTCTTGGGAAACTCAGGTATTATGCAGCCTACCGTCCCCACTTGACTAACGTTTCTCCAATATTCTGCTGTGATGTCTTCAATTGGATTTCTCTTACCAACTTTCTAGTTTTTCACTTTTGCCTGATTTGGTATGCATCCTCTGACTAATGAGCCACAAATGCTTAGATTCTGAATGCCCATGTATTTGGCTACTAAATAAGTATTAACTGTTGGTGACATGTGTATAGGTAGTGTAATTAGTAGTAGCGTAATGATGTAAACCAGTACACTTAGTCACAACCTATACCCTCTAATTCTGTATTTATGCAACGATGTGTTGTAAACTTGAACCTTGATTGTTTAATGTGGCAAATGTTGGTATTTCATTAGTCTATTTATCATGGTTATTCTTCTATGATTGTTGGCTTGATATAAAACTTCTAGCTTAGCTGAATTAAATATTTTGTGCTAAAATACAATTGGACAGGGATACTAAATTGATAAAATAAGACAAATTTTTAGAATCTCATCCATACTAATGTACTAATGCTTTCTGTTCTTGTCCAGTGGAAGGCACGCTGTGAGATCTAAGCTAGTGGAGGTACAGCTTGAATATTTCTTTGTTTTTCTTGCCACAAGCCCACAGCTAGCGGGGTCTTTTCTTACTGTTACTGAATGGCATCCTGTTTTTCCAAACTGTAGCTTGGATATGAAATCAGTGACAAGGAATTTGAAGATTTCTTTAAACGCTACAAAGAGGTTGCGGAGAAGAAAAAGGTGACTCTTAAGTACTTGCTCTATTGCTTGTGTGATACTTTCTATCCTTCAATTGTTGTATTTTAAAAATTACATGCATTTGATTAATAACCTCTAACTTTTTCTTTGCCATGGCCTTTTTTTTTCCCTCTGCATGTTTATTGAACTGTAACATCTGCATTGAGGACTGCTTGCTTTCATGCTCAATTTATGCATCAAATCTTTATTATAATCTGTAGCTGTAATTTCTGATATGCACTATGCATTGAAACTCACAAGTTAGTTCACCATTTGCAGCGTGTGACTGATGAAGATATAGAAGCATTATTGTCAGATGAGATATTCCAGCCTAAGGTTATTTGGTCGCTTGCTGATGTACAGGTATAACTGAGCTGTAGTTGACTAAACTTTGGTTAATAGGAACATGGTATTCTTATCTTGAAATGCTATGCATCCCTTGCAGGCAACATGTGGAACACTTGGCCTATCTACAGCAACTGTGAAACTGATAGGACCAGATGGAGAGGAGAAAATAGCATGTTCAGTTGGAACAGGTCCAGTTGATGCAGCTTACAAGGCTGTTGACCAAATAATCCAGGTTAGTTGCTTTCAGGATATTGATCTTTCTTGCATTGGTTCATGATCTCTAACAAGGTGGAATATTGATCCATTATGTTTTTGGTTATAAAACTGCTTTTATCTGATGAATCTGTAGTTTATTTTCATCATTATAAACCCACTAAAATGCAGTCTTTACTAGGATTTGCATGAAATTTATCACCAGCAGATGAATTCCATGAGAAAGGATACAGTGGTTCGATGTTAAAAATGAAATTGCATATATGTAGCAGCATGACTTGTGGATACGATGATTTATCACAGTATCGAGTCTGGTTATATATTGTAGCACCTTGAGAAAGAAATGAAAGGGTCAGTTGAGATACCTGGAAAGGTTCCGCAGGCCATTTCTATACTTGTGGTATCATGCAATGTGGTATGCATTTTCTGGGAACCATTTCTATACTTGTGGTATCATGCAATGTGGTATGCATTTTCTGAAATTTGGCATCTTCTGATTTAGCGTGTTTACTTCGGGTAGTAGGCATTTTGAGTAGAAAATAACTGGTGTGTCAAAAAGTGCTTAGAAGATGTAAACATGGTTTGGCACCTATCAGTCTTGAGTAGAGAAATTCAAATGGACTAAGTAACTTACTGATGCAGCCAGGATTGGGCCCCAATGCATCCACTCAATTATTTTATTTCATTGATTAATCGTTGGATCAAAACCAAGAGAAGTCTAATCGGACTTGCTATCTGCAGATTCCAACTGTTCTCCGAGAATATGGTATGACTTCAGTCACAGAAGGCATTGACGCAATTGCGACAACTCGAGTGGTTATCACTGGAGATGTGACCAACAACTCGAAGCATGCCTTGACTGGTCACTCTTTCAACCGCTCCTTCAGGTAGCCCATTCAAATCTGGTTTCATTTTTTCCATGCTTCTGCCATTCCCTTCTTCTCTTAACAAATATCTGTGTTTGCTGACTTCAGCGGGAGTGGGGCAGCAATGGACATTGTTGTGTCCAGCGTCAGAGCTTACCTGAGTGCCCTGAACAAGATGTGCAGCTTTGCTGGCGCCGCAAAAGCCAGCAGTGAAGTACCTGAGAGTGCAAGCGTTCAACGCACAGAGTGAGCTCGGCGTTCGTTTTGGTTCTCATATGGGCTGTGCGATGTAAGAGCTTGAGCTACTGTTATAGAGTGGCGTTTCGTTTCAGTAACAGGCTGTTCAATATCGGGGTTTCCCTTGTCAGTGTGGTGATTGTGCTGTTCCTTTTTTGTGAGGATAGTCCCTTTAGCTTAGAACATGCAGGAAATTTTGGCCCTATGTAGTGTACTATTTGTATCTTATATGAACCATAATTAATGAAATAATATTAGGGTCCATCTAGCCGCCCATGTCTACCACCAGTCTACCACCAATTTGTCGGGCCTTTTTTCCCGAGGAATCCAACGTACTGGAGATTTGATTGACTTGTATATGAGCTACATATTATATATGATTTGAATTGAAGTAGTGTCGAAAGGAGAGAATAGATATATGTGTGAAAAGAAAGGATGAAATAGGGCCCGGATTCGATTGACTTTACTGGATTTGAGTCTATAAAAATAAGGTCTAATTAAAGGACGCATGAAAGTAGGGAAGCCTTTGAATCAAAAGTAGAGCATTGATTTGAGCACTATTATATTGTTGGAATTTCTCCTGGTTATCGTTTGTTGTTCGATCTTTGGCGCTGTGTATCTCCATTATTCATTTGTACAGTTCAGTGTGAGCTACTGCTCTTGCCTGGTGTTTTTTTTAAAAAAAAAAGAAAAAGAAAACAAGTCTCTATTTCCTACTGTATGGGTGAGATGTAGTGCGGGAAAGCACGAACTGGCGCCGGAATCTTTTGCTTGCGCCACTGAGCCAATGGGCCAAGCGTAGCGCCGGATCCATGACGGAAACGATGCCCATGGGCCATGGCCGACCCGGGCTCGGGATCGGATTTGCCGGCCTGTTGACATCACATCCCCCGCCTCGTCTTATCTATAAAGATACTTTATTTTTGGTGAACCGGGATCGCACTATTCATCGCACTGTTCGCCATACCGGGATCCCCTCACATGTTCCTGTTCATCTACAGTAACAAATCCCGTCCACAGTCCCAGGATCGCACTGTACACAACGGGATAGTACTGTTCACGGTACCAGGAACGCACTGTCCTCCACGGGATCGTACTGTTCATCCGTTGCTGTTCTGCCTGACACGTTACTGTTCATACCTCCATTTCCCAGTTCCCCCTTTTTTAAGCCTCATCACCACGCGAAGCGTGGGGGCCTCACTCTAGTTATCTATAAAGATACTTTATTTTTGGTGAACCGGGATCGCACTATTCATCGCACTGCTTCGCCATACCGGGATCCCCTCACATGTTCCTGTTCATCTACAGTAACAAATCCGTCCACGTCCCCGTGGATCGCACTGTACACAACGGGATAGTACTGTTCACAGTACCAGGAACGCACTGTCCTCCACGGGATCGTACTGTTCATCCGTTGCTGTTCTGCCTGACACGTTACTGTTCATACCTCCATTTTCCAGTTCCCCCTTTTTTAAGCCTCATCACCACGCGAAGCGTGGGGGCCTCACTCTAGTTATCTTATATAATTCCGGCGAGCGCGCATAGTTTCCTATCACGAGTTCACGACACCCGGCCGGCCCATTCATCTTCTCCGATCCGCCGCCACCGGTGCACCGAGATAAAAAGATGATGGACGGCGACGCTTCATCGGCGGCCGCCGACGAGATGTCTGTTGCGGACCCCGAGCTGCCGCAGCCGAACGCGTGGCCGCCGCTGGGCCCCTCGGAGAACGACGCCGTTGTCGTGCGGATGTACGCTCGTCTCTACGGTGACCGTGGCCTCGTGCTTTCAAAGGATGCCATTGGGCGGCTCAAACACGGGCATAGCGCCATCTTCTTCCGTAGTACTACTCGCGACGGTGACGGGGAGGCAACCCGCGACACGGCGACGTCGACGGCGACGCCGACGCCGGAGCGGACGACGACTACGACGACGCATACGACGGCTTCAGCTGGCGCCGTCCCGGCGTCCGGCGTGGCCATAGTCTGCCTGCCGGGAGACGACCGTGGGCGAAAAGCGAGGCGAGGGAGAGTGGCAAAGGCGCCGTGTGCCTGACGAGTACGAGGCCGGCGACGCGCTGAGGACCATGCCGTGCGCGCACGGCTTCCACGAGCGCTGCATCTTCGAGTGGCTCCGTGCCAGCCGCCTCTGCCCGCTCTGCCGCTTCGCGCTGCCGCCTGAGGAGGGCACGGAGGCCGACGACGACGTGGAGGAGCACGAAGGGGAGGCTGATGATGACGACGATGCATTGGAGTATCTACGATGATTCATGTTAATTGTAGCGTGATGCCGTGATGATGGAGATGAACACTGCTGTATACCCTAAAACAGATTTTAGAAAATTGTGATATTGATTATTAGTGAGAATCTAATTAAGATTCATGTGTGTAGTACCTACTATTCTTGTTTGTAACGAGATGGAGATGAAGCCGCTATATACTGCACCCAAAAACAAATTTTAAACAATTGTGAGGATGGTATATGTGTAATTGGCCTATATATTTCTTTATTTTTTTGAGAATTTCACAGTACGATACATACGCTCATAACACGCTTGTATACTCATGTTGACACTCGTTAGCGTCAACTTTTACTAGGGCTTTTTACCCGAATGAAAACAAGAAAACACACTAGTCTAGGGCTTTATCCGACAAATTCCACGAGTTTTGCATATTCTGTATTTTCCAGGGTGATTTTCAGAAAAGCTAAAAAAGAGGGATTCTAGTGCAAAATAAGCACGAAAACTTATCCGCCACGGAAATATCACGATTGGGCTCAGGAACCATCTAGAAGACACCCAAAGCAACGGGACCCCGAGAGGGAGGAAAAGTGGGGCCGGGCCGGCCCCACCTTGGGGCCCGGCGCCCCGCTGCTAGGGTTTCGCCCCCTTCCGAAGCTTCCTCCACCGCCTACGAGGAATCATCTTGGCCCTTGGTTAAGTCGGTTTGATCTGCTGGGCGCGCACGCCGATCCCATCCGGGCTATAAATAAAGGGGTAGACCCCCTCCTAAAGCATCAAGTCATTTGGAGATCCGCCCATCAAGAGCCTTCTCTAGTTCATCGAGCCTCTCTAGTTCATAGCTTTAGCCTAGTTAGATTAGAAGTAGAAGAGTTCTAGTTCTTCACGGGATCCGGAGCCCCTCGCGTCTGCGGGAGCGCGGAGTTCGGTATAGATCTAGTACCTTTCTCTTATTGTATTCATTATGATTCGTGCAACATTGTTCTTAATCTCTTATATATTCTTAATTGCAATAGTCATTGTCTACTTTGATTATATGTCTAGGATAGTTGGTTTGATCTTATTGAATTCATGTAATTGCTCAGATAGCGTTTACCCAAGCGTCATTGGGTAGATGGTAGACAATATGTAGACGTGGTGTCTAGATATCTTGTTTATCTGCGAGTGCACCCCGACGTGTTGGGACGTGTGGTAGTCCGCGCAGTGACAAATGCGTTGGTTCCTCCTCAGAGTCCACCCTCCATACGTAGGGACTAGCATGGGCACGATCGCGAAGGAGGTGACCCTTGTGTCTTAATACCCTCATTAGTTGATGCCTCTTTACATGTGATAATGATATAGGGTTAACTTAACAATGATTGCTAGATGTAGTTGCACTAACTAGAGTTATTCATTGACGTAGTTATTGAATTACCTTAGTATTTATTCTTGAGTTTATCCATTGGCTAGCTATTGTTATGACTAGAAGAGCTCGATGTTTATCTATTTATGATGACTGATCATTATCATTATTTATCATATATATCTTTTATCACGTGACTTATCCCTGTTATGAGTAGGATTCTAGTTATGGTTTGCCTTTCACATCAATAGTATATGTTATAGTTTATAAGTCCTACATATAGACCTTCCCAAAGGTATAAATATAAATCGACAACCCGGTAGACTTCCCTAGGTAAAATGCTACAACGGTATAATTATCTGTCCGCTTGCGTAACCCAATTAGTTTATATTCTTATCTTTATATTCATATCTTTTTATTTCTGCCTAGTCATATTGAATACATGTAATTCTATAGTTATTTCTTAAGCAATATGATTGAGGATGGCAACTTAATTCATGCTTAGGAATGATAGTGATAAATAGGTGGCTAGTTGCTAATGACAAGTTAATTATATACCGACCATTTCTCGACGTTATTGCTAGGGGTAGGATTTATCTCGCTTTTTAGTAGTGACGTTAGAAATGCCAACAACTCACATACGCAAAACTTACTTCTATGAGCACCTCCGAAGACTCCAAAGAGATCTAGAGATTTCTCGGTCACCACCGGCGCCTCGTCGTCCACGGAAACGTCGCTACCACTTAATGCATAACGCCAATAAATCCTGAAAAATCCCAGGAAAAGGTGACAGTCCTACCCCTATTTGTCAGGAAAAAACGATATAAACATATGGTGTGGTAGATTGCTTAAACAGTTGGAAACATGAAAACTACGGCCATTTCTATATTTATGCATGGTTTTATTAGTTACCATTTTTGTTTTTCTAAAGAATAAATAAATTCTCGAAAATGAGCTCAAGTAAACAATAATCACCACTTCTGTTAATTTCCATCTTGCACACACCCCAACCTAGTAGCCAATAATTACCAAAGACTTGAGGTGGGTTGTTGCAGTGTGTGTTAACAAAGTTAACCATGGTTAAATTTATTTATTTATAAAGAGAGGTAAAATAGTTATTTTCAAAGATAAAACAAGATTTTTCTTTGTGTAGTTCTTATCATGTAGAATCTAACGGATTTTATTGTATAATTTTAGGGCATTTGTATGATTTTATATCTATTTTATAAAAGTATTTGGTTGGGCGCGGTGTCCACTAGCAAATTTAAAAAGAATCAAAGTGTCCTTCAATAAATCTCAACTTTTTTCAATATCCAAGAAGAAAGAGCAAATCACTTCTAGTGTCCTGTGGCTAAATTCTCCTATCTTATATCAGTTTCCCCTACTTTAGTTTTGGTCGGTATACTAGTTAGTTATCGTCTTTTATAACTACTGTTTCCTTGAGAATAAATATGATACTGAATGGTCCTTGGGGAAATTCTACAATGGTGTTTTGTGAGCTTGCAGAATATTCTATTTAAGTATAAAAAATACCAACAATGGATGCTTCATTCAAGTCAAGGTGGCTCCTAGGGATCTTCATTTGGTCTAGGGTGTCAATGAGAGGATGTTTTGCTCGCTCCCCATCCATGTGCACCCTCAAGATGTGAGTGTGCCTGATGATCAAGTTGATGATGAGGGAAAATAGCCTAGGCTAGGCATGCTCGGGGTAGTCGTCCTGGCAGAGAAGGTGATCGGTACCTCCGAACATCGTAGGTGCTGGGGCATCATGGGTCCAACCTGTAACATTCTAAATGTTAAACATGATTGCTTTGCATTTTCATTTTGCATAACGCATCATTATGCATAAAATCATGAGCATAGGAATTTGCAAGTTCTATGTGTGCAACACCTATGTTTGTTAAGGGATTCTAAATTTGACTCAAACTGGTTTAGAATTCAAAATAAAGTAGGGTTTATATTTAAACTTTTGTCAAATCATGCTTCCATAAACTTGTATGTGCCATAAATGCCTTTATCAAGTTGCTAAGCAATTTAGAGTGTAAGTTTATATTCTTTTTAGTTTTTGGGGTTAAGCCCTAAATAAAAGTTGTAGTACAATTTATGTGCTACAAAAGTTATTTAAGGGCCCAAGGCTAAATCTTTCTTTAAATTGTCCAAAAACTAGCCTTAAAATTGAACTCAGTGTTAGTGGATAAAGACAGAAAATTTTTCTAAGTCCCTGATTTTCAGCAGCAACATTCGATTTTCAGGGCTAAGCAATTTTATTTTTCATGAATAAAACTGGAAACCAATTCCATCACTTGTTAGTAAAAGGTTTGTACTTTGATATTGTGTGATTGGTTGAGTTTGATCAGTGATATGTGGTTCTTAAATAATTACTAAAAGTAGCTAATCACTGCAATTGGCGTCCTGTTTAAACTGAATCAAGTACACAGTTTGCTTTTAGGGCAGTTCAGCAGCCTGTAGTTTGCAAACCTTTGGGATTTAGTTAGTGATCCTTTTGACAAAGTTGTAGAACACCTATAGGAGATCACCACGGTGCAAGTGGTTTGCAATTTGGTTGCTTGAGCTAGGAGTTATCGAGAGCTAAACTTTACATTTTCAGTCGGCTACAGTAACCAAGCAGCAGCAGCAGCTTCTCGACACTTTTGCCGTGCCCGACGGTGATTCGTCGCTGCTGCCACACCACACCCGCGCTGTTGCTCAAGTCGCCCTGGCCAGTATTGAGTGGAGAGCTCATGCTCATGCCCATGCCGCTCCTTGAGCCGCCAGCTCGCCGTCGCTCTCCCTTCTCCTCTCTTCTGCTCATGCCGCCACGGGAACGGCCGTCCGCATTTCACTCGCGCGCGGCAATGCCTTGCCAACCACGTAAACGAGCTCGCGAACTCGCCAACTCCCTCTCCCTCCTTCTTCTATCCTATTTAAGCCGTTGCACGGCCGCCGCCGTTTGCTTTTCTTCTTCTTTCCGCCGATGACAGAGCTATACTCCGTCGTCAAATTCGCGGCCATCGCTTGATTAACATCCAATTCCTCTTGTACACCGCTCCGCAATTCCACTGCGAAGCCATCGAGCCCACTCTTGTTTTCTATCATCGACGGAGTCGCCTGCGTGAGATCGTCTTCTTCAGAGCCGGCCGAACTCCGCCCGCCGTGCCATGCGCGCCGAGCTCTCGGGTGAGTTCCGTGACCGCCCGGCGCTCATCCACGCTCCACCCTGACGCCGTGAACACTGTCGTCCCTTCGCTTCCACTTCTACCACGTCAGTCAACCCGGAACAGCCGCTCACCACCGGAGCACGCCGCTGTCTTCGCCGTACCGCCGCTCTCGCTGCTCCGCCGCATCGCTAGTTCAACCCGGGGGTCAATCAAGTCACGGTGAGCACCCTAGAGGTCTAGCGCAGCTTTGCTGGGTCCTTCGTGACCGTCATGGCCGGAAGCGCCACCGCGCCGCCGCCGTGCCGCAGCCCGAGCCGCCATGGCCGGGCTGCCCGCGCAGCCAGGCAAAGGCCGGTTTTGGGCCATGCTGGGCCGCGCCAAGCCGGACCCCGTTGGGCCGAGCCGGGCGGTTTGAGCCACGCAGGCTTTCCCTCCCCTTTTGAATGTTTAGATATATTCCATGAAAATTAATAGTACTACATTTTGTGTTTTTCATATAAAAATAAATAGGGATCCTAAAATCATGGGAATTTTTGTATAGCTTCTTGATAATGATGTTTACCTAGGAAAAATATAAAACTTGGATTTTGGATAGTTTCTGCAAGATATAAAATTATCTCTTTTAATTAATAAATACAAACTCTATGGTTTTTCTACAATGAAATATTGATCCAAAAATCATGAAAATTATTTTGCATCCATTTCATGACATTACCAACCTACACAAAAAGTTTGAGTTGAATTTGAAAATGTTTTATAAAATTATTATTTCTAAAATTAAGAATAAAAGAAAAAAGGAGAGTATATGATTTTATGTGTGCATATAATTAATTGTTTATTTTCATACTTTTTCTGCTATCATCATGGGATACTGTTTGTTTATGAAATACTCTAGCTGAAGGATAGATGCTTTGTTATTTTATATCCATGATTGCTAATTGTGATAATATTGCTTACATGTTTTGTTTTTTTTTCCAAATAAAACAACCATATAGTATATGTATAGTGCTTGTGTGACCTTTAGGGTTACATGATGGCCCTGGATCAGGAGACCCCTTTGATCCTCGGCAATTTTCTTGCTTAGTGAGAATGATCATGATTCACTAGTTGATCGCGAATAGATGTTGCTTTCTAGTAGTTACACTATCTCTTCCAGAGAAGAGATGCACATACTCAGTGTGTTTAGAAATAAATGATGTTAGTCTATTTAACTAACTCTGATAATATAGTGTTGTCATCAGAGAAAGAGAATTGCACACATGGAACCTTATGTAGCTTTCTATTTTTGTCATTCCCATGATCATGTCATCATGTATCATTTCATGCTATAGCATCATATCATAGTGCGTCCTATATGCATTCTCGATATTTATGCATCGCATACATTCATATAGGATCGGAGGAAGAGGCGTCCGTCGAGTACGTGATATTCGAGGAGAGGGATCCACAGGAGTTGCCACCCGAAGACGAAGGACGAGACTCTAAATTACTGTCGACTTACCCTAACTACGGACCCTCCAACTTTCACCGAGGCAAGCCCCGGAGCATCCTAAATACCTATTCTATCTTTTTGAAATACAATTATACTTTTCTTTATATAGTACTGTTATGTGCATTAAGTTATCAGGGGTGGTTGACACCGTTGTTGCATGACATCCTTGTCCACTAAAATGAAAACCGCTTATCTTACTAGATGAAGTAGATAGATTATGCTTAGCCATGCTTAGATCATTAAGAAGTCGATGATTTCCTGTCATTCGCATCACTTAGGATCGGTACATGTGATATCCTTAATCATGAGGTGAATGATAATTGGAGACCGGACGGGAATCGGTGTTTGGTGATGCTACAAGACATGGAGGCCTTGTATGCTTGTATTTTTCCCGTCTGAGTCGATTAAGGACCGTACCGTATTCTGGATATAGGTGTGAGATTGAACGTACCTTCACATAACAGCCGAATAACTCGTTTCGACTGTGAAACCGATTAGCTCATTCGAGGTAGGTTTTGAACCGTTAGCATTACTGGGAGGAGAGCATACGTTGTGAGGGGACTGATCCAAAATCCAGCAGCAACTACAGGCCACGGGTCATTGGGGTACTGACTGGTGAGGATCGAGGACCATGAGTTTTGTGAAGCGGTTCAATCCTATCTTTCGAATACAGTGAACGGTGATTCGCACGGGTGAGGTACACACTCGTGTGGGTGTGTGATACGGGCTTTACCTAGCTGGTGAAATTGATTCGAATCGCCGTCTCTCCCGGATAGTGAGAAACTCATACCTTTTCGCAGAGACATAGTAAAAGAGATGGAATTCACTATTGATATTGGAAGGATTATAATTGGTACCTCATCTTTAGTTATATGCTTGTGATAATTCAGATGTATGTTTTAGAAAGGTGCAAACCTAGTTAGGAATTACCTCTCAATAACTTTGCCGTCGTTATACATAAAACCTTGGAAGTTAATAATGAGCTTTTTCGCAAAAGTTGCTAGCCAACAAACCCCACCATACATAACCTATCATGTATCCTTGGAGTTTTCGTTTATTTCCCTATCGGGTAAGTCTTATGGAGTACAATTGAGTACTCGGGGTTTTTACCCATCGTTGCGGTGTTATACTTTATGAAGGCTTTGGCATTGCTTGCTTTAATCCTGTGGATGATTTGGATTAGTAAGACCAACGGGCATGGTCACATCGTATAATTCTCTCATCATGCTTGTAAGGAGGTTTGATGGAAACTGGTGATATACTACAACCTATGTTATTGTATTTTTAGAAACAATGCCATTTTCTTGTAATATATTTAGAACCGATTGTGTAATTATTTTCCGTTTGTAAACTCAGATAATTGATGTATGATGTTTCCTTAATCATGTGATCCTGGATGTAAGTTGATTTACCGAGGTCCTTCATGACACTCGGCGGACTACCGGATTCATTCGAGAAGCGGTGTATGCGTGTCAACGTTATTAACGGGGACAATTACGCTTAATCTCGGATGGATTGGTCGGTTCTGTCACACAACGATGCTCACTTCTTGCTCAAGACTTTTTGTTGTCTTAACTTCAACCTTCATGGGATTGTTGTCCCCTAAAGATCATGTATCAACAACCCTTGCCTCAGGGCAAGTTGTTGTCCTCCCGCACAGCCCCTTAGCAGCGATCGATCGGACGGGTGGCTTCACACTTGCACGCTTCATGAGATGGGCTGCATTGCTCTATCCCCGAAGTTTGGCCGCATCGCCGCTCGGATCTCATAGACCTAGGGTGGTGTGACAGAACCATGATAGCGGTTTTCTCAAGGATATCACCAGTGTAAATTTTACACTAGCAGTTCTCTTGAAGTTTGCGATTTTTACTGCCTTCTCACATTGGTGGAAGCCTAAAACACCAGTAAAAGTAGGTTTGAAATGCCAGTATTAATGTTCTAGTGAGGTGGCAATGATTCATGAAATAAGAACAAGCACTATCTTGTTTTTTGAGACGAGTATTGGATTCCTTACTGTTGTAGTTATATAAATATTTTAAGCATTTAACCCTAGCTAGCAATCAATTCATATATATATTGGAGGACAATATATCATGAAAATTAATGCCTCTTTGTATACTAGTATATATGTACTGGTAATGCATAAATTTGACAGGTGCTACTACTGCTGCCAAATTTGACTATATGTAGCCTCGTAAATGACATCCATATGTGTTGATATGGTATCATTTTATTTTGTTTTGAAGATTAAGGATTGAAATAAACCATATATTTATTTGGCATTAAATATTTTGTACCTGGCATGTATTGTTTGTACTGCTATATATTTTACCTTAGACCCTAGGAGGAGCAAATGCATAACACAGATCCAGATCCAAACAGAAGAATAAGAGCGAGCTTCTCCATCCTTTGTATCACTGCTTGGTCACCATGGCACTCCGAAAGAACAGCATCAGTGTTATGTTGTTCGCGTCACTTGTCATTACCATGGCCATGGTTGCCTGTTCATTTGAACATGTTTTTGAGGTATTGTATTCATTGCCGTTTTATGCATGTTCTTATTATTCAATATTGCAAATCTCCATTTCACTGTGTTTAAGAGATGCGTGATATGGGTGTATGCTTGCAACATTTCGTTTCCATTATACAGATTACAGAAAAGTGTATGGTAAAAGAAAATTGCGAAACCGAGGGGTGCCATATTGCATGCGATCGCCCAACATATTGCCGCCGATTCAGAGGTGGTGGCCCGATGTTATGCTGCTGCTATATTGGAAAATCAGACCTGATGGTAAACAGTAGCTACACCAACCATGCATGATGAATAGTACCTTCTTCCAAATGTGTAATAAGGGTCAGTTTGGTCGAAGATCTAGACAACTTGCCTGACAAAAAGTGTTGTATGGAAAGTTATCTCGAAATCTTGTGAAAACTTCCTCTGTCCCTTTTTTTAGTCGTTATGGCACCTCATTAAAATGTCCAGGTTCACAAATCCATCTGTATCTGAACACCGCTGTGGTTCAAAGAATATGTACTGCATCTCATCTAATGCTAAAACGACTCACAAAACAGGATAGAGGGAGTACGTCTGACCAGACAAATTAGGAGTTGATCTATTTGGTTGAAAGCATGTGCACTACGAGAAACAGCTGCTTTGCCGAGTGCCTGGGGCACTCGGCAAAGCCCCAAATGCACTCGGCAAAGGCTTTGCCGAGTGCCGCACTCGGCAAAGCGCACTCGGCAAAGAACCTGTCGGCAAAGCTTTCTTTGCCGAGTGCCAAATATCGGGCACTCGGCAAAGCCTTTGCCGAGTGCCCGACACTTTAAGCAAAGATCAAAATGAAAAAAAACCGAAAATAATAGTAAAAAAAATTTAATCGGGGAGGGCCCCACCGACCGCCCATCCATCTCTCGTCCAAAAGGGATTTTTTTCGGCATTTTTTGAAATTATGTGTCCAACGGAATTCGAACACATGACCTCTCCTCGCGCGACACCTCCCCTACCACTGCACCGCACACTCACATGTGTCTATATTCCGTTTTAGTTTCCTAAATATTATATAAAAATCAAGTGAAAATTGCTTGTTTAAGGCTCTAAACGAATTCAAATAAAAAATTTGTCAACTACAAAGTTTCATAACTTTTTGAGATCTACAATTTTTATTTAAGGAGTTTCTCCATCCGAGGTCATTTATAAAATTCGAATTTCAAATTTGAGCGGATTCGATGCAGTTTCAAGATGACAAGATGAATTCAAATGAAAAATTACAAACTACAAAGTTTCATAACTTTTCGAGATCTATAACTTTCATTTTGGGTGTTTTCCCATTTGAGATACTTTCAAAATTCAAATTTTAAATTTGAGAAATGTGAGTGTACTTTTCGTTAGTAAAATTAATTTAAATTAAAAAACATTCAACTACAAAGTTGTATAATTTTTCAAGACCTACATCTTTCATTTTGGTCATTTGATCATCCGATATAATGGTAGAAACATGTTTTACAAATCTTATATATGTCTCTTGTAGTATCGTAAAACTACAAGAGAGATATGTAAGATTTGTGAATAGATTTAATTTTACTTTATTAAATTAAGAAATGGCCAAAATAAAAGTTATAGATCTTGAAAAGTTATACAATTTTGTAGTTGAAAATTTTTTTCATTTAAATTAATTTATCTGCTCCAAAATATACTCTGAAATGTGTCTTTGCCGAGTGCAAAAAAAAACACTCGGCAAAGATCTTCTTTGCCGAGTGTCAAAAAAAACAACACTCGGCAAAGAGACTTTTTTAGAGAGTGCCAAAAAAGCACTGGGCATAGAGCTCTTTTGCCGAAAGTGTTTTTTTCGGCACTCGGCAAAGAAGCCTCTTTGTCGAAGTGCTTTTTTTGCCGAGTGTTTTTCCTTTGGCACTCGGCAAAGAGCTCTTTGCCGAGTGCTCAAAAAAACACTCAAAAAAAACATTTGACACTCGGGCAAAGAGCCGGATTCCGGTAGTGGTGCCTGCAAATGGTAATAAAAAAGAAATAATACGCACTTTTTATCTAAGATATATTAATTCATTTCATAAGAAAATACTAGACAAGTTACAAGGAATAGGCGCACGTATGTGTGTGTTGTCATTATTATTAACGTTATTTGTAAATTTATTGGTTTTAGAACCTTAAAATATTCAAAATAATCTTCCTAAAAGCTTTTGAATTGTTGTAGAGTTGCAGTATTGCAGATAACTAAAGTCCAGCACACACTAGTACGTAAAAAAGCTCAATACTAGTTGTGAAACCCTCACCATTGGCGCTCTCACGCCGCCGCTGGAAAAAGCCACCCGGCCGCCCGATTGGGAAAGGCCAGTCATTTTTATTGGCGGTTGGCTAAGGCAACCACTAGTGGATAACTAACCACCGTGGAAATCACATTTCCACCGGGCGGTTCTCAATAATAAAACCGTCGGTGGAAAGTTTTCCTGCTTTTTTAAATTCAAATTAAAACCTATTTTTATATATTGAAACTTATGGTAACATGCAATTAAATTTTAACATATATTTAATACATCAATATAAATCTATTTATATCACATATGAGATATATATCATACATGTATATACATTCAAAGTTGAGGGCACGGAGGCCGAAGACGTGGAGGTGGAGCATGAAGGGGAGGCTGACGACGACGACGCATTGGAGTTGGAGTACGGACGATGATTCGTGTTAATTTGTAGCGTGATGATATAGATGAACCCTGCGGTATACCCTAAAACAGATTTTAGAAAATTGTGATATTCATTAATACCTACTATTCTTGTTTGTAACAGGACGGAGATATAAGCCTGCTATACATACCAAAAAACAAGTTTTAAAGAATGTGTAAAATGCATAGTTAGTCCATTAACTTGTGAGTGTGTGTCAATTTGATCCATCAAGTTTGAAAATGTATTTTCGGGTCCACAATCTTGATTGGTAGCACATAAATAGTCCATACTCCTTTGTTTTATGTTTTATTTTATAGAAACCCCCCTCAAATTCTTTTTTCCTGTTACATGCATACCCTTCCATGCACACTCGCACACATGCCGCCGCGACTAGATCCTTGAACTCCAGTCGCTCGTTCTGCAGCACGGACGACGGCGCTCGATCTGCACGCAGCACGCACGCCGCCGCTCCTGCTCCTTGACCAGCTCCACGACGAGCACGTCCACCTCCTCGGCGTTCGTCTGCTTGGACACAGCCTCTTCGTCCGCGGAACAGCATGGACTCCACGTTCCGCAGCGCAAGCATCGCTGACGCGACTGCTGATCCAGTGGCCAAGTGGAGCGGCGCCGGTGCCTTGCCGGCCTAGATGCGTAGGCAATTGTTTCTGCACGCGAGCCCGAACGCCATGGCCACTGACTCATCCACCATGTCTTCGACGCCCTCGGGAGTTACGCATGTCAGCTCCCGCGGCAACGGAGAACGCGTGGCCGTGTGGGCATCGGAGACTCGGAGTGCTCGACCCGGAGCTGGGCACGTCAGCTTCCACAGCCACGTCTCGTTGGTCGCGCTGCCCGGCCTCGAGCCTCGCATGCGCGGCGGCGGCAAGGAGTGCGTCCTCGGCCCCCGCGCCGCAACTGTCGATTACCAAAACTCGCACGCCCCGCCGTCAAGATGCGTACGGGCCGGCATGCCAGGGCCGAAGAGGAACTTGCTCTCGAGCAGCAAGGTCTCGTAGCTGAGCTTGTCCATTCCCGTGGCTTTGCCATTGACGCGTACGCTTCCATCTTCCCTCTGTCATCCTCAGCTGTACCTGATGGATTAAATCAACACACTCTCACAAGTTAATGAAGTAATCGTGTATTTACTCTTTAAAGAATTGTGAGGATGGCATGTGTCGCGGATCATGACAGCCGACTATGGATTGTGTGGTCGCCCGAGTCAATGATGGCCAAGCGTAGCGCCGTGCCGCGCCGGCCGGATCCAGGACGGAGCGCCCGCCGGAATCCTGTCCTGATCGATTCCGATTGCTCGAAGTGGAAAATTAAAGGACGCCCATGGCACACCGACCCGGGGTTGGAATCGGATTTGCCGGCCTGTTATAATACATCCGGCCGGCCACGCCTCATCTTATATATCTGGCCGTGTTCATCCTCCGGCCGCACGCTAAGCTGTCTTCTTGTCCGTCGGTCTCCGGTGCAGGCGTGCGTGCAACGAGATCAAGATGGACGGCGCTGGTAGCAGCTCGGACGTCTATGTCATCGCCGTCACGCGCAATCTCGCTCCCGTCGCGCCTTCCAGGGTGAGCGTCCAATTAGGCCGAAACGACACGGAGCCGACCGTCATCTTCTTCCAGTCTCGCGACGGCGACGCCGCCACCGACGCTGACGCCGGAGCGGACGGCGACGACGCGCACGGCGGGTTCGGCTTCGGCTTGGGCGCCCGTCCCGGTCCCGGCATCCGGCGTGGCCATAGCCTGTCTGCCGGAGACGACGGTGGGCGAGGCAGGCGAGGGCGAGGCCAGGGAGAGAGGCGAATGCGCGGTGTGCCTGGAGGAGTACGAGGCCGGCGACGCGATGAGGACCATGCCGTGCGCGCACGCCTTCCATGAGCGATGCATCTTCGGCTGGCTCGGCGTCAGCCGCCTCTGCCCGCTTTGCCGCTTCGCGCTGCCGCCTGAGGAGTGAGAGGACACGCGGAGGCCGACGTGGAGGCAGCTACGATGATGACGAAGGGGACGCTGCGTGCTGACGACGATGGCGGCGCATTGGAGTACCTACGTACGCTACGATTCATGTGTGTAACGTGATGATGGAGATGAACCCCTATATACCATTGCAACATATCGAACGAGTGTTAGGTGATCAAAAATATTGTACTTGGCCTATTTCATTTTTTTTTTCTGAAGGAGACGATATATAAACATCCTAAATTGCTTAATATAAACAGTTGGAAACGTAAAACCACGACAATTTCTATATTTGTGGTTTTAGTCACCATTTTTGTTTCGTTTTTTAAGATAAGAAAAAAATAAATTCTCTAAGATTGAGCTTTTTTTTTTCACGACCGTGTCACGTTTTTCATTAAGCAGAAGAAAAGTTTGTTACAAAGTACTCCAAGATTGAACTCAAGTAAATGATAATTACCACTTCCGTTTTCATCCTACACATCCTGTTCCGATCCCGATTAATATAACCAGGGTAAAAACTGAAAAGGAAGCCCATGGACGACCCGGGCTCGGAATCGGATTTGCCGGCCTCCCACGCCGCGTCGTATAAATACTAGGACTAGGAGTACCAGCGAGAGCGCACCGTTCCTGTTCGGCCGGCTCGTTCATCTTCTCCGGCCACGCGCAAGCTGCCTTCCTGTCCGCCGGCCGCCGGTGCAGAGCGAGATCGCGATCAAGATGGACGGCGAAGGCGACGTCAGCAGCTCATGCGACGTTTCCTCCACGTTGGCCGACGAGCGGCGTCGTGCGGACCCCGAGCTGCCGCAGCCGGACGCGTCGCCGCCGATGGACCTCTCCCCGGAGAATTTCATCGCTCACATGCGGCTCTACGATCGCACCATGCTGCCTCACACGGTGCAACGACTACACCCAAACACGGAGGCTGACTTCTTCGTCCTCGTCGTCCATCCTCGCGGCGACGGTGATGGGGGAGACCATCAGCGGCACGGCGACGGCGACGGCGAAGGCGACGCCGGAGCGTACGACGACGACTACGGTAGCTTCGTCCTCGGCGCCGTCCCGGCGTCCAGCGTGGCCATAGCTTGTCTGCCGGAGACGACGGTGGGCGAGGCGACGGAGAGTGGTGAGTGCGCGGTGTGCCTGGACGAGTACGAGGCCGGCGACGCGCTGAGGACCATGCCGTGCGCGCACGGCTTCCACGAGCGCTGCATCTTCAAGTGGCTCCATGCCAGCCGCCGCTGCCCACTCTGCCGCTTCACGCTGCCGGCTGAGGAGGACACGGAGACCGACGAGGAGGAGGACGAAAGGGAGGCCAGCCACGACGACGGCGAAGGGGACAATTGAGGGTCAATTTGTATATGCTTGGAGACAATTGAGGGTCAATTTGTATGTGCTTGGAGACAATTGAGGGTCACTTTGGTTGAGCTCGTATTCACTCCGACACACTTTTGGATGCGTGTGCATCTACACAAGACATGAAAAGTAATTGAGGGCAATTTTATCTCCATGTATGTTTTTGTACACGACGATGGTGTAGTGTTAGCGTGGTGACCAGCATTTGGTAGTACACATAGTAGTGCAGTAGAACTGTAGATTGTAGAGGTGTCATCCAATGCATGTCGAGGCCTCAATTCAATTGGATGCCATTTTGTTTTGTTCTGTCAATATTGTTTGTAGTTATTAGCTTAGCACAAGCACTTGTTTTAGCAGTTCCAACAAATACTAGACATCTGGACCTCATCTACTTTTGCCAGTTAATGAGTGGTAAAACCTTACCACGAAATCATCGGATCACTGTCAAGCATTTCTTCTCATTACTCTCTCTCTATCTCTCTCTCTCTCAAGGTTTCTCTTCAAAAGAACCCGGTTCAATTTTGTTTCACCTGGCGAGACCTGGAAAAACAAAAAGGCTTTTGAGTTCAACCATGAAAACAAAAAGGGGGTGTTGTACACGGCGCTCGTCGAGGTCGAGCTATGCAGCTCCATCACCGGGGAGCGCTGCCGCGTTGTCAATGCTGCAGGGTGCATTTAGTCTTGCTTGTTTATTGGAACGTATTCAGACTTGCTGAATTTGGAATGTATTCTGACTTTGCTTGTGCAGAGACGCCCATCGAGGCGTTGCTCATTGGAATGTATTCAAACTTGCTTGTTCATTCGGTCATCGATTTTGTCAAGCTAGAATTCAGAGAGTTCAGCTAGAGTTCTAATTCTGAATCTCACGAGCTGTTGGGCTCTTGAATTCGTGTTCCTCTTCATTTGGTTCAGAGAAGTATTTCTTGCTTATTTTGATCAGTTTGTCTTTCTATTTCCTAACCCACAGATTATTGTATGTTTTAGATTAAGATGGCTCGACCAGATTCTGTTTGGCGTATGCTATTTGTTAATCAAACTTGGATCAGGCCCTTTGAATGATTTAGAAATTAGAAGTAGAAGCATGCCCATCACTTGTTCGACGAAATGGTTCACAGGATAACCTTACTAAGGTCTTGTTTGTTTCCTTTTATTTACAGTCTAGTGTCTAGTTTCTAGTCCGTGAAAGAGTCTATTTTGCCAAATACTAGTTGCCAAATACTAGGGACTTATGATGGTCTAGTGTCTAGTTTACACAAGACTCATGAAGAGAGTTTTTTTGGGCCATAAGTCCTTTCTTAGACAGCCCATGCCCCTCAATTATTGTCCTCCCACTGCTGTCCTGCATGGTGCGCTGTGAAGAAGAGGGAAGGAATGATATTAATTAGGGATAATGTAGTCTTTGACAAGTGCCATTAATGCTAATTATTCCCTTCTAGTCTCACGAAACAAACACCAATACAGTCTAGTTTTTAGTTCGTCTTCTAGACTACACACCATGATCCTTGAAACCAACGGGGCCTAATTGAGAGAAGAGGTGACTCTATCGAAACAAACTAGACAACCAAACACACCCTAAATCTAGCCAGACTTACACGGTAACTACCCAGGCTAGAATTCTAGCTAAGCTAGAAACTGGTAAAAAAACCCCAAACACATCAATATGCCACTTACAAGTATAGACCTCCAATTTTCAAAATACACATTGTTGTTGTTTGTTGTTGTTGTTGTTATTACTACTACTGCTACTACTATTACTATTATTATTATTATTATTATTATTATTATTATTATTATTATTATTATTATTATTATTATTATTATTTATAGTACAGAAACGTAGCCCAAAGCAGTCCCATAGGGTCTGTTTGGTTTCCTCTGTCTATCTTCTAGCCCCGGCTAGAAAACAAGCCGCACCAGGCCAAGCCTGTCTCTAGCAAGCCAAGATGGACTTGTTTAGTTGCTCGCACTATTTAAACCTGGCTAACAATTAGTATGTTTGGTTGATTAGTTTGGCTTAGATAGAGTCACCTCTTCTTTGGACAGGTATCTTCACCACCTTTGAAGCAATTCGTCAAACATGTGGTGAGCGTGACTTCTCCGCAGCCTCTTCCTGCTGCTGCTGCTCGTGTCCATGCCGATGATCGACATTTTTCCATGGACATCCCTTTTCCTTGCTGGCTTGAGATGGGGCAAAGCAAGGGCATGACCGTGACCTGCACCTCCACCTAGAAGTAATGCCATCGTTGCATCGAACCAGTGTCACAGGTAGCGATCGAATTCTACGGTGAGGAATCCATGGACACCATGCCTGAAGAAGACAACACCACCACCATCGATGCGGTGACGAGGATCTGCAGCAGACAACACTACCCTTTTCCTTGCTCGTCTGTGGAGAAGCAGGGGCACGACCGGCGCCGGCGAGCTCGCCGCGACGCACTATTGCGTGGGCTCGACAAAGCACAAGCCAGGGGCACGACCGGTGCCGGCGAGCTCGCCGCGACGCACTATTGCGTGGGCTCGACAAAGCACAAGCCAGTAGAGCTCGAAGCTGAGGCCAATCGAAACAACTTGCCGCTCGTCACCACACTGCGAAATACCCACCTCCATGGACTCCGGCAGCCGCGGCGACGCGCTTGAGCGGGAGCACGGGAGCCACGGACCGAGTACTAGGAGCCGCGTGTGTTTGTCGTTGTCCTCCACGAAGCAGCAGCGCAGCGGGAGCAGACCGCACATCATCGTCGTCCTCGTCCGCGCGGAGTAGCAGCGCAGCGGGACAGACGGGGGTGCTAGATGGAGGAGATGCGGAGGATGAGTGCTGCCCGCCGCGAGTGGAGGTGACGGGAATGCCGACGAGAGCCAGCACGGGCCTGGCCCCAGAAAAATGACTTTTAGGGCGTGTTTGGAACGCTGCACCTGGGGAGCCAGGCCCAGCGGCCAGGCCCAGGCCAGCCAAAGCCAGGCCGACGGGGTGTAAGGCACCATGTTTGCTCGGCGGCCCCAAACGCCGTGCCCGAAGGCGAGATCGTGTTTGGTTCACAGTTTTCAGCTCGGCATAGGTCATATGCGGTGCAACTGGTGGTGTTTGGTGCCCAGCTCGAGCACCAACTGCCACCAACCACCGCCCCGCCACTTCACCGGGCTTCAACCAAAGAACAACAACAGAGAAGCAACAACTAGTTTAACACAGGAATATTGGTTTAAGAAATGGTATTTGACATCAATGAACATCATTGGCCTCAGGAATAACAAGAATTCATCATCATAGGCCTCAGTAATTAAGTAACAAATAGAGAATAGCAGTGATTTGTTACTAACGGGTTGTACATCAAGTACTGATCAGCCACAACCCAAGGACTAGGATAACAAGAGAGGTGATAAACACCTTCCGCAAAGCACCATCATCAAGATTGTAGTCATCGGGAATTACAGCAAGTATTGGATCAAATGGCTCATCTCTTCAGTATTCTGCAGAGCTCTAATGACCATGTCCTCGTTGTTGAATTTTTTGTGCACAATTCCCTTTTCACCAATGATGTATTTGCTGCACTCATGCCAGCTTAGGTATATGCCAAAGATGCTTTCCATTGAAAATGACATAGTAGCCAGTCATTTAAATGCGAAATGAAGACAGTAGCCTCGCAACATGTACGCTTTAATATAAGTTTACTTGTACAATGACATCATTGGCAAAATAGTTTGTTCTGGCCTTAGCTTTCATAATAGGTGGTGCCAAGCATGTAAATTTTATTGGTGGCTCCTTACTCAAAACCAAATAGAAAACAAGAACACATGAACAAGAACAAGCAAGTTCACGGGTGACATGATACCCATGATCACATCCATGCTATGCCATACAAAGACTAAGAAGAAGGGACTGCTTTTGCGAGCATAGATGTTTCACATGGGTACAATGCCACTCATGACATGAACTAAACAACAGTAGTCAAAGAAAATGCATACAACAAAAGGAGCCACCTCAACCTTTCTTATGTTTGCATCATTGGCCATTTAATTTCCCATCTTTTACCATCAAATAGAACCTTTGCAAGTAAAACATGTAACCAACAGGAACTTGTAACAACAGATGGAACAAAAAAACATGTTGTGAAAGCAATACAGTACCATGAAGAAAACAGAAACATGATGTGAAAGCAATATAGTAGCATCATAGAAACAAAGACATGATGTAAGAAGCATCTTTGGATGAGTGGTCGAGGAAGGTGGCCTAATCATCTCATTTCTGAGCTCACCAACAGCATACAGGACCTGGTGGAAGTTTCTATGTATAGTCTCTATGGACCTAGCAAATGAGTGATGGACAACCCTAAACCTCCGGTTGTGCCCTACAATGTGCGTAAAACATAGCTACCGCTCCTCAACACTACAACCTCTAGACTCTGGAACCAGACCCCTCTGTCTAAAAAGATCACACAGAGCAAAAAATGGAGCTCTGGTCATCCTAATCATGGCCACACATTCTCTATCAGTGGACTTATAAATGGCTTGCAAGGTACGCTGTCTATGCTGCTCAGCATCACACTTTAGTGCATATAGCAGAGGGTTAGGCTCAGGGATAGGCATCCTAATCCTACTGGCTACAAAGGAAGTCATGACAACAACCAAAGTGGAAGCTTGCTTGGCAAGGACCTCTCTTTTTCGGGCGCCATCCATCTACATGCATGAATGTTGTACAAGTAGCATAAATTCATTTTACCCAAAGCGTGCATCAACATGGAAGTAAACTTAATTAGAAACTAGCCACCGCTGCATGAACAAACATGCCCCCCCGTGACTACCAGACATCATCATCGACCATAATAACATCAAACCGAACAGATCGAACATAAATCATCAGCATAAGCTTCAAAGTAAGAAGTACCATGGTCCAAGCCATGGTTACTTGTCAAAACATGGCACGCAGTCAGTGTGGACATCATAATCTACCAGCATATCATTAATCCAAAAATCATGGACAGTGAGGATCATCTAGAACGATAGATCAAGAAATCACATGAACAAAGCCACGGCTGCATGAACAAACATGCCCCCCAGTGACTACCAGACATCATCATCGACCATAATAACATCAACCCAAACAGATCGAACATAAATCATCAGCATAAGCTTCAAAGTAAGAAGTGACATGGTCAAAGCCATGGTTACATGTCAAAACATGGCACCCAGTGAGTATGGACATCATAATCTACCAGCATATCATTAATCCAAAATCATGGACAGTGAGGATCATCTAGAACAATAGATCAAGAAATCACATGAACAAAGCCACGGCTGCACGAATGAACATGCCTCCCAGTGGCTAGTAACCAGCATCAATAACCAGGAACACATAGTCAACAACACGTAAAAAAAGTAGGCCGCGAGCAAAAAAGAAATGGCATTGGTATTGGATTTCACCTCGGGTTGGTCGACGGTGCTACGAAAGACCGAAGCACGGAGAAGAAGCGGTCGAACAGAGGGGGGAGCAGATCGACCGCACCGCACCACCGTGCAGCTAGATCTAGAGGGAGGGAGCCGAGGAAGAAGACCGCCGCCTCCAACGATTCAGCAGCAGCTACGGCGCGGCAACCGACCGGATCCAGGCAAGGGGAATGGAGACGAAGCCCGCCGTGGACAGAGGCCGGTCACCGGAACACCACCACCCCACACCGCCGCCAAATCGAACTGGATTAGGGTTTCGAAGGATTGCAAGCGAAGGAGGGGAGCAGCGGACAGGAGGGAGGGAATATATAGGCGGAAGTTTCACCGAGGCGGGAAATGGCGTGCGGAAGTTTCACCCTTCCCCGCGAGCCCATCGCGAGCTATCGCCGGCCGCCGCCATGGCGCCCGAAATCGCCCGGCCGTGTGCCCCGCGCAGCCATGCCCCGGGGAAACGGAGGGGGGAGCTCGTTTCCCCGGAGCCAGGGCCGGGGGTGCTTTTGCACCTCCGAGAGACAAAGCCGAGGAGCGGCCCAATGGTCCCAAACACGGGAAGCTGCAGCCCACGGGCTCGGGCCACCTTTCTGGCCGCTTCCAAACACGCCCTTAATTTCGTTCTTGTGGAGCCTGGCTAAGAAGCCGATTTGGCTTATCGAGGCCTGGCTACAAGGCCTGTTCGAGCAACCAAACATGTTGAAGGTGGCCCCGTGAAGCCACTGGTCCACGTTTTCCAAATGAACAAATGTGCGCCAACGTCCGCCGCATAACCCTCCGGGCTCCGTCCTTTCCAACATAAAATTTTCGCAAACCCACTCACGTCACTTGCGTTTCCACCCGGTCCACCGGTGCGGCCAGTGTGGCCTCCGACTCACCGCCCTGGCTCGGCGCGTCCTTGGCTTTGCCGCATGGCCTCCGGCGTGCGCTCCCGAGCATCCTCCCGCCATCGGAGTCCATGAGCCACCGCACCTTGGCGGCGACCTCCTCGGCCGCCACGAGGCCCTCGTACCCTTGCACGCCCACGGCCCGGCCGCATCTCCTCCTCTAGGAACACCCGGTTGAGCCGGGCCGCTCAGCGTGGCGGCCACGCCAGCCCGGCACGCCCGCCATCACCGCCTCCAGGGCGAAGTTCCAGCCGCGGTCGTCACGAAGCCGCCGACGGGGCCAGCGTGCGCCCGGCCGCGTCCTGCTGCGGCGCCCACGACCGACGACGAGGCCCGCCCTTGGTCCGGGCGGGGAACCTCGGGGAGGAGCGGCGTCGTCCGGCGGCTCGGCGGCCTCTCGAACTTCCTCGCCGGGTCGTCGCTCGGGCCCGGACCACCACGGGAACCGGCTGCCTGCTGGCTTCCGGCCCGGCCGCGACCTCTCGATTCTGCTCAGCTGCCAGCCGGCCTCTGGCTGCCGAAGCGTGAGAGGAACACCACGCCCGGCCGGCTTGGGGCGGCGTCCAGCCACGCCGGGCACTCCTCCGCCATTGCCGAGCACCTCCTCCGACTTGATGAGCGGCCCGATGCAGTGGACAGGCGGCGTCGGGAGACCGAGGGGTGCGGCGCCCGCCGCCACGGTTCGACGGCGCCGCTTCCAGCGAAGCGGAACGTGTTGACGATGATGCCCCGGCGCGGCGTAGGTCGGCGCAGACCTTTAGGAAGCCGGGCGACGCGGCCGCCGCGGGTCCATGAAGGGCAGGATGCGCGGCGTCGCCGAACGGGCGGGATGCCCGGCACGTGCACGGCTCTCCCCCATGTCCCTAAGCTCGCCGGTCCGCTCGTGGAGCGCCGGGAAGTGCAGGAAGAAGGCCAGACCTGGGCGCCGGAGGTGAAGAAGAAGTAGGCCGGCACGCGGAGCTCCGCCGCCACGCCCAGCGGACGCTGCGTAAGAAGTCGACGACGAGCACGGCCGGGCGCCGGCGGGGAACTCGCGGAGGCGCGGGTTGAGACGCTGGATGAGCTCGAAGGTGAGCGCCTCGTGGTGCTTGAGCTGATGGGCGGGAGGCGCCGACCTTGGGCAAGCGGTGGAAGGAGATGGACGGGTTGGCCGCGGAGACGCCGGGCGAGGAATGGCCCCGTGGCGCCCGTGTTGTAGGGCACCTCGACGACGACGATTGTCACGGGCAGTCCCAGCGCGCCGAGGATCTTGCCAAGCTCGATCATGGAGACCCAGTGGCCCATCCTCGGCCCCGGTACAGCACAACCGGTCTCTGGGCGAAGCCCGTCGCGGCGGCGGTGGTGGCCTCCATTTCCCCAGCAGCGCCAAAGATTTAGCAAGTCAAATGTGAGAAGTTGGCAAATTTTGATAGCCAAACAAACACTAATCAAAATTATAAGTTTGTCAAATTTTTGGCATGACAAATTTTGAAAACAATCAGTCCCGTTGAACCGGGACAGAAAAAAGGGCGTTCTTTTTCTTTTTTCGGGTGGTGAATTGTGTCATTACTGTGCACATTCGGCAATATATAAAATCCTTTACGTGATGACTTGCATATATTATAATAATATAATAGCAGCAGCAGCAGTTTCTGCTCCACGCCGTTCATGTCATGTGTACGGCCGTCGCCGTGGAGCAAATACCGCACCACCAAACACTACGAGATGGTTTAGCATGATTTTGAGCGGATGACAGAGTTTGTGCACATTTGGGACCTCTCTTGTCCAGCTTAGGTTATACGGCTGGGCTAATAGAGTATAGACGAGCTCACTCCGGAGGTACACGCAAGCCGGCACTTCCTCTCAAAAGGACGGCGTACCCATGCAAAACTTAGGTGATTCGAGGAATTTGGTGACTCATATGCATGATTTGGTTGCCAAAATCACATGAATTTATAACCGGAAGAAATCATGTGATCTAATTGCTTTTCATTCTCACTCAAAATAATATGATTGCTCAAGTCACATGATTTAGATCATGTGATTTGAAGGGCTCCATCACACGAATTTGATGGGCACTATATATAGGTATAGGCCAAAGAATTCTATATGAATATTATTATATGCACGTCATCTCGGTAAATCATGTGAAGTGTACTCCCTCCATGTTCATTAAAAGAAGATATTTTAGACAAGGCTTGAGTTAAACATTAGAAATATAAATCATGAATAACTTTTAAGTTATGTTGAGTTTGAAAATATAAAAACCATATGAATAGATTTATCTTAAAAAATACTTTCATAAAAATATACGCATATCACTTTTCGATAAATATTTTTATAAAAAATAAGAAGTCCATGTTATGTTTTGGAGACCGTGACATTGTCCAAAACTTCTTTTTTGAACATAGAAAGAGTACCGGATTTTAGGGCACGTAAAGCCCATAGACAGAGCTCTGCCTATAGGTTCTTGGAATCCATAAACGAACATCTAAACAAACAGCATATACAATCCAGAGACAAGGGTTATCTATGTAGCTGTCTACAAGTTATTTAATGTTTGCATGTAACTAAGATTAATCATAAATATCGTTTCTATATACCATTGTGTTGCTAATTGATTCACAACATGAAGTGGCATTTTAAACATGTTCACACAATCAGCTAATGCATACTAAGGTCAAAAGTTGGTCACAAACAAAATCATCAGGCCATCAGCTGATTACAAAGTACAAACAGAACTGGCATTGTTTCCTATAGTTCAAGTAAAATTATCTTGCCATTCAAAGAATATAGACTAGACCGGTTCAATTCAAAGCTATCACTTCAGATCAGTAATGCAGTCTGAATATACTTCGGATCAGCAGACACTGCATATGAACCATATCAGACTGCATTAAGCCATAACAGATTGCATTTTAGTTAGTTAACAGAAATGGACATTTTAAGTATTTTGGAAGCACCACAGAAATTTAACAGAACATTTAGACATAGGCTGCCATATATATGAACCCATATGGATGTCAATGTTGTGGACTCCTTCGTTGGTCGCCAATATAGGCGCCAGCCTAGGCGTCCACATGGTCCTGACCGTGGCTAAGGCCAGATTTGTTAGGAAAGGCAACGTTTGGAGGATTTTTAGTAGATTTATTAGCTATTTGTTAGACAAGTGCACCTGATATATAAAGGGCACCTTAGATTGATTTGTAATCATCGAAGAAGGAAATAAACCTCCCCTAGGTGGGTTGGGGTTTACCTTTGATGGTGGCTGCGAGCGCTTCTGCCGTAGCTGCCGGCGATAATTCCCCATCGCCCTTGCATCGGTATCCTTTGCGTTCTAATTTTCAATCACAGCCACTCCTTCGGTCTCCTCTACGCTCTCCCCGCCATCCACGCCGTATCAGTCAACCAAGTATGAAATGTATTTCTAGTCAGTCAACCGAGTATGAAATGTAATTCTAGCATAGGAGTTTGTTTTCAAATTTATTTGAGACTATATACACTCCGATCCTACATCATTTTTTTTTTACTGCAGTTGATTTTTGCCCTTTTGTGTGTGTATCTAGTACATTGTTTCATATGATGTTGACGGATGATGAAGATTTAATTGATTAGTGCTGGGATTATGAAGAGTTAATTGATTTCTATAAACTACGTATTATAATTTGACTTGATGTAGTGTCAAAAAAAGAGAATACTTGTATGCACGGGTGAAAAGAAAACGAAGATGAAGGAGTCTACCATATAGAAAGTTTAAATAAGTGGAGGGACTTTAATGGAGTTAATTGTTCTATTCAGTTTGAGCTGCTCCTCGATCTTGCCTGATTGTTTTTTATGAGAAAAAAACAAAGAACAAGTCTCTAAGTAAGTTTCGTTGAGTTGGACAATGCATTTATTCACCTTCATCTTCATGATTCATGACGCTGCGTCATATGCTCAAACACCCAATATGTAGTGCAGCACGAAATGGCTTAGCGCCGGTGCCAGGACGGCCGGGGCGCCGCCGGAATCCTGTTCCCAGAGTGCAAACTGCAAAGGACGCCCATGGCCGACCCGGGCTCGGAATCCGATTTGCCGGCCTCCCACGGCTCGTCTCATATAACTACAAGGATTATGACTAGGACTCTAGGACTACGCATCGTTCAAGATATGGAAGACGACGGCGACGGCTCCAGCGACGTTTCCTCGACGGCCGCCGACGAGGGTCTTTGTGCGGACCCCGAGCTGATGCTGACGACGCAGCCAAACACGTCGCCGCCGACGGACCTCTACTTCACGGAGGAGGAGGATGCTCTCCATCGGCTCTACGTTCGCACCAGGAGGAGGAGGAGGAGGAGGAGAAGGAGGCGGCGGAGGCGGAGGACGACGAGGAGGTGGACGAGGGTGCAATTCGACCCAAACATGGAGGCTGACGACGTCCTCGGCGCCGCCGTCCCGGCATCTGGCGCGTCCATAGCTTGTTTGCCGGAGACGACGGTGGGCGACGGCGAGGCGAGGGAGAGTGGCGAGTGCGCGGTGTGCCTGGAGAAGTACGAGGCCGGCGACGCGCTGAGGACCATGCCGTGCGCGCACGGCTTCCATGAGCGCTGCATCGTCGAGTGGCTCCGTGCCAGCCGCCTCTGCCCGCTCTGCCGCTTCGCGCTGCCGGCTGAGGAGGACACGGAGACCGACGACGAGGACGACGAAAGGGAGGCCGGACACCACCACGACGGCGAGGACGACGAAAGGGAGGCCGGACACCACGACGACGACGACGCATTGGAATATCTATGATTCATGTTCTTATTACGTGATGAAGATGAACCCGACGGCGCATTGGAATACCTACGATTCACGTTCTTAATTACGCGATGATGAAGATGAACCCGCCATATTACTACCCTGAAACAAGTTTTAGACAAAATGTTCATAAGTCTTGTTGGGTTTGTTGTGAATCCGAGACAACTGAGGGTCAGTTTGGATGCACTCGCATGTAGTATTCACTCCAACACATACGCGTGCATCAAATTGAGGGGAGTTTTGATTCTAAACTTTGGAGTTGGCCGTTTAGACAAGCTGATTGGGTGTGTCAGTCATATCTGAACATACTGTTACATCAAACATATTATTGGATTTCATCACTTCTATTCTATGTAATAGCCAACTGCTATTAGCTTCTCTTGCTTATTATAACAAGCTTAAGCTTGATCTTGCTGAGCTACAACCTACAAGTGCTCAGCATTTATGTTCAGCGTCAGAGCTTACCTGAGTGCCCTGAACAAGATTGGTGCTGTTGAAACTCCTTTCGGGTCTCACATGGACTGAACAATGCAAGAGAACGAACTGTTCAGAGTGACACTGATCCCTCTGTTAATATAGTAGTTCATGCCATCCATCTTCCCCTCTATCCATGACTGTAATTCTACTTTGTGGAAGCAATTTTGCAAAAACTTATATAAAGGGTTAAGGGAGTGCTTAGTCTCTACTATGATTTGGCCTTATTAGTGTTCATGAAACCTCTGTTCAGATTGTTTTGTTTCCGCAGGTGTAGGTATCTTCCTTTTGTTATTGAAGTCAAAACTCGCCGCTACAAAATGACAGTGATCAAACATCTAATGCTCCGGTAGTCCGCTGCATGCGCAACATATCAGCACACATCAGCGTGCGCAACAGGTGTGGCCACCAATTTTCTAATGAAAAGAAGCCAAGGCAAACAATAGTTGGTATATTGCTGTGTATTGACCAGCAAAGGGTAGCAATGGTGCACCACATTACACTTATACTACTACAAGAAACTTAGCTAAGGTGCTCAGGGAACTGTTCAGGGGAGAAAACGGGTCAGCAGCACAATTACAGATGAGGGTAACCATGGGGATCATGCGAGCTCCAAGCCCCAGTACCACTGCCATAGCGGCTCCCAACCGTAGGATAGCCACCATCATACACACCTTGCAAACCCATCCCAGGAGTCGACAAAGAGGTCCCATAAGTCCCACGGCTGCTGAAACCTAAAAGTAGAGTATGTTATAGGACTAGCTGTGTTATTATTTCAGTAATAAGCATGCAAATGGGGGGGAATAGAACTTACTAGGTGTGTTTCTCTTCGCAATATCAGCCCTCAGCTTCTCAGCCTCCTGAGCCATCGCTACAAGATCCTTCTCCATTGCCTGAACCTGTGCAGTCAGCTCTGGTTTTGCCTTCTTCTCAAACTCAAGGTTTGCCCTACAATTACACCACTAGTTAGCTGCTCTTCAATCAACTAAAGAAAAATACAAAAGGCAAAGCAAAGAGACACTGAACTAAAAGGGCCTTGGAGGCAGCAATCTAAGTTAAGACAACCATCAAGATTCAACAGGCTGCATCTGCTCTAGAAGAAAGATAGTAAAATAAATGCGCAATACCTACTTACCTAGCCTGGAGCAATTCTTGATAGAGAGCATCACGTTCAGCTATCATAGCAGTCATTTTCTGGCTTTCGGATTTCTGATGTTCAAGCTCTTTCACTAGACCTTGAACCTTTGCAGCCAACTCTTGCCTCAAAGACTGTAGTTTACTTGCTTCAGATCGCAGATGCAGAGCATCTTGCCTAAGGGGTTCTAAGGCACGTAGCTCAGCTTCCAGCTTCAGATTCCTCTGAGTCAGCTCCCTCGACTCAAGCTCTTTCTCTGCCCGGAGCTTTGGAACAGCCTGACTTGAGACATGGAGGTCTTCTTGCAAACGCGGCATGGTTTGCTTGAGAGTAACAATTTCATCTGCTAGATGCTGATTGTCTTCACGGATTCTACGCATCTCAGCACGGCGACTAGACACTTCCTCCGCCAAGCGACGTGGAGAGAGAGGCCTTACTCGTGCAAGTGGAGGAGGTGGGGCATCACGATATCCTCGAGGCTCATCATGGTATGGGCGGGATGCACGGTGCCTTCCTGCCATTTATAGCCTAACTAAGAGTAATCAGAATCCTGCGCAAGAGAGTAAGGATATTGTAAAATAATGAATCGAAATATAACTCAAGAGAATATATTGTGTTCATGCTGCATGTGAGGTATAAATTCATGAGAACTGTGCAGTCACAAATACTCAAATTGATGCCTTTCTGAAAATAACTGACACTAGATTACATTAAAACTCCCTTTTCAGGATAGTTTATATCATCACAGTTCAAAGAAAAGTAAGCGGAATCAATTTCTTCGGTTAGTTGATGAGATCCATCTAACTAACAGGATCCCCTTTTTCATGCAGGTATATTTGTATCTTAACATCTGAATAAGCATATGAAAATCACAAGATTGAAACAACCATATTTAGAGGAATATAAACAAGAATACAGGCCAGAAGCGAATCAACACTTCAAATAAAACATACAGTTACAGCGGTACCTATGGTATCTGTCAACATGGAAAGAAAAAATAATAATGTCGATATGCAGCATATAACCCTATTAACAAAATACGATTAGAAGTGGGCACTTTCAGTTTTCATGCTGAAAACTCAGCACAGACAATTTGCAGGGGGCCTTGAGAATGACTAAGTAATTTTTGCTTTCATGCTGCTTCAGAAAAGAAGCAACTTGGTAATTCATAACCATGAACCATCCAAATTCTATGTTTGCAGAGGCGTGCCACACAAGTATGACTAAGCTACAGGCTGGGCAACCTGGAGGTGGTTTTGTTAACCCATACAAGTATAACGAAGCTACATCCATCACCCACATCAGTATAATATAACTAAATAAACCATCCAAAAAGCAATTACAGCTAACTGAAAATAGTGCAATAGGGTCAGTTCCACAGCTAACCCATGCACCCATCGCTCAAGTCTAAAATTGCCAAACTCTGGGGGCGACCAGGGGCGGATCCAGTGAAGGGACATGGGTGTACACATGTACACCCAATAATTTCTGGAAAAACTTCGAAGTTAGGAGGCTTGTCAAATCAAATGGCTAAATAGCTTTAGGTTAGGGTTCCAGTGCTCAGCCTCGCACGGCATAAGGGAAGGGAAGAGATGGGGTGCCTGAGGAAAGGGAAGAGATGGGGTGGGAGTACCTGGTGGGTGCTCGTCGCCGGCGAAAAGATCAACCAAAGCCTCAGCGTCTGGCTTAGGGCGGCGGCGGCGGCGGAGGCCGACCAGTCATCCGAGAACGAGAGGAGAGCGAGCGAGACAGACAGAACGAGAGGCAGGTTGCATCGACAACAAAGGCTTCTTTAGCGGCCGTTTTTTTTTTTTTTTTTTTTATTTTGATGGGCCGGTGTTTGATCTATGGGTATAGGTAGTACCATAGATATGGTACTCTATTTTATCCGTCTACTTTTTATATATCTTATTAATTCTAATCATTAATTTATTTTTATCTTATTTTTTATTTTCTAATATCTAAACACCATATGGCAGTTTCTTTGAATGTTTTTATTTTTCTCTTTCTTGTTGATTTCATATTTATTCTCGGACATTTTTGTTGGATAGCATAATATTATTTTAAATACAATAAATAATAACGATATTTGTGATAATGAGTAAATAGAATTTTTTATATTTTCTTAAGATTGAATATTTTTTTATTGAAGCTAGAAGCCACTTTTTACAAGAACACTATAACAATATTTTTTTAAAATAAAATAGTTGTCTTTTTTTTGATAATTTTCAAGTGAATATTAAATATTTTTATCCTAAACATGGAACAATAGTTCCCCGTGAACTAAGAATATTGCCAACCACAATAAAAAATTGGTATGGACTCATTAAAAATTTGTCTTACGTGCTTCAATAAAAACTAATAAAGAGTACTGATAATTTAATATCGCTTGTTAAGCCTTTCTAGCACTCTCTTTTGTTCTATAATTTACTTTCTAAGGACTTTTATATTGTAACAAGATTAAAGGTTAGGTTACAAAATACATTAGTATGTTAGAATAGTCACATTTTATAAACCGTAATAAATTTGGTTAAGCGAGTATTTATCATCGACAAGACACGAAGAAAGTAGAGGCGCATAGAGGCGCTAAGTCTATAGAAAAACTTCAACCAAAAACAATGGCATACAAGTTGAAAGGAAAAATATCAATATGAGGCAAAGCAAAAGAAAACTTGACATGACCAAATAAAAATAGAAATAGGCTGACCACAAAAAAATAAATATCCATTCGGAAAAATATTGTACAATTAACAATATATAATTAATAAACTAAGAATGTTGTTCCTCTTACTTGACATTAGTTAAAAGAGCAAATGGTTGTTTTATAGGTAGAACATTTGTTACTTTCTTTTGTAGAAGAATATTTTTGGGATTAAAAATAACTTCTATAATAGAAAATATTTTATTAAAAGGACAAAAATATTCTCATAGTAGAATAATGTTAGGGGTTGACCCATTTGCCTTCCTAATATCTTATATAATAAGAAACTTCTACTTCTAAAATTTTCTAGATAAACATCAATTATATATAGGATATAATTATCCTACTTCAAGCAATACAATATTATATTTTGCATGAGAATATTTAAAGAATAGATAAATATAAATAAGATTCTACATAGAATATTTTAGATCTAGATATTTTGTATAACGAGAAAAAAATTAAGGAATAAATAAACATGAGGAAGAAATATGGAAAAGTATAGAAAGTTGCTACTATAAATACATATGTAGATCTGGGTATTCATTCATATGTACCAAATTACCAAGTGAGTTATGAAAGTAACATCATATATTTAGTGCCAAACTTTTTTTGCGAATTACGACACAAATGACAACACATGCACACTCACTCATATGTATGTATACATGCAAATTTGACCCTATAAGCACCTCTATAAGATTAATTTTAGAGTTTATAGGTGTGAATGAGTGTTGTTTAGTAGATGTTAAATTTTTGTTTACAGATAGATATGATTAGGAATAAAATAAAAGAAAAATTTTTGTGCTACGTCCCCCCACTGGGGCGACCCACCCAAGCCGGGGAGAAATTCCGGACCCTCCCTCCGCCCCATGGCTCCTATACATCTATTTGTTGCTCTTATATACATCTATTCATTTTCCAACAAAGAAGCAACCTTTACACGAACTTGTCCTCCGATCCACACAAAATTCACACACACAGGCAAACCCAATAAAGGCCACGCGGTGCACACATGTACACTCGATAAACAAAATCGAACTTAGTAGTAGGCACAAAACATGTACACACTTGGAGATTCGATCAGATCCAAATACAAATAACCAAATAGCTTGAGTTACGGTTCAGCGCTCAATTACACAGCAGGAAGGTGGGAAAAGGGGCGGGCATACCTTGCGCGGTGGGTTCTCGCCGCCCGGCACAGGCAAAGGTCCGATGAAGCCACAGGCGTATGGCGGGCGGTCGTCGCCTCACGGGAGAGGAAAAGCAAAGACAGGGTGAACGCAGTTACACAGAGAACAATTCTTCGGGTTCTTCCTGTCTTGTGTACAACTTGCTTCTCTCGAGCTGGGCCGATTTCTGTTTCTCAGCAGAAAGCGGCCCATGAAACTGACTCATTTCCTTCTTTCTCGACAAGGCACAAACAGCCTAGCAGGCCCGTTATGAGGAAGCATGAATCAATCCAATATACATATTAGGAAACAGACATTACCTTCCTCAATTTTTGCATTATCCAACAAGGCATGAACCTAAATAAATCTATAATATACATGAGCCAATGAGTATGAAATTTTTACTGTAGTTCAACCATATAAAAATTTCACCACAATTGGACCATATATGGATTGATTACAATAAAACATAGATCTACAGCTAAAACAACAAAAACTTTGTATTAGAGAACACCATATTACATGTTAATTGTGTAGATCTGCTCATGTGGAGTCCAACAAAATTGGATTTTATATTTTATAATTTTTCTTTGATTTACTATGATTTTTCTTTGATTTACTATGATTTTTTTGAGAGATTTTAGCTGATATAAATTAAAAAAAGATAAAATCGTCTTCAAAACCGCTTATAACCGGGCTAGGAAGGTAAAATAATAAACAGTTTTAAACATGGAGGTAGTTTAACCAGTTTAGAGAGAGAAAGACAGACTTTCGTATAAGTTGAGGGAGAGTGAGGTTGACTTTTTCAAATATATTGCCAAGCTATGATGAGGACCCAATCCAATGCGCACAGGGACGCAAGCCGTTTATGAACTGGACTAGGAGTAGGAAACGCCCGGCCCAGCCCAGACATGGTTAGCCGGCGAGCAAGTAGGGCATACAGATACAGGGCTCTGATCGGACTTGGGATGGTAAAACTGGCGCCAGGCCTGTATAAAACTCGGACCCCCGGCCCACACGCTGCCTCGACTCGTCTTCTTGTCCTACACTGACTCGTCGGAGCGCGCAGGAGCACATATGGTGACGACTGACGACGGAACGCCTGCCGCCGCCGGCAGGAGGAGGCTTCTTATCCCCGATGCCACACGAGCAGATGTCGTGCGACGATGAGAGGCCGTCGTCGGGAGGTTTATTCCACCAGCCGATCGTCGTGCCACACCAGTCACCAGATGTACGAGAGAATAAGCCGGTGACGAGCCCGGCCCGCGCCGGCGGCGGAGACGGCGGCAGCAGGTCGACGACGACCTCGCAGCGCCAGCCAGCGCTACGCATACGCACCGCACGTACGAGTTCTACCACCGCAGCCACGACGACGGCGGTTGGGCATGCGACGGCGTTCCCGGTCCCGCCTGCCGCAGGCATCAGGCGGGCGGCGACGACGCCGCCGACGAGACCTACGGCTCGTCGTCAAGCTGTGCCCGCTGATCAGCAGTACGAAGAAGACGATGGTGATGAGGACCAGGACCCCGAACATCAGGGAATAGTGACGTGGCCATCATACATGCGTGCTTAACTTGTTACGAGTTCGTGAAAATGCATGCATGCAAGGTTTTTGGTTGTAAATGATTCTTTATTTGTTTGGTGTGATATAGGCAGTGGAAAACCTTCACCTAAGAGATCGAGGTTAAGCCAAGAGGACCCTTTCCCCTTCCACACTTTGTACTCGTTATTTATAAACATCTTGCAAACACTATATCAATTCGAATTTTGACATAAATTTGGCAAAAATTTAAAATGGTTTGACTTACGACCGGTAAAGATATATTTTCCTTTTTTTTTTACCTAAGGAGAACTACCTCTCTTTTCAGGAAAAGACAAGGAATGAAAAGAAAGAAAAAAATATATAATTGCCTGATTTGACAGCGGTCATGATCATCGGTCGACCTCTATCTGAATCTGTCTAAGTTGACCATGAAGAACTGTATATACACTAGTAGCTTATTTGGAGCTTCATGTCGGCGAACACCGACGACACGACTGGTACACGGCGGTCTAACTCTTCAGATATACCCTCCCTCTGCCGACATCAGCACACATCCGACGACTCGCAATCATGAACGTGCATGTTACTAGTACGTGATGGGGATCATCGATGCAGCTAGCTTTATTTGCATGCATGCATGCATGTGGACGACGACGAGAAGCTAGCAGCCACTGTGTGCAGTGCCGCAAAGTGGATCGATCGATCGATCGGATCCCGGCCGGCACGGCAATAACATGCATATGTGCATGCGCATGGCGCATGTACACTGTACACAGGAACATGTACTCGTATCTACTGTACGACCGAACCCAAAGCGGCCATGTAATGCAATGATTTCATCAGGGAACTATGGCCGACGACGCGTTGCTTTTGGATCGCCATGGCCCATGGGCCATCCGATCGATCGAGTACAGTAGCTGCTTCTGCTGGTGGTAGTGACTAGTGAGTTGCATGCATGCATGCATGAGTTCTCTTTCTCATGATTGAGAGAGGAAACAGTTGCGATGGCTTTTCCAACATGACTAGCTAGCTAGGCAAGTGACAGGTGAGCTGTTTACGTTAACACGTTATGCTGTTGTTCAGATCCATCGGCCGATCGCTTCCTAACTATCGACACCACACCACACCACAGCTGTAGTTAATGATGAGCTGATGGCTTGGAACTTGCTAGCTTATCAAGTCCTCCCTGTGTCATCCCAAAACAACTAAACAAGTGTCGTATGGTATTCATGCATGCCGCTAGGTTTTTATAAAATACCAGCAACATTTATTTATATCTCTCTAAATAAATTTACTATTAAAATAGGTTCAACAATCTATTTATAATAACTCTACTAATTACGTGCTACAAATATTAATATTGTTCTACACATTTAGTCAAAGTTAAAAAGTGTCCGAAACAAGAATGACAGTTATTTTGAGATGGTGGTGGAGTACTGTACAGCTTTTTTCGTTCCCTTCACCGACGCAAAATGATTTTACAAGACATGCATGTGCTTTTCTATTTAAAATGTATGGTATTAATTATCTTTACACATTTCCTAGGTGTCAGGTGCCTGAATGTTCAGGCGACATGCGGCGTTATTCTTCAAACCGTGCAGCATCAATACAAATAGATTGTGGCTGTTGGATGTTAATCTATTGGCTTCTAATTGTTGCCTGAAAATAAGTTAGATTTCAGACACCTGAAATATAACAGATCCCTTATCTTTATAAATACTAGCTAGTGGTAGTGGAGTACTCTACAAATATCCCATGACAACGCAGGGACACACGACACACGACGCGCGGAATGGATCTCCGCTACCTTCATATTTACTTACAGAAAGCACCCCTCATCAGTACGTCGTCATCCTCTGGCCCCGAAAGCAGAGATCAACGACGACATGCTGCGCTCATATTTACGGGGGGCCGGGGAGATGCATGGCGGCGAAGGGGATCAACGAGCGTCTAGAGACTGCAGCGCATGCAGCCGCTGCGTGATTGCTCGGTCCGGCCGATGGATCGGATGGACAGGACAGTGCGCCGGACGACCTCGCATGCGCATGCCTGCTGCCGACGACTGCCTGCCGCTGCCGTTGGCGACCGGGACAGCCTAGCTAACCGCCTCCATGGAAGGGTTGGGGTGGGGCCGTGCATTGCATGCACGACACATGTAGTAGCGACGATCAATCGAGCGGCGGCACCGGCACCGCACGACGCGACGGTGCGTGAGCCCCACCATGGCCATTGCTACTCCTAGCATGCATCGAGATCTGAGATCTCTGCTGCTTGGCGTGCCGGTGATGGCGGCAGGTCACCGTGCCCGTACTCATCCCCTCGATCGATCGATGCCTTCGTACAGGTACAGTATGCATGCCTCGCTGCTGATGGATTCCTGTTCCTGGTGCCTGCCTGCCTGCCTGCTGCAGCAATCACTGAATCATGACTGTGCTGCTGGGCTGCTTAATTAATTCAGCAATGCACGTGTGCAGTGGATCCATCCACTCATCTCGATCGCAACAGTTGTTTTCATCAATGTGTGTAGACGCCCAGCCGGCCACACACTAGCTACTAGTAGCTCCTGCAGCCACAACAGTAGCTGTTGGCATGTTGCCAATATTCATCAACAGTCGTGTGCAAAGCAAAGGGACCGGCAGCAGCAGCAGGCGAACGCATGAATGCCTTCAACACTGTTGTACACTGAAGACCGCAGCAGCAGGCCAGCAGCAGGCGAACAGAGCTCAGAGCACACGGACACGGCCGGTCCCTTTCCACCACACTGTGACTGAAGATCGGAGATGCTTGCTTGTGTTACAATTACAGACTAACAACAGTTATTATTTCTCGTACGACGCTGCACATGTGCTATATTTTGACAAAGATGGCCGAGGAAGGGAAGAGCAAATGGCTCATAGATAGATATATAGATCAATGGCATCTTGCATAAACCGGCTGATAAGACAATCCGACTGATTTATGGTAAGATAAAAATATTGTCTATGCATAAACCGGCTGATAAGACAATCCGACTGATTTATGGTAAGATAAAAATATTGTCCAAACGGCTGATAAATCTGACAAGACGATTGTTGCCCTCATCACCGAATTGTACAGTACAGCCACATCACATCATTTGCGAAATTATTGGGAAAGCGATGAGACATGAACGAACAAATATACGAGTGATAGTGCTACAGACAGACACAGAAGACTAATCCTTGCTCTCTGTAACCAGTACGCGTTTCATTCATAGCAGTTTTTTTTTTTTTTTTTTTTTTTTGGGGGGATCTCATCTCATTTTACAAAGCAAAACGAGTTTGCTGGTTGCTATCCCGTACCAACCTACGGACACATAGAGAGATAGATAAGAGAGAAACAGAGTGAGCGAGAGAAACCACTACTAACTACTAGCGACGACAGCATCTCTTTCTTATCTATGCATGCTTAGCCTTGTCTTGCCTTGCCTTGCTCCGAGAGAGAAGATAAGGGCAACAAACAACTGGAGATCACTAACATGAGGTCAGAAATCGTCATAATCCGGTCGCCGCCACAGGTTGATGGGGTATCCCTTGAGGGTCCGGGTGGTGGGGAAGAAGACAATCCTGTCCTCCTCAGCTTCTTCCCAGCTGCATGCACATTGGTCAATCACACAATACAATTCAATCAGTCTTAGTGAGTGAGTGGCAATGTGGTGGCATCCGGTTTATTGAGAGATAAGGATGGATTACCAAAAGCGCGTCACGAGATGGTGGAGGAAAACAGAAACCACCACCCGGGCAAGCTCGTAGCCTGGGCACAGGCGAGGCCCGCCGCCGAAGGGTGTGAACAGACTCGCCCCTTCTTCATTCTGGAGCTTATTCTTGCTCTGCACATGCAATGGGAGCCATGAATTGTTCTGCTTGTCTGTGTCTTTTATAGAAATCACTTCGCGTATACGCAACTCGGCATGCCAAATATCTTGGTTTTGATCGTAAGCCATATGTAATGTAACAGAAAGTGTGCTTCTTTTAGATTATTGAGGAAGGAATAGAGTGATCCAAGGCAAGCACATAACAGAAAAGAAATGTATAGAACAGCATAGCAATATTCTGAAGTGAAGGCCTTACAAGTACCTGCCATCTCCAGGGGTCAAAGGTCCGAGCATTCTCGTAGTGTTCCAGATTAAGGTGCACAGCTCGGAACGAAGCGAATATTTTGCATCCCTTTGGAATAACGTAGCCTAATGAACAAAACAGAATGTTAGAATGAAAACGAATATCCCAGCTGGTAAAAACTTGGGAGACCTGAAGATGGTTTGTTTCTGTAGAAATAACCTTTAAAATGAATGTCAGTGTTTGCACGCCTGAATACGCCGCTAATTAAGTTAGCCACTCGCAGTGTTTCACTTATCACCTGCACAAATGGGAGCATCCGACTCTGCTCAAATGTTCTTTTCAAATTCAAGAGAGATGTTTATTGCAAAAATGAAACTTTGCCTTTCCCATGGTGAGGCAAGAAGGTGATTTGAAGAAACCAGGGAATCCAGACTGCTTACACATTGTGTAAATGGCATCGACTTGTAATCGCTCCATTCCAGAGGTTGGTCCTTGCCTTTTATGCCTCTGATATTGTCATGCTCTTCCTGTAAATAAATTCAGCAAATATCTCGAATAAATCTCACATGTCCTAAATCAGAATAAGTGTTTGTAAATACAGTAAAGATTCCATAAGGTGGATTCAAATTCAGATCCAGTCCCACTATGATGTTGCTACTATATATTCTCACTTTCTGCTGTTCATTTGGATAGCCTTGGCATGCTTCCAAGTACAGAGGTGGATGAGAAGGAATAAAGCACTTTTATTTATGCAGAAATAAGAAAAAGATGGCCCAGGAATAATTCAGTAGCAGTTGTGCTCGTAGCAGATTCATTCTTGGACAATAATAAGGTATAAAAGGAAATAGGCAAACATCACATCAGCATCTATTGCAGGATGCTTATAGAGAATCAAGCAAATTGGGTGTAGTAGCAACAACTTGGCAATAAACAAAACTGACAGATGAACTAAAAAATTGTACTAGAATTCCACCTAAAAACAGAAGCCCGGCGGCACCATACTTTTCTTTTGGACAAGACTACGGAGTATTGATGTATGACAGGTTAAGGTAGTAATCTACCGAAACTATAATATCATATTATGAAATCCGTTGACGCATCTTCCCCAATATACAAGCCAATTCAACTGTTGGCAGTCCCTACCACTACCACCCACACGTGCACAAGGATTGTGCTATTACCACCGAACATTCCATTCCAACACAGAATTTCTAAATTGCCAAACAAATCTCTCATGACTGATGATTCTTAGTCAGATATAGAGTATATACCTTCAGCTGCGCCAGTGCAGTGGGTGTCTCAGTGAGGAACTTGACGGCGAGTGTCATGAGCACGGAGGTGGTCTCGTAGCCAGCCACCAGCAGAGACAGGCAGAAATCCACCATCTCCTCCTCAGAGAAGCTCCCTCCCTCTGCTTCGAGAAGCTCCTCCACCATGTCCTTCTTCTCCCTCTTCTCGTCCTCCCCATTTTTACTGGCGCCACCGGTTTCAGCCTTCTCGTCCATCCTCTTCCTTATCACCTCCCGAAGAGCCCCGGCCACCTTCTTCCTCGCCTGAATCGAATAAAAAACGCATCTTGATATCAATTCGTCAAAAATAAGGCGAATGCAGTGCCGCCTGAATCGAAAATGAAATGGGGGAGAAGAAGAAAGGCAGACGGGCGACCGCACCTTGAGGGCCTGGCCGTAGGCGGTGAAAGGTAGGAGGTAGGCGAAGGGGAAGGGGATGGAGAAGAATCCGTCGATGAGCTTGACGTACTCGCGGCGGACGCTCTCAGTCCATGGCCCAGGCTCGATGCTGACGAGCTGCCAGACGGTGAGGTTGAAAGTGATCTTCTTGGCCTCGTCTAGGAGGCGGACGGCGGCGGCGGCGCCGGGCGTCCCCAGTCCCGCATGGTGGCGAGGACGAGGCGGTCGATTTGCGCCAGCAGCGGCGGCGACGCCGGGCGCCCCAGGCGGGTGAGCGTGAGCGAGTGGAGGCGCTTGTGGGCGGGCCCGGCCGTGAGGAGCAGCGAGCGCGGGCCCAGCAGCGTGGCGATGGAGGACGGGTAGCTGCAGCTGACGGCGCGGCCCTCGGCGGCGAGCAGGAGGCGGTTGAAGGCCGGGTCGGCGGAGAAGACGGTGCGCTCGCCGAAGACGTGCGTGGTGAACACCCGCTGCCGTGCCGCGCCACGCGCTCGTCGATGAAGGGCTCCGGGTTCGGCGTCTTGTACGCCGCGATGAGGCGCAGCGTCTCCCCGATGAGCGGCAGCCCCGTGCTGCCCGGCGGCAGCCGCGGCGCCGACCGCCGACGCCGCGCCGCCGCCGCCCGGAGCAGCAGCCACCACAGCGCCGCGGCCAGCACCGTCGCCGTCGCGGCGGTCAGGAGGAACAGCGGCGGTGGCGGACCGCCGGCCGCGTCGTCCATTGCAGTCAGTGGCCGACGTGGCCTTGGGGCTCAGGTTGGGTGCGGTGCGGTGCGGGGAAGCGGGTGGGGGTGAAGTGGAGCTCGTGCGCGTGTCGGGGAGTGACTGAGATTGAGTTGATGCGCTGCCAGAGATGAGAGGAGATTCTTTTGACACCACCGGCCAGTGGAGGATGTTGGTGGGGGTGGGGGTTCCAATTTATTTATAGGCTTTGTAGTAGTATAGATGGCTCATTCATGGCTGCCAATAAAGTTTGGTGATTTTCCTTTTGATGGAAATAAATAGGATATATATTTATATATATGTTTTGATGGAGGAGATTTTTGGAGTTTAATATTGAGTTGTGGGGAGATGATGGATCATGGTTGGATAAAGTTTTGTTAGAATAATGCTTTGTTTACTTTGGTCCAAAAGGGAATGTATGGCGCGGCATGGGGAGCAGTGTGGCCATGCTGGTGGAAAGGGGCGAGGAATGTTTTCTTATTTTTGCCTTTTAGAAAAAGAAAACCCAAAACCATGTGAGGGGATAAAGTTTAGTACTGTTATACTGTAAGAAGGATAGAGAAACGGGGCCCACTTGAACCTCTTTCCAAACGAGCCACTTGAATCCTCTTTCGAAACGAGGATTTTTAATTGCCACATACTAGTCGCGAGTAGGCTACATATAGTCATACACGGTGTGTAATTACATGATACTAGTATAATGCCCGTGCTTAACGCTTACGGCTTTATTTTTCGGGATGCATATGAAACCCGTGCTAACGCTACGGCTTTTATTTTCGGGATGCATATGAAAACAATCAATGTATTTCCCATAGTTCAACTTTTACACTATTATTTGAGCTTATATACAATCTGAGAAATACTTTTGCATAATAAGAAATAGTAAAGTTATTTCTCATATTTATTGCACAACATCAAAGCTGAATTTTCATTATAGTATAATGCCCGTGCTAATTAATGCTACGGCTTTATTTTAGAGATGCATATGAAAATAATCAATGTGGTTTCCCATCGTTCAACTTTTTACACTATTATTTGAGCATGTATACAATCTGGAAAATACTTTTGCATAATAAGAAATAGTAAAGTTATTTCTCAAATTTCTTGCACAACATCAAAGCCAAATTTTCATCACTCGAGAGTAACGAAAAGTTATTTCTCGTATTAACCATCTAAGTTACCAGTATTCGTGCCAACTACCAACAACCATAAACTCAAATATTGGTGATCAAGATCCAGTCGGCCGCAATTCAATGTGCGGCAAAACCAATAAATGAAATTGAGCGCTCGGAACAGGAATTCACGCCAGCTTGGCCTTGCGAACCTTGTTCCCCATGTTGTCCTTGCAAAAAGCAATTAGGTTGTTTACACACGAAATTTACATTAGAGGAAGGTATGAATCAACGCGACTATCTCAGGTTCCTAACATTGAGACCCTTATGCAGACTAAAATTAAGACCCTTAACTGAATTAGCAGCAACAGCACGCACCTGCGACCGACGTCCGGTTGCCAACGCAGGTGCTTCCTTATGTCCACTGCTCGCCCCTGCCTAATGTCCACCGGGTAAAGCTATGGCGGCATCTAGAAAAAAAAATAAATTAACTTATGACAGAAACAGAAATCCACAAAAACATGACGTAGGTGTTCTACCTATCAATAATTTTTTTTATACGTGTGATTTAGAGACCTACCAATATTTTTTATACGTGTGATTTAGAGCAAGGACTTTAGATCAGGACAAACCCTGAAACTACAAATGATGAAGATTTAATAATAAGAAAAAATAACTTACTGATGAAAGGATCACCATAATACTTCTCAGAGCTTCATCTAGCCTACATAAAATTGCTTCAGATTGACCACCTAATATCTAAACTATTTATTTAATTAAGTAATTAAAATATTTTTTATGAAAAAGTAATTAAAATAATTGCAAGGTACATACAAAAAAAGCAGTATTGACTTATACCTTCTAAATCCACTGAACAATCAGTTCCAAAATCAGCCAAATATTAACACCTAAGTCCAAAACAATTATAAAAGCGCATCCTAATACATTCTTATCTCAGCAGGTCATAGATGCATGTGACAAAAAGAAAATGGCAGCACCTCAGGAACTTCCCCAGGTGATAAGGCCAGGATGTAGAGCATCTACTGTCAAACAGCTTGTCATCTCTCCAGCCTCAAGCCCTCAACTGTCCATGCCTCTTCTGTTCCTTCCCGGCACCACGTGGCCTTGAACCGACCAAGCACACTCTATTACATTTCTGAATAGCATCGCTGTGCTCAACTGTATCCGTGTTCAGGAACTTGTAATTCCTCTTGATGAACTCGGGCACCTCTTGCACCAAAACAATTACAACAAAGCAGGTGACACGCATATCATCCGCATCCAGGCATCCATTGAAAACACATCTGGGATAACCAAACTCACCGATCGATGGGCCTTATTTGTGTTAGCTACAGAACAATTGGAGACAAATCACCATCCCTCCCTCCGGAGCACTCTCCAGGAAATCTCCACAATCAAAACCCTCAGTTTTGAATCCTGGACTTGTTTCTTGCAACTGGCACTTGCAAGAAATCATTAGGGACCAATTATTTACACCAAGTAGGCATATTGGTACACAGACACATATATAGTATGCGTGTAAACAACTTAAAGTCAAGGCAAATTATACGTACATACAGTCATACAGAGATGAGTGTAAACAACTTAAGGCCACTGATGTTACCTTTTTTCTATAGGCCTTCATTGAGATCCTCCAATTCTTGTTCCTGCTAAACATAACTGTTAGATTGGAGTTACAAGATTTGGTACAAATGCATGGAACACGAATAAAATTAGGTAAAACATAACTCATCGTTATTACATTAATTTTGAAATCAAAGAGCTGATCAAGTAACATTTGATTCTACAAACATATCAACCCTTCTCAAATGCAAGCCAAAACAGTGTACTGCAGAAATATATAAACCAAGCAGTAAGGTTTTCTACCTTTCTTGACCCGATATCCTTCAGAGATATCTCTTTGGTTCTCCAGCTGCTGAAGCTCCTTCATGCTAACAGGACCCAGATCCTCATCAAGGATATTTCTACAAAAATGAATTAGTTGTACATGTCATACTTCATAGGCCCATTAACAATTGTTGTGCACCTGAAACAAGCTACTGGTAGTTACTATAAAATCATTGCGATTGTCCAATAATGTGGCGTGTACATAGTCCAACTATGGTACTGATATGTACTGAGAGATTCTATATTTCCCTTTTTGACATTTCACAAAAACAAGATGCTATATATATACTCCATCTTGAAGAAATATAGAATGCATCATCCAATTACTACGGGACATAAGCAGCATCATTTCTACCAACAACTAATTGTAAAGCAATCCAACTGGACCAGCTGCAAGTTGCAGTTCACCTCGTTCTGTGTGTTTTTGCTGACTGAATCTTGCAAGCAACGCAACTTCTTGTATATGAATGCAGTTCAATCAAAGTAGGTGAATGGGCATGTATTGCACACAAATTATTTATGTGGCTTGCAATTCTTGACTGTTCTTGAACAGTGGATCATGTAGCTAACAAGAAATACCACACAAGCATCATGCTCCCTTTACAGCCAAGTTGATGAACACATCCTAGTCTTTTCTGCTTTTAGGAGATGAAGTATCTTTTCTGCTTTTAGGAGATGAAGTATGCCTCACTATCCTTCTAAAACTTGTGACTACAGATTGAAATAGGTAAGCCATCGTACCAAGCAGAGCCAATCAATTGAACAAGTATAAAAACATACCTGAAATGCAAATCTTAACCAAGCATTTATCTGTCCCATCTAAAATAGGAAAAGTGAAGCAATCTAGATGGTGTACAATACATGAAAATGGCCTTTGTCTGACAGATCAATAATATATTTAGAGAACTTCAAATAAGCACACAAATGGATAGCAACTGAACATATTCAGAGACCGTGAATAAGCAGTGAAGCACGCATATGAATAAGCAGTGAAGCACACATATGAATAAGCAGTCGTAGATCTTAGAAGAAAAATCTTGGTAAAGTTGTTATTCTAGTTTTCTGTGAGATTGAAAATTTCAAATCACATCGATACAATAAAACAAGCAAGTATCGTAGCATGCAAAGGGAATCAGATTTAAATAACTTGGCGCACGGGAGCTCTCCCGCTTCCCCGGAGAAGCGCGGGCTCCTGATCTCGCGGAACGACGGCAGAGCGGAGGAGGAGCGGTGGCGGCTGCACGAGCCGAAGCGGCGCCGGGCGTGCGTCGCCGCGCTCGACAGCGTTGTCCCCAGCTCAGTGGCCGAGGAGGCGGAGGACTCGCCTGGCTCGGGCTGCGGCGCGGACGGGGACGGGGACGGGACGGAACGGCGCGTCGTTGTCGTTCCAAAGACGCGCGGGCGGCTTCGTGGGGCTGGAGACAACGCCCAAGTTCGGGTCCTTCAACCCACCACCGGAAGCCAAGCCGGCGGGGCTAGATCTGGCCTGCGGGGGGCATGAAGCGGACGCGGAGGGTTCGCCGCCGGAGGAAGCGGACGACGAGGTCCTCGCGGCATCGGCTCCTGGGGCGGAGGTCAGAGACGAGAGCTCCCAATTCCTGGGCGCCGTGGTAGGGAGGCGGCAGCGAAGGAGCAGCGGCACGACCGGGGACGCGGCGAGGGCCAGCGGCGAGGGCAGATTGGGTTCGGTTCTTTTTTTGTAAAATAAAAGAAATAAAAAACACAACGCAAAGCTTTGGGTGCACGTGGGATTCGATCCCTGGCGGTGGAGGTGTGCTCGTGCGGGGACTTCCGTCGCATGGGCACCGGTGGCAGGGAAGCGCCGCTCGAGGCTTCAGCGTGCTGAAGCCTTTCATTCCAGGCCGTAGGATTTGGTTGAAGTAAGTGAGGGTTGATTAAGGGCCTTAGATTTTGATGATGTTGGATTTCTGTGTGCATATTTTGGAGTACGCAATGGTTGGAGGCTCTCAGCGGGGGATGTATTCTTGGGTGGACGGAGTATAATTTAACAATTCCATTATAGTAGAGATTATATATAAATTTGATTAATAAATCTTTTTTCTCTAATAAAAAAGATTTACACATATTTTTATTAAAAACGAAATACTATAAAAGTTACAGCGACGCACTACGGAAGTCATACACTAGGTGGATATTGTTATACAATCGGCTTTGTCCTCCCTAGCAGAAGTAGACTGGCTATTACTCACTAATGATTAGGGATGAAAATGGTACGGATATTTATTTGACCCTCCGTTCGACCGAATTCGTTTAGAGGGGTTTAGATATGTCCGTATCCGGGTCCGAATATTCAACATCCGGTACCGTATCCGTATCCGAATACTAAAATCACATATTTATGATGTCGATATCTAACCATATCCTATTCGGCATGGATGACATTATCCGTATTCGAATCCGAATCCGGACAGAAATATGAAAACAAATGTGGTATCAGTGATATCCGTCCGTATCCGATCCGTTTTCATCCCTACTAATGATGCTACCTAACCAACTTCGACGATCGGACGCGCCGGCTTGTACGTCGCTTTGGCCGTCCTCGTTGCGGATCCGAAAAGAGCTCTCGTATCGCCTCCGCATGTGAGATGTTGAGCTGATCAACAAAGATACTGTCATAAGCATTCTTTTCCATCATGGTGGACTTCGTCAGACCGCCGAACATTCCCATTCACTGCATCACCAGAACCTGCTGGGAACCGGATCGAAAGCTCTCTATTTCCTCTTTCTTCCTTCTCATAGCCGCCACCGTCTCTCTCCTCTTCCTCTCTCTCCCACCGCCGCCGCCTCTACGCCACATGCCACCACCCCCAAACCCTAGAGCATTGCCGCCCTATGCCACCACACCGCCATCTCCCTCACCATCACTGTTGTGCCCAATCCACCCTATCCGTCACGCTGTTTCTGACTAATCAAATCAAACGGGAAGTGTATATAAGCAATTGCGTCACTCGCAACTGCCCGGATCCTGTGGTATCTGCAAGTTGCAATAACGTTGAATGATCCAGTCAAATAGGTGTCGCGCTGCATTGGCAAACCGCCGGTCGCCATCGCTCTTCCCAAGCACCGCCAATGGAGCTCGAGGATGACAATTGACAAGATCTAGTATAACTCAACCGCAATCTTACCACTAAATCACGTTCTGATCTTGCTTGCGCGATCATGATTAGTTTTGACAACTGCGATTTGACAAGATATGGCTAGCCTTGGGTCAACATCATTTATTTATTTATTTATTTTATTTTACTATTTTTCTACTACTACAAGTGTTGCAAAGAATCTTTCGAGATTTTCATGTGACCTTTGGATTGAGAGAGTTAAGTATATAAAAACTAGACCGAATGAATGTCAAGGTGTAACTTAGTACTGATGAAAAGAGACTTTGCATTGTGTCTTGAAAAGCATTTAAGAGTTCAGGTGACGGCAAATTTTAACGAAGTCTTCTGGATCGATCGGTTTTCTGAACAATAATGCATGATATTATATATATACTACTACTAGTATTTTACTTAAACTATTCTATTTGAGATCCTGAAAGAATAACCTTATATATGAAGCTCAACCGTAGTGATCAAATGCGTGCAACCCTGCTGTAATAACTTTCCATTGCTGATCGACGTAGCTAGGAGCCTAGGACGACGAAGATCAGCAGACATCGATCGATGGCGTCTTCCCTGATAGTGGTTATCCTCCCCCTTCTCCTCCTCGTCGTGGCGTGCCCGTACGCCGCCATAGTGTCGTCGTGCCCGGCCGGCGCTTGCCGCTACACGCATCTGTTCAGCTTGGGCGACTCCCTGACCGACGCCGGCAACCTGGCCAGCTTGTCCCCCAACAACTCCTTGCTGGCGTTCCCCTACGGAGAGACCTCCTTCCGCCGCCCCACACCGGTCGGTTCTGCGACGACTGGCTCATCGTCGACTTCATTGGTACATACATTAATTTGCAACTGCAGAATAGTATATATACTAGCAGGAACCCCGCGCAACTGCGCGGGATAGAAAGCTAGAGTCTGTTCATAAAAATAGTGGATGACATTAAACATGTTAGAATTCCTGAATACCGGCACCCCTGATTTAATCACATAGTGCAATTCTTGTCATCATAAGGTAAAAAAAGGGGAAAAAAAACTTCCTCAATTGTTGGTTGTCCTTGGACAATCTGTAGTAATACATTTGAAAAGGGAGTTGTTGATTTTGTGGATAGAAAATATAACAATCATGCATATCTTTTGTTGGACGAAGTGTAGATTGCCAAACTGAGGGGTACATTATCCTACCTTCACAGCTTGTAACATGTACGGACAAAAAGATTGTCATAAATTAAAATAGGTAAATGAAATGAGTATTCTAACAATGCTTCTGTGGCCATGCTAATTCAAAGTACCACAATCTTGTCTTGCAACAGTAATGTGACGTTGCTGAAGTTACTCATCCCTGGTGTCTCCCTAAGTTGTTCAAGGTATCAATCAATTGATTGAGAAATAAATAGTAGCAGAACAAATATTGGCAGTCATAAACTGGTAATGGATTAAGAGGCCATGGATGTCACCTGAGTGAACCTGAAACACATTTCTCTTCAGATACACAATCTGTTGCATGAAAGGCAAGTTAGTAGCATCTCCCTGAGGCATGGAATTAGAAGACGTCATGGGTTTAGAAGGATTTGTGCTATAATCTACCTGCTAATTTTGTTGCATTATGCTCAATTTCTTTTTCTCAATCCTTGTTATTATCGCCTGCATGCAGAATATTTGAAGGTAATCACCTTTTTTTTTTTAAAGGAGGCAAAATCCCACAAAAGAGAAAAAAAGGTAGAATCAGGGTGGAAAACATGAATGTTGGGGAAAAAAAGTAGACCCAGTGAAGCTTTTTTTTTTTTTTAATTTTATAGGAATTGCAGCAGTTCAGATATTGAGACAATAAGCATATATTTTTTTAGATAAGTGCGGCAGGCAAAAAGAAGCATTCTAGTAATTGGATATAGTAACTATTCATGGCAAGGTAACTGCTTTGCTCATTCGATGGAACCATATTATGAAACAGAGAGCATTCCAGATGATGTTACTGAGGCAGGATCTATAGAAGGAGAGAGTGATTGCCACACAATAGTCGTTCCCTTGTGTAACGAGTAGGCTACATACACGGTGTGTTATTACACGATAAATATATATATAGATTTCATTAATAAAATCTATAAGATTACAACCTTCACTATGTGAAAATTGAAAATGTAGCATCTAGTGAGGGCATCAGGTTTTGTTTGGTCTGCACCAGGTAGGCTTTCAAGACATCTTATTTTAGACGCTTGGGCCAAGATGGCAAGACCTATTGCTGGACGGTAGGACCTCTAACTAAATGGGTCCTCATTGCATTAGGGCATTATGATCACAACTAAAAATATTAAAGAGGAGATAATTTTTTGGTGCCACAAATATCGCCTCACCGTCATCTTGCATCTCCATGCCATCCGTCATTGTTGGTTTAGGAAAGCACATTTTTTTCATCTCGACGCGTTGTTGCAGAGATTATGAAGAATCTAAAATGAAATTAAATAGAATGACATAGATAGGTTAGATTGAAAGTTAGGGAAATGATGATATGACTATTAGTGGATGTTCTGCATGTTGAAATATAGAACTTGTGATGACCTGGATAACTTGTTGTATTAAGAGATGGAAAGTTATTGGCATGACATGACTATTAGTGGAAGATGATGTGGCTATCTCGTATGCTAAGATAGAATTTAAGATTACATGGATAGCTTCTATGGTTGGAAGTTAGTGCCATGATATGGCTATTAGTGGAATATGATGTGGTTGTCTCATATGCTAAGATAGAACTTGAGATTACATGGATAGCTTCTATGGTTAGAAGTTAGTGCCATGATATGGCTATTAGTGGAATATGATGTGGTTGTCTCGTATGTTAAGATAGAACTTGAGATTACATGGATAGTTTCTATGGCTGAAAGTTAGTGCCATTGTATGGCTATTAGTGGAATATGATGTAGCTGTCTCGTATGCTAAGATAGAACTTGAGATTACGTGGATAGCTTCTATGGTTGGAAGTTAGTGTCATGATATAACTAGTAATGGAAGATCATGTGAATTGTTAGTGGGGGATAACATGCGTGTTCGGCTAGTCATATAAGTCGATCGATAAGATAAACCGACCGATTTGCTATGAGATAAAAAATACTGTCCCCAACGGCCGATAAGACAAGTGAACAAGACAACGAGTGTCTTACATGTTTCGATAAAACTTGTAGTGGAGATTAATTAGCTTTATAAAAGATATAGATTTAGTCAAAGTTGATATGTTTTGACTCTCTAAGAAAGTAGAATGACTTAGAATTTTAGAATGGATGGAGGATTTATATTAAATAAATTATTAAGCTTATTTGTCACAAAACATATCTCCTCATGGCTAGAGTATATCCTGTTTGAATTATATATGATAATAAAACTAGCTACTGGGTAGAGCGATATATATATATTTTTTTTCTCTGTGGTTTGGCGTCTTCTATATTATTCCTCGAGTTGACATGTGGATGGGTCCGTCGGGTGTGGGTCGCGCTAGCACAGTAGCGCTAGCAGTGTAGCCGCATGCACGCTGATTGCAAGGAACGACGAGGCAGCAGGCAGGCCAGCGTCCCTGTGTTGTGTCGCTGTGAAGACGGCCTCTAACTAAGCCCGCCCAGATCGAGCTGGATTCCGCCCGCGCAGCGCGGCCCAGTTAGTACGCGAGGCCCAGACCGACGTGCACCGACCGGTGCGCGGGCATTTGGCCCATGAACACGTACGAACGTTCGTTGGTGTTGTCCGCCCTGGCTGGGCTTGCTGGGCCTGTTTCGGACGGAGCGGACTCCGAGAGGCTGGGCTTGTAAGGCCCTGGGCTCTGCAGCTAGAAATAGAAGCCGAAGCCGAGGATTGATGAAGCCCACCTCGGAGACACCGCTGGGCGCTCGCTAGCCCTGCCTGGCTTTCGATCGCTCGCGGTGGCGATCTGAATGCAGTGGCGGCCCTTCTCGCCTCTTCCAGAGCTCTACAGTTGAGAGCGGCGACCAAAGGCGAACTCGCGTTCCCCCATCGATTCGCCGTCGTCCTCGCCTCCAGCGCCCTCGCCGGCGTCGGAGAAGGAGGGGAACTGGATGAATCGGCGGAGGATTCGTTTATTCCTGTGCTTATTAGCTTTAGGTTAAATAAGTTAGGGTTAGGTGTCTCCATACCGGCGATGCGGCATGGAATCTTCTTCCTGGCCGGCGTCTCCCGCAAGCGACGGCGTGGATGGGCGGCGGGCGGATCCGACATCTGCGGCGGCTTCCCCGACTATGCTGGCGGCGACGGCGTCAGGGATGAGTACGAGCTCGCCGGATCTGGAGCTCTCCTTCTCCGGGTCCGGTCAAGCTCGTCTTTTGTCCCTCCTCCATCTTCTCCGGCGGCGTCTACTCCGGTGAAGATCTGGGGAGGTAAGTTTACCAACTCGCTGGAACCGGGTTGGATGTTATGTACCACCTTTGCTGGTGGCTTCATTCCCCTTCTGGGTGTGCTTTCGTCCGGTGTGTGGAGTCTGTTGGTTGCCCTTGAGGCGCCAGATTCCTTGAACTCCGGCGACGTGATGGTCAGGTGCCATCTTCTTTGGCCTGTGCGTTCAGCGGTCTCATTGTGTGTTGATGTGTTCGACATACTGCTCTTGGTGCCATGTGAAACTTCTGTTCAATCGTCGGGAAGGAGGTCAGCTTCAAGCTCCACGGTGCTCCGACTGCCGGCGACGAGGACGACCGGGAGGATGACTTTGCAAGGATTATGCTGTACTTTCTTTTTTCTTTTAGGGAGTCTTTGCAAGTCTTGGAATGTAAACATTGTGAAATTCATATGAATATAAACCCGGTTTCTCAAAAAAAAAAAAAAATGCAGTGGCGGAGGATGGATTAGATACGATACGACGGGACCTCCTCACCTGACGTGCGGACGGAAGCCGATTTCGGAATCGGATCATTTCATTTCCCACGCTCGCTCGCTCGCTCGCTGTCGCATCCCGGCCGGCTCCCGAGCAACGCCAACACGCGATCCAAGCGTATCGAAGTGGTTGGCAGCAACAACAACATGGCGCGAGTGCGTGACGTGACGAGGCCGATGGATGGATACTTCTACTGCTACCGTCGACCGTTGGTTGGAGTGCTGCCAAGACCTCTCCCCCTCCGTGTGTGATGCTGATGCATGGAACAAGAGTCGCATGTAGAAGACTCGGAGCTCTTTTATTTCTCTCCTGCGTGTCCCGTCACATAATGCTGATAGCGCTTGGTTTGGTTTGAGGTAGGACAGGGCCCACCTCGTTTAGTATTTAGTTCGAGGACAACCCCCTCTCTAGAAATCAGACATACTACTCCGTCCCAATATAACTGTCGTTTCCGATTGTCGTCTTGTGAAGTTTGATTTCAATTTGTAAAAAATACGCGCAATATTTATATCTCGAAATAATTTTGTTAAAAACTAGATTCAAAGATCTTTCCAATGATACTAATTATGATACTAATCGATAATATTTATTATTTATAAAAATTGCCGGTATTTGTTTTTAAAGGGAAAAGCGACAGTTATTTTTTTTTGGGACGGAGGGAGTACCATATCATCGATCCTCTTTCAAAAGACATGTACCTGAAATCTAGATATTGATTTGAGATAACCGAAACTAATTTGGTTAGTTTGGGTAACAACTCAGATGTACCCGAATTACCCATCATATATACCCGATATTTTAGAGAAACGCTCAACTAGTCCACTTCGTCTCGTATTTGCTTATACATTTTTCTGTACGAAATGCTAGAAAGAAAACTGTGTTTACGGATTAAGAATGCCGCTGGAATTCTGTACAATTTGCTGGTTTTTGTAAGGCTCGGATAGATTAGGTACACCCGATCCTAAATAATCGAGCACCCCTAAATTTGTGCGGTGCTGTTTCCGGGAGAAGATCAGGCATCGATTTCTATTACCCCCGACCTGAAAATTTCAGGTTACCGAATGCCGAAGCCAGAGTGCTACTCACTTGGGATTTACTACTAAAACAAGCAAAGCAGCTAGCCACAAAGTGGAGCAAATCCCAACGAATTCCCAGCAACGATAAGTAAGCTGATGCCATAAATAGAGAGAGAGAGAGAGAGTTCCCACCGATTCACCAAATCACGAAACCGATCCGTATCAGCGTATCTTTCACCCTCTCAGGTCAGCACGGCAAGAGCTCACAAAAAAACTAATGGATGAACGAATCCAGCTGATACCGCTCGCCCGCGGCGACGACAGCGGCAGCAGGAAAAGGGTCGAGGGAAGGGAACACAAGGAAATGGTGGTGGACGTCTGGTGGACCCTGCGAAAGCCTCCAGCTGCTCCTCCAGAATTCAGGATTCGGAAGGGTCCGCCTCATGATGCTGCTGCTGCCTGCCCCGGCGTCCCCGTCTCTCTCTCTCTCTCTCTCTCTCTCTCTCTCTTCTAGTATTCTATACTGTACCCTATCGTGGATGAAAGTGGATGGAAGGAGTCAATTCCTGGCAAGATTTGGAGCAAATCCGCCCGGGATCTTGCTTTTTCCATGCGGTGGGATTTTCTTGGTCATCACACGCACCCTCTCTCCCCTTTTTCCCTCTCCATTCCTTCGCTTCGCTTTCCCTCATATCTCCTGGAATCCTTTCATGTGCTTGCCTTGTGTGTAGTGTGTGTATATATATACGTGAACTCAACCACACCCACAACCTTCATCACCTTCAAAAAGCAAGCAAAGGAAGCTAGTAGCTCTTTCATGCCAAGGCCAAGCACACACACGACACACCTCCTGCTTTTTCCAGCTATAGTTTCCTCCTTCCTCTACTGCAAAATACGCCTTGCTCTCTGGTCTCTGCTGCTGCTCTCTTATTGCTTCTGTCAGCCATGGGGGTGGTGGCCACGGAGACGCCGTTCCATGTCCTGGCCGTGGACGACAGCCTCCCGGACAGGAAGCTCATCGAGAGGCTCCTCAAGACCTCTTCGTTCCAAGGTAGTCAGTCGTCTATTCACCTGCTTGCACCTCTGCACGCTCCTCCTTTGCTCTGGTTGCTGAGACGACCGACGACCCTGAACATGAGTTTTTGGCTCTATTTTCTGCAGTAACCACTGTCGATTCCGGGAGCAAAGCCCTGCAGTTCTTGGGCATCCATGACGACGACACTGTCCACGCGCACCAGCTGGTAAGAGAAAGATGACTGCACACACATATCAGTTGAATCATCATGTTCAGTCTGACTGTCTGAGGAACGAAAGCAGGTTTCTGATGTGTTTAGTTTTGCTTCTTATCAGGATGTCGCGGTGAACCTGATCATCACGGACTACTGCATGCCCGGCATGACAGGGTATGATCTGCTCAAGAAGATCAAGGTATGTAATAACAGCCATGTTCTTCTTGTCTAGTGTTCCTTGGTGTGTATGATCTGGGCTGAAGATAGAAGGTCTAATGAAGATTGTGTTTGGTTTGTTCATTCAAGCAGGAATCGTCGTCTCTTAGAGATATCCCCGTTGTGATCATGTCGTCTGAGAACATCCCTTCAAGGATCAACAGGTGAGCACTCTTATGGATCTAGATGTAATTTGTTTCAGATTATGTCCTGATGTTTCTGAAGGGGAAACAAAAAAAAAAAAATCAAAGTTAAGTGTACAAAGATAAAGAGCGGTGAGAAGCTAAGTAGAATTACAGCATGAGAACAACTCTTTCCATTTACTAGTTTCCTGCATGACTGACATCATGCTCTTGCTGAGGAATTACCTGAGAATTAGAAAAGTTTTAGAGAGTTATAATAAAGTTCCCTTTTTTCTTTCTCTATATTGGAGACAGAAATGAATAGGTTTGGACCAAATTGGATATGGAAATCTTTCCAAATCTTTCCGAATCCTTTAATGCATGATTCGGTGCCACATGTGTTGTGTAATATAGAGGAACCGCTCCACCCATGACACAACCCACACCGCTCCACCCATGACACAACTCACACCGGCCTAGCATAATCACGACATGATTGCTGTTAAATAATAATAGAAAAAAGAAGAAAAGATATGGAATAATGAGCACATCGATCTTGTAGATCTTGCTTCCATATTGCCGTATCCATGAAACAGGCTTATTGATGCAGACAGCTCACTAGCACCACTTGTCTTTGTCTCAGTTTATTCTATGTCTACTTGCACGGTGCACAAACGGAGGAAAATTATATTAAAAACACTCAGACGGCCGTAAAGAAGTCAAATAAAGAGTCAAAAGATATGATATTTGTGAATGGAGACAACTGTAATAAAGATAGAAACACAAAAAAGTCTTAATTGCATCAGATCATATTTTTTAGGTATATATACAAATCACTGACTCAGTTCTCAATTATATTTTGAATCAGATGCTTGGAGGAAGGAGCGGATGAGTTTTTCCTAAAACCAGTGCGGCTATCAGACATGAGCAAGCTCAAGCCCCACATACTGAAAAGCAGATGCAGGGAGCACTACCAGCAAGAACAGCAGCAGCAGCAGCAAAGTGACAGCAACAGCAACGATTGCAGTAACCCCACGAACAAGAGCAGCAGCGATAGCAGCCGAAAGCGAAAGGCAGAGGACAACGATGAAATTTTGCCCCAGAAAAACCGACCAAGGCACAGTTAGCTGCAGAGTGCAGACTGATTATAGGACAATTAACCCTCTCTTACCCTTCTCTTTGTTCTTTCTTTTACTTAGCCTTTGGCCTACTGATTTGTAACACAGAGGTTTGCCTCTGATTTGCAAAATATAATGGAATCCATAACTGGATACTGCTTGATTTGAATCAAGCGATTTTGCAACACATTTCAGTTATAAGAGGACAGCTATGATATAACAGCTTAACTGGTCTTTCAGTTATAAGAGGACAGCTATGATATAACAGCTTAACTGGTCATCGGAGAGATCTGGATAACTTGCTACAGGATTAGTTGTCTTACTGTTTCCAAGCTTAATACCAAGCACTCAGGTACAGCAATTATAGTGACAGTACCCTGGCGCAAGATGATTTTACCAATGGCTTACAGCAAGGTTCATCCTACATAGTTGGCTGCTTACACTGCCTAGCAGAACAGTATCAGCTGCCCCTCTGAGAGGTAATTTTTACAAACTGCTTATGAGATTCTTCCTCCACCGAAATGCATGAGCTCCTCAGAAAATACATCGGTATGTCACATGGTTCCCAGTAAGCTCACTGTCATATATAACTTTAACAACAGTTCCCTTCCCTAGTCCGTAATAGCGAGCAACAGCATCAGTCTCCAGCATGCGAGGTAACTGAAGATACAAACACCAGTTTCAGTGAAGTGACATGAAATTACTTCGCCACAAGTAGGGCTAGTTTTCTATCAAAAGGAATAACCAAGGGGAACATCAACAAGCTAATAATAAGTGGGAATTGCACCTGAGGCATGTCAAGAATAAACTAGCCAAAATAAATGAAATGCAGTATCCCCTCCACAACTACAAGCATATTTTTAATTTCTGAGTCGAATATCATTATTCAAGGAGGCAGCAATATATAACACACATAAATAGGTGAAAAAAACTTGACACTGCAATTATTATTTTTCTTTATAATGTGATAACAGTGCTTCACTATGAAAACATGAGGAGGATCATCAGTTTCAATGCCACCAGGTTGCATTTTAGTGAGACACACATAAACACAACAGCATTTTAAGCACAAAATAAACGATGGAATTCACTGAATTACTATCAATATTTCCATGTAACCAATGCACGCATCATCACACTCAGAAAGCACACTAACTGCAGTATCCCATATGGCCATGATGAGGTTGCAAACAAAATCGAGTGCTGAAATTATGGCGTTGCATCAGCTCAGCAAGTATGATGAAAAACAACTGACAGCAAGCACCAGGCTGCATTGCTGTTTTCCACAAGATGTAACAAAAAGAGGCTACAAAATTCACATGGCACCATGACTTCCAATTCCAGTATAATAAAGCAGTAAGAAATCATCATGAAGTAACTCCAACAAATTATAGAGGAGCATACCTGTGAATCCACCACATTGTATTCCTTCAGGAGCTTGGCTTTCTCCTCTGCAGTCAACACTTCATGCTTGGGCTTGAGGACATGCTTAGTGATGTTCACCAGTAATTCCGTGATCTACCATTGGAAGAGCACATTGATTTAAATACAGAAATAAATACAAGATAAAATAGCAAAATATCAACTTTACATGATCTTCTGAATTAGCACTTGATGTTAAGATAACAATTTGCAGAACACATAATGAAAATTAGATTGGGCATTAGTTACAACCAAAAGAGTGTGTTGTCACTCACTTAAAGAGACTGAACAAAATGTGAAGAGCAGCCAACAGATTAGGCAAAAACTGACCTGGAACGTGTCAACTTTAAATGGAAAGATTTCCTTGATAGATTCTCTGGCTTTAGACATTATTCTGCCCTGCAGTATCAGAATAAGTCGGGACAAGTTCTCGTCTTTAACTCCGGTATATACCACCCGGATAGCCGCAATTTTGACAGGTTCGGGTGGGCAGAACACAACTTTCACCTGCAGAACACATAGTTGAGACACAACCTTTATCAACTTCACTTATGGCAAGAACAATTGGTATAAACAAGCACCTTATATGCATGAAAAGACAACAGATAAAAGCACTCATACTATACCTAAGCACGCAATCATTTAACTTCTGTAGATACATACATAACAAAGTAAGCAGTTGATGCCATCCCAGTTGCAGGATGGAGCCAACCCCGACAATCATAAGTGCAAGAAAAATAATGTCCCTAAACCGTACAGGCAACCACACCTAACATCAGCAAACATCAAGCAAGGATGAATCAGTGTGAAAGGGTAGGAAAGAGCCGATGTGCCTCTTTCTTCCAAACTCTTCAATTTTACAGTACTTCCAGGGCACAATGCATATCTGAGCATAACTGGTTCTAGTACACTAATGAATAACAATAATCAATCGTGGGAGGTTCCTTAATCAGGAGTGTAAAGCCAGACACGACGGAGCAGGACCCGAATGGAGGTTGAAATCGTTCGCTAGAACATGGATCTAATCCTAATGCAAGAACATCTGAAGGCACACCGATGATAGCATGATACATGGGGGTAATAAGTGACTGAAAAGAAGAGGAAAAATAAAAACCCCACCTTGCTGGATGGGTCGGAGGCGAGGGTAGTGGAGAAGGCGAGGCGTTCGAGCTCCGGCTTGTCTTCCCACCAGGCGCGGAACTCCGGGAGGGGGCGGGGCGAGCTCGTCCTCCGGGACGGCGTACCCGCGGTCGCGGAGCATCTCCAGCGCGGTGCGGCGCGCCAGGAAGAGGCGGTGGCTCTCCACGCTGCCCCCGCGGTCGAGCAACGTCGATATGCAGGCGGCCACCTCGGGAACGGCGTCGTCGTCGTCGTCGACGTCGTGGTGGTCATCGACGGCCCGGCCGGCGCCGTTGGGCGCGCGCGCGGCGGCGGCGGCGGCTGCCGTGCTCTCCGCCGAGTCCATAGAGGGACGAACTGGTTCAGGTCCATTTTCGCTCTTGGGTTGGGTGGGCTGGGGTTTTGGGTGGGTATGGGTGCAAGGGGGGGCAATGATAAGTGATCTCATTCTTCTTATGCCTCGTTTAGTTACACGCAAGTTTCACCGAAAGTTCTGAGTTTTTTTCCACTCTCTCTCCATCACATCAATTTCTATCCATATATATGGAAGATTAAATGTTAGTGAAAAAAATAACTAATTACACAGTTTGTGTTGTAAATCACGAGACGAATCTTTTAATCCTAGTTAGACCACGATTGGACAATATTTACCAAATACAAACGAAATGCTACGGTTGCAACTTTTTCCACCTTTTTGCATCTAAACGAGGCCTTAGCAACGATTTTATGAAATGGATTGGTCTTGGCCCTTTCAAATCAACTCAAACCGAGAGGAAAAAAATTTTCACTACATCCTGCGCGCACTGTCTTTGCCCTCATCTTCTCTAGCTCCAAATGAGCCTTCTCCATCCCGACCTAGCCCGAGCACCCATGCCGACGTTAGTTTCCTTAAACCACCCATCGACTATTTCCATTGTTTGGCCTACCTGCCTTCCTTCGACTGGCCATTTTATACCTCGCCAGAATTGGAAAAGAAAGGAGAGAGAGAGCTTGCCAAAACCCTAAAAATCAGATCTAGTAGCATCGGCCAGATGGCGGCCGGGGAGAAAGGATATGGTGCCTATCGGGCGGTGGATCCGCTGTCATCACCGACAGATCCGGCGGATCCACCGCTGCCAACACATCCACCATGGCTGCGCGAGGGTGTGGGGGGGGGGGAGGGTTGCCGACGAGGTGCTAGGCGGTGAGGTGCTTGCCGGAGGAGAGAGAGAGAGAGATTGTGTGGCCTTCTTTTTTTAGTGCGGGTGCCCTAGAGGAGGAAGGCTGGTGTGTCTTATCTAATACGTGCGAGAGCGTGTGCTAGAGCGTGCATGCTCTTTAGTTAGTATTTACGGAAAAAGTGGTAATAAGTGCAAACAAAATAGGCGGGTTATTAGTACCATTCTTGTTGTGGACGGTAATCGAATTCTTCAGACATTTTTTGTTTCATGGACAACATTTTAAAAGAGAAAACGGAGAACCTCTGTTAAAGGAAAAAGTCTAAAAAACCCCCTCAACTATTAACGTCGGTGCACTTTATACCCTGAACTACAAAACCGGGTGTTGTACACCCTGAACTTTCGAAACCGGTGCAAATAACACCCTAGGGCGGTTTTGGAGGGTGGTTTTGCTACAGTAATGTGGTTTTGTCTTTTTTTTTTTATTTATTTCGGCTGAATATTTGAAAAATCATATTAAATCACAAAAAAATCATAAAATAGAAAATCTAATTTTGTTGGACTCCGCATCAATAGATCTATACAGTGAACATATAATATAGTATATTTTAGTATAAAGTTTTTGCTGAAATTTTAGACCTATATTTTTTGTAATTAAATGGAATAATTCATAACCATAATTTCTATGGTCGAATTATGGTGAAATTTTTATGGTGAGCTTATTATGATATGCTTGAACTATAGTAAAAATTTTATAATTATTGGATCACTTAAAGATTTATTTATATTTAACAAGCATAAACCTAAGTATAAACCTAAATAAATCTGTAACTAAGTTATATATGATCAAATAATTATAAAATTTTTACTACAGTTCAAGCATATCATAATAAGCTCACCATAAAAATTTCACCATAATTCGACCACAGAAATTATGGTTATGAATTATTCCATTTAATTACAAAAAATATAGGTCTAAAATTACAGCAAAAACTTTGTACTAAAATATACTATATTATATATTCACTGTGTATATCTATTGATGTGGAGTCCAACAAAATTAAATTTTCTATTTTATGATTTTTTTTTGTGATTTACTATAGTTTTTCAAAGATTCAAATTAAATAAATTAAAAAGAAAAAAACAAAACCACATTATCTGTAGCAGAACCACCCTCCAAAACTGCCTCAGGGTGTTATTTGCACCGCTGAAAGTTCGTGGTGTACAATACCCGGTTTTGTAGTTCAGGTATAAAGTGCACCAACGTTAATAGTTAAGGGGGGTTTTTTAGACTTTTTTCTCTGTTAAATGATTTTGAACTCAGATGATGCTTAGGTTTTCTTAGAAATCAGGGGTAGTTTCTTCTGCCTAATATTCAGATTTAATCTTCCTCTAACCCTGGGAAACAAAACATCCGTGGTAAACGAAGCTCTAGCTAGCGAAGCATAGTATCATGCACGCCACAATGAATTGATTTGGCACCCTTTTTTCCCCTAAGTTTCTCAAGTTCACTTTGCCTTGATTTGGTGTTCCCCTAGTACTAGTATGCTTTTATAAATAGTTTCAGAAGACGTACAATGCATCACAAGTTTCTTGCAATTACTACAGAGAACAAATTTTTTTAGTTACACAGAATATATCATGGTAAAAAGCTCTTGATCCGTGATGACTAGATAGTCTTCGGGTATTCCAGCTTTAAAAAAAATAGAAAAAACACCAAACCAGCGTAAGCACAAGATAAGATCACAGTTAGAATCACGCATTCACTCCCCTACACACTTGATACTCTTGAGGAGTCATCGCTCTAATCTACTGTAGCTGGGGTTGGACGATGAAGACCCAGCTAGCTGGACCTGGGCTTGTCCGTTTTGCTACCTTTTCTTCCTGCTGCCAATGTTAACTGGCCTTGCTGGGCCAGCCCGCCTATTCATCAAATGAGGTCCACGTCCATCCCTTTCGGTATTTTCCTTATTTATTATTCTTTTGAACCCGCTCAAACTTTGCATCGTCCCTGTATAGCAACCGGTGGATAAGTAAGCACGTACGTACATACATACATACATACATACATATACAGAGTTAAAAAAAACTAGTAATTTTGTTGGTTGTGTGTGTGCAGAGAGATGTATCACTGACATGCGCGTCCCATGTGGACCATTCCACCTGGCGGTGTTGACCGGACCCCTCTCCTCTCCCTCTGGATCCTAGTGTCTCCTTTCGTCACATCTCACTCTCTCTCGCTGACGCGTGGGTCTCGGCCTCGCTCAATACAGGTGGCCAGAACCAGAAGGCCAAGGCGTGGGTGCGCGCGGCGCGGCCGATTTCCGGCGACGACCACGTAGACTGCTCTGCCTCCCGCTGCCCGATCGAGGCTAACGCGCAACTAACGCGGCGCGGTCCGCATCCGCATCATATCGGTGGTAGGTTGGTAGTGGTAGGTGTGAGGAGGCGGCCGGCGCGCGGCCCAGCCGGCGGGCGGGGCGGGGCTGCGACGCGCCGGCGACTGTGGAGTCGTTACAGGTCATGCATGCCTCGAGCTCGAGGAGCACCCGCGCGTCGGAGTCACCTCTGGGATCGGGGCGGGTGCTGCAGCTAGCTAGTAGCTAGCTAGCTAGCCTCGATGACGGTGGCGCGGGGGCGAGACAGGCAGACGACAGCGGCGTCGGTCCGGGATGCATGCCCTCTCCTCGCTGCCCTTCTCTCACGCACAGTCACAGCCGGCCGGCTCATGATCATGCTACTGAGGCACGTGATGCGTGCGCCGCCGTGGCATCCTATCTAGTCGCCGGCCGGCGAGAGCAGAGCCAAGGAGCGAGGGCACATTGGGCCGCCGGGCGGGTGTCGACATCCAGACAATCCGTGCAAGCAAGGTGCAGAGCCGCAAGGTGCAGAGCCAAGGAGAGCCAACACATTGTCATATACTCATATATTGTCACCCAGGAGGATATTGACACCAGGCGCGAGGGGGTGACGACAGTAGATGACTACCTAAGCCGGCGGCGCGAGGAGGGAGGAGGACGACTTAGTCGTAGTCGCAGTAGGTGTAGGTGTGTAGCTAGCTAGCTCCTTCAGTCCACCACCGACCAGCTCACAACCTCTCGTGCGTCTCGGAAGCTAGCTAAAGGTTGTTATATATATGCTCCATCCGGTCACAAACTCTTACTATATATTATATCCTTATATAATATTATTGTAAACAATAAACAGTTTTTTTGTTTCATTCTCTTTAGTTTTTCGTTTTTCTATAAATCTTTTCTTACCTCTTAAGTCTTAAGTTAAATACTTCTTCCATTTCAAATTATAAGACGTTTGACTTTTTTACACTAAATTTGACCATCCGTCTTATTCAAAAAATTATGCAAAACATTATTTCTTTTGTTGTGGCTTGCTTTATCAATAAAAGATCTTCAAGAATGACTTAAATTTGACTATATTTGTATAATTTTTTTGAATAATACAAATGGTCAAACTTAAAGTAAAAAAAAGTCAAACGTCTTATAATTTGGAATGGAGGGAATATATATATTAAACGACCAAGAGTTTCTTAGTTTGGTTCCTTTTTGTTGTTTTCCTATTACATTTTTTACACCTATGAGCATTGCTAGGAATCTTTGTTAAACACGCTCTAAATCATAATTTAGAGAGTCATTCCTGTTAAACACGCTCTCTAAATCATTATTTTGTGTCATTTCAATTCAAACATCATTCTTTACATCTTTCCTCACTCACTTAGCTTTTTGTATATTTCGTGTACTCCATCCATATAGAAATTAGATGTTGTTTTTGGACAATGTTTGGGTTAAACATTGGAAACATAAATTATGAATAACTTTTAAGTTGTTGAGTTTGTAAATGTGAAAACCATATAAATAGATTTGTCTTGAAAAATACTTTCATAAAATTATAAATATATCACTTTGTGATGAGTATTTTTATAAAAATATTAAGTCAAAGTTATACTTTGGAGACTGTGTCGCTGTCCTAAACGACATCTAATTTCTATACGGAGGGAGTACACTCAATAGATATACATTATTATTGCTAATGATTAGAACACAGAGATGTTTATTTGGAATCTATATGATTTTTATCCTTTTTAAGTGTTAACAGGTGGAGAGGATCCCAACCTAAGATACTACTCCCACATTCTATAAATGAATGGTGTATTAGACTAGAGGAAAAGTTAAATTTTATAAAGTTTGACTAACAATTAATTCAATTATATGCAAGTTTAAAGTGCAAAACTTACATCAATAGATTTGCATTCAAAGTGGCTCTAGGATGGTTTTGATTCTTTGGCCAGCCATTAACTACATAATATAAGAGAAATTATGGGTCCAAGTCTATTTTGTATGACTTTTCTATGGTCAAATACGCCTATCATTTTTAGGAGGGAGTATATTGTCATTGATCTAGGCCTAAGAAAAGGCCAATCAGTTACAATTATATTGCATAGTTTTGGACATTGCAGCATCTAATTCCAAGGTTTACATTGCCGCTGAAAATATTGACCACCAAACGTCGGCTACATCTGTATCCTTTTCTGTAAATGTTGTCGCCAAAGCCTTGCTTCCTTCCAACCAGCACCTAGCAAGGACCTGCGTGAGATCATCTAGCGGCGAGGATTTATCTTTTCTTCTAGTGTGTTTTGTGAGAATTGATGATGAGTATCCAATAGAAAAAAATAATATGTTGATAATTAGGTACAATGTATAAAATAAGAAGATTTATTTTTTGAGGAAAAAAATAAGAAGATTTATTGGCCTTTTGGAAGTATAAAACGATTTAATCTGTTGCATATTTGAAATTGCGCGCTTTCATGCCCCACCAACCTATCGGCTTAATTTTTAAGCTCCATCCATATATAGGTCCATATAAAAATGCACTATTTTTTGTGATAAATTGAAATGTATGGAACAGTATATATAAGTATAACGGCCCAAATTTATCATTGGAAAGAGCCTCTGGCTCAAACAGAATGGATTTTGCATTTACTCCGCCATTCATCTTTGATAAGAGCGTTTGATTTTTTTTTTTTTTTTTTGAAAAGACCCGAGACCAAGACTAATCACTAATCAGCGCAGATATCTTCCTTGGGTCGTACTCGTACACGGACGAGATCTAGTTTGTGTTTCAGTAAAAACCGCTTGGAGACTCATGGGTACGGTGTCTGCCTGTCTGGATTAACGAGGATTATTAAATATGGCTCATCGGCCGGCAATATAATGACCGGATCTTTCAAAAGTCCAAAGAAATGGAGAGAAAAGGGAGAGAAAGAGCGGATGTTAATCCGAATTGTGCGCAGCGGGTAAACAAACGGAAATTTGTCATTGGCAGGCACAGCACCTGTCCACCACCCCCACCTGCTACGACGATAACGTATCCAGTTCTCCCACCTCCTAGTTGCTTCCCTACTCCTATTTTGTAAAACATGAATCAAAACATGCTTGAAAAATTCAAAAAAAAATATAGACGGATAGAAGATCCAAAGAAGAATGTTCGTGTAAAATTTGAGATTCAATAAAATTCTGTGGAAGGAGAAACGAAAAAGAGAAATACAGGATGCAAACGGGTGATCTTATAATTAGGGGATAGATTCACGTTCCACGACCCATGCATGCCATGCATTTCAATGGCTGAACTTTTTCTTTTTGTTTCTCATTTCACAAAATTTTATCGAATCTGAGATTTTACATGAGCATGCATGCATCTTTGTATGATCTATATATGCATCCTGTTTTTTGTTGAATAAATTTTTGAAGCACTTTTAATGCTCTATTTTGCAATAAAATTGAGCAATATATGTACAACAAGGGCCCGAATTTATCGATAGAAGTGAAAACAAAATAGGTTTTTGCATTTATTTATTCAGCTCCATCCGCATTTGACAAGAGCGCGCATTTGCAAAATGAAAAGATCGGAGACCAAGACGACTGATCAGCGTTATATATATAGCTAGCTTTAATTTTTTGTTTGGGACATACAATGCATGGACCGAGATCTTGCATTGTGTCTGGGAGAAATTCGTTTGCAAAATGAGCCATTATTTTTCCTTACATGGGGGTGAGTGGGCTAGCGAGGATTATTATTATTATTAATAAATAATGGCTCCTTTGTTCTATATACCCATCGGAGACGACAGATGTCCACCTCCTACTTGGTCGTACGTACGAAAACGTATGCAGTTCTCCCACCTAACACATCGAGTGACTCCAAAACTCTATTTTGTAAATCATGCATCAAAACATGCTTGAAAAATACAACAAAAATATAGGTGGATAGATAATGCAAAGAAGAATGTTGGTGTAAAATTTGAGATTCAATAAAATTCTGTGCGAGGAGAAACAAAAAGAGAAAACAGGCGTCGCCGTGGGCACTGTTTACGTGGATCCACGCACGTGGACCTCATACGCCACACCAACGACACAATGACGGGATTTCTCTTTTTTGTTTCTCATTACACAAAACTTTGTTGAACTTCAGATTTTACATGAGCATGCGTCTTTGTATCATCTATGGATCGATATTTTTTGTAGAATTTTTGAAGCATTTTTAATATGTTTTTTGTAGAAAAATTAGAAGACGGGAGCACCGTGCATGCGCATGTACCCAGTGTAGAGCCCCGGGCCTGGCCAGACGACACTTAGGAGAGAGACACCGACCTAATTGACTTTTGACCCCTTAAGTTGCACCACCAGCTATAAAAAGAACGGCTCGGCATCTCTCGTGTAGTCCTGCACAATCCGGCCACACTGCAATATATTCCACTGGCCTGGCTGCTGGCTGGCGAACCCCTGCCCTCGCCCCGCTCCGCCGCCTCGATCTGCCCGGGATCTTCGAAGTCATCAAGCTAGGTACGGTACCCCTTCTTCCTCTTTCGTCTCCATCCCACCTAGCCTCGATCAGATAGCTCTGCTAGCTCAGATCTCTCGCTCCGCGCAGGGCCGGCGAGTGATGGCAGCCCCTGGATGGATGATGGCGCCGCCGCCGCCGCGACCGGGAGTGGAGCGTCGAGAACTGCTACCACGCGAGTCCAGGCTCTACGCTACGCCGTCGGTGAGAACCACGTTAACGCGCCGACAAATATATGCATATATATGATGATTAGACTTGGCTTGTTCATGCTACTAATCAAATACAAAAAAAAAAAGTCCGTGTATTTTTGTTCCCGTTAACCTTGTGTACTAGCTCGCAGATGCGCTTATTGCCACGGTTACTTTTCAGTTATATATATGTAGTAGTAGAAAGAGATAGATAGATCGAGGAGAAAGGGAGAGAATGATGAGAGAGAAGAGGTGTGTGTCGCTCGTCGTTAGATAATCGGATTTTGTTTCAAGTCCATCTGGTTTGCCCGTCTGGATGCATGGCCTGTTTGGTTTTCATGGATACCTGTTGAATTTTGTTTGAAAAACAAGTCCATCTGTGGTTGCACGTCTTGTTTGTCTGTTTGGCCGGTTTTCACAAATGGATGGATGCACCCCATGCGTGCTTCCCCGGTCCGGGTACCATGTCTCCGTTTGGTTTTCACAATATGGATGGATGCACCCCGTGTGTGCTTCCCCGGTCCGGGTGCTATGTTTCCGTCCCCGCCACCCACCCACACACAATACACATAGAGAGACCGTGCCGATTCCTATACGATTCACGTTTCTGCTTGATCTGATGACGATCATGTAGCTATGTTATGTGTTGTTATTAGCTAGTTGAAAAGGAAAGAAAAACAAAGAAACGTAGCACACAAACATGCATGGTGTGGTTTGTCGGTATGTTCGGTGTCCTATCCTTCCAGTTCTGCTGTAGTTTTTTATATGTCTATATTTATATATATATATAGTTATTATTATATTAGATCTTTCTCATGGTCGTGCTAGCGGTGCGTTATTAGCTCATCTTGGCGAGGAAGGTTGGGATGTGCGGAAGGAACGGTCCGAGCCACCCAAACGGTTTTGCTGGCCCCGCTGGAGCCGCACCCTACAGGGACAACCTCACCTCACCTAAGCCCTCTCGAACGTAACGTCCTCAGACCCAAGCGGGTCAACGCGCGTGTGCCATACGACTCCACACTTTGCCGCCGGCCGCTCATGCCCGCGCGCGGCAGCCGGAATCTGGCGGCCACTCCGGAGTAACCGCGCGCCGGCCGGATCGAAGTCGAAGGCCTGACCAAATCATGTATGCATGGTGTGCCGCCGTCGCCCCCTGGCGGCAGATCGAGCACCCCTCTATCGCTGCGCTCATCAGGACAGCAGGCACTACGTGTTCATCCTGTTCACCTCGCCATGCCCATGCCCATGCCCATGCATGCTTCCAGTCATCTTTCCCTTAACTTTCTCCATCCATGTCATTTTCTCTGGGGATTGTCTGCCTTGTGATCTATACTCCTTTGCGCTTAGGAGACATAAGTTTAGGATAGGCGCGGCCTTCCAGCATGCGTGTACGTACTGCACGTCCAGTCCAGTCCAGTCGTGTTGCTCTCGATCTCAATCTCTTATTTGGTTTTTTTGAGGGGAAAAAATATATATTTGGGGTTGCCATCGATGGTACTATTTAATTTGATTTGCTGTGGGGACTTTCAGATCACAATGGTCAACTGGGCGAGGTATAATTTAATTAACGGCATTATATTTTAGTTGTGCCAACAAAGGAGCTTGATTAGTATCCATGCATGCATCACTGAACTGACACCAGTGTAGCTATCAGGTTTAATAATATAATATATAATAAATACTAGAGACTGCATATTTCCATATGTTTGGTGGTGTACCTGAGCTAGCTTCAAACATAGGAGCAGGCAAGCAGCTACATCACTGCTAATTTTTTTTTAACAACAGCTGCTTACTGGTGATTGTTGATCAATTCTTTTTATCATCTTTTTATGTGACTTTGGTTTATCATCTAAAAATTTAAATTTTAAAAAAATGACAACTTGAAATAACATTTTAAAGAAGTAAATAATTTTAGCTAAAAAAAGTCATAAATATAAAAGTTGTAGAACTCATCAAGATCAACAACTTTTATTTTAGTCATTTATTCATCCAACAAATTGATAGTAACATTGTTTACAAATTTTACATATCTTTCTTATACTTTAGGGAACTATGTGAGATATGTAAGATTTTTATGAATAATATTACTATCACTTTATCAGATTAACAAATGACTAAAATAAAAGCTGTAGATTTTGATGAGTTGTACAGTTTTGTTATTCCAGACTTTTCTAGCTGAAAGCATTTACTCTTTCAAAATGTTGTGAATTTTTAAAATTAAAATTTTGAGTTGATAAAACAAAATCGTATGAATAGATGAACAAAATGAAAGTTGTAGATCTCAAAAGTTAAACTTTGTTCAAAATGTTGTGTGAAGTAGTCAATTTTTAAAATTAAAATTTTGAGTTGATAAAACAAAATCGCATGAATAGATGAACAAAATGAAAGTTGTAGATCTCAAGAGTTAAACTTTGTAATTAACAACTTTTTTATTTCAATTTACTTTATCATGGAAAACTATGTTTGAATGTGTCAAATTTAAAATTTGAATTTTTCAAATGACCTCAGATCAAACGATCTTGGATGAAGAAACAACCAAAATAAAAGTTGTAGATAGATCTCAAAAAGGTTATATAACTTTGTAGTTGGTAACTTTTTAATTTCAAATCATATTATCAAATAAAACTATAGTTGAAATTCAAAATTTTTAGACGAACTCGGATGAAGTAGATCTTGAAAAGTTATATAACTTTATAGTTGACAACCTTTTGATTTTAATTTATTTAGAGAATAAAGCACCTAGTTAAACTCAATTCCGTATAATATGAGGATGCTCGAAATCAGTTATAGATGAAGTGATGAGGGGGTGGAGTGTTAGAGTTTGGTATAACTAGATAATATCCCTGCGTTGCTGCGGTAACATTTTAGCATCGTACTTATTGAGCAATTTTCACACAATACTAAAGTAAAAAAAATTAGAGAAAAGGTTTAACTTTCATGCCTTGTATCCACAGCATGTTTACGCTGCTCCTGCTGGCTGTCTCTGTCTCTCGATCCTCCCGTGACTGAATTGCCGTCATTTAGTCAAAAGAATCGCCATTTGGTGTCAGGTCATAGCTAGCGCCTTATAAAACCAAACCAAATGTAAACACCCAGTGCAAAATGTATTTTAACTATCAGGCCTTTTGAGGCAAATCTGAATGAATGAAATAGGTGGGGCATCCTCTTCCCTTCCGTCAGCTTATCCCAAAAAAATGAAGAGAGAATCACCATCTCTTCCCTTGTGCCGGCGTAAGGCACGGCAGCGTGACGACTGAGCGACGCAATACACTAAGTGAAGGGCGGAGTAGATGTCCGTGGAGCGCGCGGCACGTGGAAAGGCAACACGAGGCTGGGCTATGCTGTGCCGGCTTCTCCGCACACCTCGCAATCGCCTGCCTCCTCAACAGTTGTCGCTGCCATCTCCTGAGTGTCAGCATCTCTTCTTGCCTTTGATTCTTCTCACCGCTGAAGAGAGGCCATGAAAACTAGCGCTAACGGAGGTGGCTAGCATGGTGCTTGAGATGGGCAGCACCTAGTCTACGGCGAGATGAAAAGGCAAATGAAATTGAAGGAGCCTTGCTAGCTTATAAACATGACTAACTGACTGCTCAGGTCCTGATGGTCTGGTTTTATGATGCAACCATTCACACTAATGGAGGAGCTCTTGAGTAGTGGCAGCGTTTGTAGCAGTTCTTACTCCATGCTCCGTTCAAATGCTAGAGTGGTTGTTTATTTGCGCATGAGTGGAAAATTTAATTTAAAGCAGTTCTTAGACGCTTGCTGCATGGCCACCAGAGATAACTGATGAAAGAACTTGATGAGTGAACTGTGGGCCATAGAGGTGACGTGGCTTGCTGAAATTTCAAAAAATTCTTGTAGTGGGTTCCTTCTATTATAGTAGATATGAGGAGGCCAAAATCAATTATAGAAACAAATGACAAAGGGATAGAGTGGTATAATTTGTTACACGTAAGGGTGAGCTCATAGGTTTGAATCATGTTGGCCATCAAGTTAGATCCAATATTTTTTTGACCATTTTCTAGACCCGGAACCGTGATTTTAAAAAATTATTTGTAAGGGTGGCTCTCTATCTAGATCTAGTCACCCCTACGAATATGATTTATAGGGACAGTGGGCCAACCATCACTAAAGAGAGTCACAAACTGCTCCTAAAAATTTATCCTGTAGCAGTGATAGTACTTGGATTGGAGCCCTCCTAATGTCATGGTTCCCGACCCTGAGCAAAGATCAACTAAACATCATCCAATAGACCATCATGCTTATCTGCATGTTTCCTTCTTATGCATATCATGTGTGTTTTATTTCTTCAACTGTAAGCATCTCCATCAGAAAAATCCTATCCAATCTTCTACTATCTATTTTAAATTGTAAGCCATTTTTAGTTCTATAGTAAAAGGTATATATGAACCTATACCACCATTTCACTATCTGTGGAGCAAGGCCCCACCATATATATAGCATCTCGCATATCTCCCCGGGCGCTACCGCCCCCCTCCTCCCTGCCCCCTCCCCTACCCTCCCTCCACTCCTCCTCACCCGTGCGCGAGCATGAGCAGGAGAGCCTGGTTCCCCGCCCAACCCTAGCGCTTTCGGCACCCTTCCCGCCACCCGTGCTGGCATCGGGCACCGTGTCAACCACAACGCCATCCACCTCCCCGCCCCACCCCCTATCTGGATTTGCTTCCTCCTTCCCTCCTCTTCACCCGAGCGCGGGAGCACATGTCTGCGTGGCTCGGCCGCCGCTCGCTTTGGGCTACGCCACCGACCTATAGATGCCCATGGTGGCCGATCCTGGTGCCTACACTCCCTGTCATCACCACCACCAGCCAGTGCCTTGGTAACGCCGGTCACCGCTGATGGGAGCTGCTTCGGGGCGTCGGCTGAGTTCCATGCCTCGTTGTCCCCTGCCTTAGCCACGGAGCCCTTCACCCCTTGACTTTTCACTAGGGAAGGCTAACGCGGCGGCGCCGGCCAGCCTCCGCTCCTCCTCCCTCTCCCTGGCCGTAGCTCCATTCTACACACTGCTCTTCCGCAGGGCGCACGAAGCACCATCGGTGGGCGGACGATGACTGCGAGGGGTCCGACAACATGAGTCCTGGGCTAGCCATCGGTGGAGGTCCTTTGAGTTCGAAGCACCATCGGTGGCGGTCCTTTGAGTTCGAATGGGGCCACACTGGGTGCTGTGGGGGGCGACGACGGTGTTCGATGACAACGCTGGAGGCGTCGAGGTGTGGCGGTGAGAGACATCAGCATGGGTGTGCCTGCTGAGACCGTCAACGATGCCGCCTATGCTATTGCACCCTGCTTCTCTGAGCCAGACCTGCTGCTGTTGGAGTTTGGCATGTGCGAGGTGCCTCTTGCGTGGATCGACCCGATGGTTGGAGGAGCTTGCTACCTCGCTTGTCGTGTGCCAGCCAGCTAGAGCTCCAACACTTGGGTACCCGCCTTCTTGGACGTTCGCCTCCCAGGACTCTGATGCATCGTTGGTGGACACCCTTTCTCTAGCGAAGGTTGCCTAGTAGAAGACGGACTCGCCTCCGTTGTCACCCGTGCAGTGCAGGGTCGATACACGTCGTGGACATGGATGCCGAGGCGTGCCCTAGAGTCCGATGCTGTTATTCTTGGTGCAGACACAAGCACTCCTCCCTGGCACATGAGTCCTGGGCTAGCCAATGTTGGGGCAGACACGACGATCGTGGTTGCGAAGGACGATGTCAACCACACCCTTCTTCCACATACAGCATTGGCCGAGGAACAACTGAAATGCTTCACCGAGCGAATCACTAGGCGAAGACAATAGCCACTTCTGGAGCTTCCCAGAGTTGAGACCCTTGGTGGACGTGCACCATCGTCACTCCCCAAGCGAAGCAAGCAGATAGTGGCACATAGCATAGCTGATATCCCGATGACCAAGTGATGTGAGTACCTTATTATGAAGCGCATAGGACTTTCCAACAGGAGGTCATCTCCGTCGACGTCGGCCAAGAAGGCATAAAAAGAAACATTTAGCGAAGACCCCATTCATATGCAGACATTGCGTGAGTTGTTCCCCGCCGGATGGGAACGTAGTAGGCCTATGTGGTGGGGGGGGGGGGGGTGTTGAGGGGGGTTGGGGGGGTGTGTTCGGTACAAAAAAAAAAAAAGTATCTCGTAACAATTTCACGCCCTTGACATGCAGATGTTCTACCTCGTCGGGCGAAACCAGAGCAACAAGACGTGGAGGGTCCTCAAGATTGACCGGCGCAACCCAACGGAGTTGAGCATTACTGAGGACTCCCATCCCTACTCGGCAGTTGTGTGAGGACAACCTTCTCCGGAAGATCCGAGAGGAGAACAACGAAACTGGCGGCCTCAAGTTTGTCACCAATTGCTATGGCATTATTGGTAACTATATGCATGAAACACAGACTAGTAGCATCAGCCATTCAGCCTTTTGGATTCCTTTTCTTGTGTTATATATACTGTCATCAATGCTGCTTTGCCTCCTTTAATTTGGTTAAATCTGTCAAGGTTTTAGAAAGTTCCATGGCCCTTATTACATGCTGCTGATAACGGGGAGGAGCAAGATAGGCACCATCTTAGGCCACGATGTTTACTCTGTAGACAAGAGTAAGATCATCAAGATCCCACCTGGGCCGCCTGATGTGGTTAATCCTGAGGATGAAAAGAGGTGCTTTTGTTTACATATTATTTGCCATGCATGCAAATTATAGCATATTTGTTTATCCTACATGTCAGTATAATTGCAATAGTTTTGCTCTTTGGCCCGCTAGCTGTATCTATAGATGATGAAAACAGAAAATTTCTGTCTATGCTGCCAGTTTGTCATTGACAGAGATAACATCTTCTGCACAGATGCGCCTTTCATTCAAGAAGGCGTGCAGCCAACCTTTTAATTTTTTTACCACCACTATGCATTTAAAGCATTTTGGTAAATCATATGGAAATGAATAAGTATATCTGCATTCCATGCCACTTTTGCTAATATCTTTTAGTAAGTATTTCTTGTTCTTGAAATTTATGAGACACAGAGATTCATACTCTTGTTATTTCTCTTGCTGTGGATGCAGAAAGTTAGAGTCTCTTCGCTCAGTGGATCTTTCCAAAGGATTCTTCTTTAGCTACACCTACAACCTAGCCCAAACCCTTCAGTGCAACATAACTAAGAAGAGTGCATTAGAATCTCTGAACAACACCACATTTGTGTGGAATGAATATCTGACAGAGAGCTTCAAGAGCCCTGTTTGGACTGTTTCCTTGATCTATGGATTTTTTGTACAGGTGCGCTTACCATCTAGCAAAGCATTGTTTTTTTTTTGAAGAAACCAAAGCATCGTGCTCATATTATGTATGTACGTCTAACAGTTTCTAGTAATGTGTATATATGAGCTGTCACTTGTATATTTTGCCTAGTCTGCTACTAGTCATCTTTACCAACTCATATGATGTTGTAGCTGACTTCCTTACTGCGAACAATTGTCATCAGTACTCAGTAGTAAAACCATCATAATACAAACAGTTGCAAAGGTTTTTATTTCTTTCAGACTGTGGGCATGTGCTGGTTTGAGCCACTTGAGCTTTTCTAACATTGATTTATTTGTTTACAAGGATCTAACTTTATTTGTACTTGCTTTGTAACAAATTCATACGTTCCCATCTATTGGTGCATTTCTATCTCAAGAATAGATAATATACCTTTGAGTTGATTTGTCAAAAAAAAAATACCATTGAGTTTTCCATGAGGACTAACATATTCTTAAATTCATTAATGATTCAGAAGAAAGTATCTCTGGCTGAGAAGGATTTGCAATTGACAATCATAGCAAGACGCTCATGTCATTTTGCTGGGCCAAGGTTTGTTGAGAAAGGATAAAAATTATTAGTCCAATTTAATACGTAGATAAGTATATGCTGTTAATGCATTCACACTCAACATATGCCCATCTATATCTGAAAACTCCGATTCGTTTCCAAAATACAGGTTCTTGAAGCGAGGTGTTAACGAGGAGGGCATGGTTGCTAATGATGTTGAGATAGAGCAAATTGTGTTTGAGGAGACAGAAGATAAGATGCCACCCCAGATAACATCTGTTGTGCAGCGACGGGGATCGATGCCTCTACCTTGGTCTCAGAAAATCTTAAAATGTCCAATCTTGGGTAGGTTCCTAATCCTGTCTCTCCTGGGAACTCTATTTATTTGCTGCAGCATTTGTACTGATGCTCTCCTCGTTCACAGCTAAAATGGATGAGCCCTGCAATGCAACTTGCCTCCATTTCAAAAACCTTAAGACAACATACGGAGACCAAATAATTGTCTTAAACTTGATCAAGGTATGTTTAATGTTTTCATCATATAATTATTTCAGAGAAGTACCTTTCTCACTGGATTATGGATTATAATAGGTTAAGTTGGTAATTATTTTTTTTTATTATAACTGATTTGCGCATTTGTTGTGAATCAATCCCTGGTATATTGTTCTATTCAGAGTATAGAGAAGAAGCCTTGTGAATCACCACTTCGTTTTGCATTTGAAGAAGCCATTCATGACTTAAATAAGTTTTTACCAAGGCATGGCCAAATATTGTTTGTTCATATGGATATGAAGAAATATTCCAGGAGGTGATGTGTTTACTATAAAAAAATATTTCCCTTGTAAATTTGACCTTGCTGTTGAACTTGATCCGCTCAGGATGTGAATCTAATACTGAGATATTCTAATTTGCAGTCGTGAGGTACTTCCGCTGTTGCTCTCAATAGGATCAGAGGCTTCGAGACAAACAAACATCCTCCATTGCCAAATAACTCCAGTATCAAATTCTAAGGATAATAACAGGTACCCTTTTTTTAGGGAACAGGAGGGGTTTGAATCCCTACTGGAATTTTACAACAATACTTCCTACATCAGAGCCAACCTACATTTCTTACATCTACCTCTTGATGCAGTGGACACTGTGATGTAATCAACTCAACTGGCAGCGCTAACGTCAAGGATCCTCATTTCAGCACAATATCAATACAAAAGGGAGTGCTCCGGACAAATTGCATTGACTGCCTTGACCGCACAAATAGCGCCCAATTTGCGTACGGGTTAGCCAGTTTAAGTCTTCAACTTTGTGCTTTGGACCCTCTTCGAGAGCCTAATGAGATTTCTATAAATGATCCTCTGTCTCACATTCTGATGGATCTCTATGAACAAATGGGTGATGAATTGTCCATGCAATACACCGGCTCTGCTGCTTTAAACAAGGTTTACATCATTGGCAGTTCATACTTTTATTTTTGTTCTTTAGTCAGCTGAATCACTCACAAGAATGAGCATTTTTCTTTCAAACTGCTATTCTAATTAAGTAATCGGTTACAATTGCTCCTTTTCTGAATGTGCCTATAGATGTTTTGGAAGCAAAGAGGTAAATGTGGTGTGGTAAGCCTAGTTGAAGAATCCATTCGGTCCATTCAACGATTTTGGAACAATGCCTTCATGGATGGAAAAAAACAGGAAGCTCTTGATTTGTAGGTGCCATTTTGTTATATCTGTTAAATAACTTCTAATGACGTCAAAAGAAAAAAAAAAATCTGAAATAAATTGTTGGTGCTTGCCTCACATTGCAGATTCTTGGGTTATTCCGTCACCAACAAGAAAGGAACTCAATGATGGTTTTGGGCTCATCTAAAATTTGTGGAAACTATGAAACTCAAGATGATGAAGAACATGAGAGGTACTTTCTGAGTAATACTCACTTTTTTAGAATAAGTAATGCTCAAATAAAATAAAAAACATTTTTTTTCCAAGAATCAGGAGGGGCTAGGGACCCCTACTGGTTTGTAATGTGCAAACTAAGAGTAAGCTGCCAATGTTTTGCTCGAATGTGATATTCTGAAATCGTTATGCAGAAGTGTTTGCGTCATTTCTTTTTGGTAGATCTCACAAGTTCTGTTTTGGAATGCGAAGATTGTTTTCTCAGAGAGTTTACAAGTTTATCCATGTTCATATTCCGATCTAAACAAGCAAGTGCAATGTTTTGATGTGCAGTGGCAGCTCAAGCAGAGCGCAGGGGACACTCGTACCAGAAGTGCAGAATCCTTCTAGTCGATCAGAGTGCCAAGACTTATTTCACTCCAATTTTTTGGTCCTTGACGAGCGGTCAAATTCTGTTAAATTTCTTGAAGAGTTGGTCTCTGAGGGGTGACCTGTGCAGCAGCCGGCAGCTGATCGTGGATTACTCGAGTCCTGCAGTGATTTTAATAAACAATTCTACTATTTTATCAAGTGCTTGAAGACATTATTTGTTTCAATCACCATCGTGGATTTTTTTTTTAATCACCATCGTGGATGTTTGGGCTTGTATGTGTGAGTAATAAATTATTTGAACCAAGGTTGTACTGTACCAATACTCTATGCAGGGTAATGTAATTTACCTTTTATCCACCCACTCCCGTCTACTATTTGTAGAACCTTATTGATAGAGCATTTAGTTGTTTTTAGGTGAAAAATTTACTCTGATCCATTACAAAAGAAAATGTTCCAACTGAACAATAAAATTGTCCCACTTAAGAAAATCACTTCTTTTTTTTTAGACTGCTCCCGTACTTCACTTTCTAAAAACTGCACATATCTCAAAGCAGCCCATTCAATGCCCATCGAAGCCCAGCCCTGATCCAGATTCCAGAGAGAGAGAGAGAGAGAGAGTATGTGCAGGCATCGTATCGATCCTTGTTTGGTGCTGGGTTGATGTGTTCTCGTTTCTGTCTCCGCGGACGAGGCCGTCTGGAAACCGGCTGAAGGCAGCACCTCCCCTCCCTCCCCCGGTCCTTGCAGAAGCCTAGGCGCCCCCACCTCTGATCCCTTGCGCCTGCGGCGTGGCTGGAGGCGCGAGCATGCCAAATCGGACGGCGCCGCCGAGCTGCTAGCGCAACGAAATGGGATCAGTGGAGTGGAGGAGGGGAAAGGAGGCGCCGCCCCTGCAGAGACCGCCAGTCGCCGCTGCTCGTTATGGCCAACGCCGTCTCGTTAGACCAAGTAACGGAGCGGCATGGAAGAAAGGATGTGAGAGACGATGCAAACTGGTGGACTCGGGGCTGGGTTGGACGGGTGGTGCAGCCCAATTTGTTTTCTCTGCTTTATCTCGAGTGACAAATCTGAAGTCACCATCTCATTGGTTGGTGGAACTGGTTCTTGCAGCTCCATAGGATCACTGTACAATTTATACTATGAAGGATAACACATATTCACAGTAGCAGTTCTCCAGTTCATACAAACAGCATGTTCATACTAGTTTACCATTTCATACAAGCATCTAGTTCATAAATAATAGTTTTACACTAACAAGAAAATAGTTCACAATTGAGAAAAAAAATGTACAGGCCACTGAGTCTAAAATCAAGCAACTGGTCTATAATTAAAGAACCATCTAATTGGTTTGCAATTTCACAGAACAACAGTGACAGTGATAGGATTGCGAATCCTACCCGAAGTGCTTTGTAGATTGTATGGGTGAGAGAAGGGAGGGCGAGCTCGAGGAGGACGAGGGCGCCTAATCGGCGTTGTGATCCCAGCGAGAAAGAGAGAAGGGTTGGCGGCTAGGGCTCCCTCAGGGAAGCCGGCAACAATAAGTTGCTTCTTGCTTAATTTCCAACATGTCTTACAACTTGTTTATATATCTAATCTCCTCAGCTAATAATAGAAATAAATAAACTAAGGTAATTTGGGCCTTGCGCCCCTAACCCCTGCACCTAGCATTAGCCACTAATGGGACTCCTCCTGGCATATTGAACGCCGGTCATAACAGACAGGTTTCGTAGTTACAGAGTATCATGACCTGAGACATATCACAACAACATCTTGCTATCTGGTACAACAGCTTGCTTGATAGGGAACATGTTCCTGATCATGATCTTCTGCTCCTCCAGGTAGTCATAACTGCAAGAAACAAGACCGTCTGGGATCTTAGCTAATTAAGTTTGAGAAAAAGATCTTAGCTACTCCCTCCGTTCCAAATTATGTCGCTTTGACTTTATTGGCACATCTATTTTGCTATGTATCTAGACATATCATTATATCTAGATACATAGCAAAATGGATGTACCAAAAAAGTCAAAGCGACTTATAATTTGGAATAGAGGGTGTAATTAACAGCAACCAACTATCAGGCATATACCATCAAAACAGGAAAGGCATCATCCACAAAATGACACTGACCCAACATGTTCAAACTTATATGCTTTATATGTTTTCAGGGAACGGGAAGGGAAAGACTATACATACTTATATATTTTCAGGAAAAGGGCATCTTCTTGAAACATTTCATTGCGGCAGGATGTTCAGACTTTTCATCATCTTGGGTCATACTTGACAGAGACAGTGTTGTGAGATTACAACTATTCCATAAAAAATTTACTTGAAAGTGAAATTTCCTAATATCAGTGACATTTTAGTCTCTGAAATTTTAGCATTGAGCATGATTCACTCTGGCAAAACTTGAGCTGTACTCTCTTCCTACTACTTAATTATTGCTATCGTATAAGATTCTAGCTGCTACCGATTTTCTAGTGCTAAGTGCATCAATATGTGAAGATAGGAAATGTAAGGCATTCTTAACTCACCGCATATATATCAAATACAGAAGTGAACTTTTGCATATTATGAAGGTGACCATTTGTCTTAATAAGCTCTGTCTATCTAAATGGAAGATACTGCTGAAAGCCTGAAACTATGTTGCTTACAAATTACAGTTAATGTTCTTTTCTACCACTGGAATACTAGAACAGAAGATAATGTTAGCAAGCAGTTAGTGCAAGCTTTTCAAGAGTTATCAAGTGTACTTCATAGTGCATACTTGTATATTACATTGTCTGAACTCTGCACAGCAAAGCAATTGACTTAGAATTGAAAACAAGGGACAATGGATCTACCTGCTAGCCAGTTTCTGTGTGCTAATCAGGCATGAAATTTGTCCAGATCTAAAAAGCTCAGCCAGGTATTCGTGCAAGTGAAGAGGTCATACTTTTTTAAATTAAACAGACTGATGCTATTTTCATTCATGTGCTAAAAGAAGTCTAGGCAAGAACAGCTGAAAAAAAATCTTCAAACTAGCAGTAGAAATTGGCACCTCAGTTTTGGCCCAGTGTTCATATGCAGAATAATCATCCCAGAGATTTGCTTGTGTCAGTGTAATTGAAGAACTCTGTAATTTCCTTCCTTTGGGGAGCACCTGATGCCAGAAAGTACAGGAAGTTCCTGGTGTGTGTGTGTGCATCTTACCTCCTCCATAGGCAACACTAGTATCACTCATGAGATAAATGCCTGCTTCCAACAGGAATCACCCATAGATCAAAGAAAGGAGTGGAGGGGCTCGGACAGAAATGGTGTATGGACAAACTAAAACCTAGATGAATACAGGAAGTTTCAATAATACAGTTATTTTTTTTAAGAGTAAAATGCACCAGTAGTCCATTATCTTGTGGCCCTGTGTCGATTTAGTCCACCAGCTTTGAAAATGCAGATTTTGGTCCAAAACCTTGATTCCTGGTTCACAAACAGTCCATGTCATGCCCTGACAGGAATTTTGCTGATGTGGACTGGCCAACCTGGCGCAGGCAGCCCGTGCGGCGCACGCCTCGCCAAGCGCTGCGCCGAGCCGCTGCTCCGCCCGCTTCGACGCGCTCTTCGCCCGGCCGTCAAGTCTGGTTGCGGTGGCGGTGGCGACTTGCACGGCTCCGCTTACGCCGCGGATAGGAAGATGGACCGCAAAGGCGTGCAAGATGCAGCGACTTCGCCGCTGCGATGGCGCACCTTTGCCACGAGTTCGACATGCTCGCCGAGCTGGAGCAGCAGGCCCGCCACTTGTTGTCCCGCCCCGCGGCGCGGCACCGGTGGCCGTGGCGGCGCCCAAGTCGAGCGAGACCGCAGCCGCGCTGAAAGTGCGTGCGCCCGCCGTCGCCAGAGCAGAGGCAGGAGGTGGAGCGGCTCCGCGCAGCGTCGCTCTGGGCACGGACGTTCGACTACCCGTCCCGCCTGCTCGCCCGCCGCTCTTCACCATCGTGGTGCGGATCGTCGAGGTGTTCGACCTGCAGTCCGTGGCCCTGCTCCTCTCCGACGATGAGGCGTCGTTGTCATCCAGGGCCTCGTGGCTCTCGTGGGGCACCTCGTTCGTCAGCGGCGGCATGCAGCTGCACTTCATGGTGTTTCCTTCCGATGTTGTCGTCACTACCGCAGCCGACGCGCCTCGGAAGACGACGGTGCTTCTGCGTGCGAGGTCCAGCAAGGTTACCACCACCAGCAGCAGCAGCACCGCCGGCGACGCGCGTCGGGTCCTCATGTCCAGGAGCAAGAGCCTGCGGCAGCAGCTCCGGTGGCCCGGCAAGCACCTGATCGGCTGCGTCGTGATGGGGAGCATTAGGTCCCCGGGCGGCGGCAGGGACGGGTGGATCCACGCCGCCGACGCGGCTCGTTACCTCCCGCTCAGCTTCAGCTACGACGACGACTTCAGCGGCGGTAGCGGCATCATCCGCTTCCACTCCTGCCAAGCGTCATCAGCGCGGCGGCAGGCAACACGGGGAGGCAGCCGCCATCGATGTCCGTGCTTTTCGACTCCTCCCGCGACATGGTGACGCACCCGCCGGATCAGTCCCTTGGCGCCGCCGCGCTGGCGCTGCACTACGCGAACCTCATCATGTTTGTCGAGAAGCTCGCCGCGTCGCCGCTCCACATCTGCCCCGACGAGCGGGATGCGCTGTACGGCATGCCCACCGACGGTCTCCGTGCCTCGCTCGGGGCGCAGCTCAGGCCGGGCGGCGGCCAAGGCGCCCGGCGACCTCGCCCTCGCCCGCGCAGTGGTCCGACACAGTGCGGAGGATCCTGGCCTGGCTCGCCCGCTTCGCGCACATGGTCCGGTGGCAGGCCGAGCGGAACTTCGAGCAGTGGAACGCCGCCGCTGCCCGGGTCGGGCGGCGGCGGCGACGGTGGCGCCGCTGTGCTGCTGCTGCAGACGCTCCACTTCGCGGACCAGAGGAAGACGGACCAGCGAACCAGACTTGACGAGCGCGGGCGAAGAGCGCGGCCAGCGGCGGAGCAGCGGGTCAGCGCAGCGCTTGGCGAGGCGTGCGCCGCCGCGGGCTGCCTGCGCCAGGTTGGATGCCACGGTGGCCAGTCCACGTAGGCAAAATTCCTGTCGGGGCATGACATGGACTGTTTGTGAACTAGAAATCAAGGTTTTGGACCAAAATCTGTATTTTCAAAGCTGGTGGACTAAATCGACATAGGGCCACAAGATAATGGACTACTGGTGTATTTTACTCTTTTTTTAATGTCAGTTCAATTTCTAAGCAAGAGAACATTTAGCAGATTCTTCGATAAGAGAATAGAAAGTAAAGATCCATCTGCATACAGAACATATTCATATTTTTAAGTGACTCATGATATAGGTCATGAGATAATATTTCTCATAAGAATTTCATCATTCAAAGCAAACCATAGAGCATGGCCAAATTGAATTCTTTTTTTTCAGCACTCACTTATTGGCTTCATTGACAAAACGATACTTTTCAGGCAGGGACTTTGCATGATGCTGATAATCCTTCCTCGAGAAAAGTGATATAAGCATGGAAGTAGTGGAAGCCTCAAGTGAGAAGTTCTTCTCATCAAGTTTGGAGAGGTAAGCCCCAGCCCTTAGTATCTCACCTCTATCCAACAGCCTCCTAACTATAGCATTTAGCATGAGCGAGTTTGGAGCACATCCACTCTTTTCCATCGCTGAAAATAGACCATCAAACTCGTCTAGCAACCCTTCTTTTATGAGATTTTCTGTCATCATGTGATAGGTAACAACACTTGGAACCAAACCATTAGCAGGAATAGCAGTGAACAAATCCATGGCGTCTTCCTTTCTGCCATATTCGAACAAAGCATCAATCATGGTATTGAAAGTAATAATGTCAACTTGAAGTTCCTTAGAACACAAGCTCTGAAATATTTTGAATGCTTCATCAACAAAATTGTTCTTGCAAAGCCCATTTAGAATTATGTTGTATGTGCGAATGGACCACTGTTTTCCACTTTTAATCATATTGAGGTAGAGTTCCTTTGCTTCAGAGAATCGCCCATTCTGAAACAAACCATGCAGTATAGTATTGTAAGTCACAACTTCAGGCATAACTCCCTTCTCCATCATTTCTTGGAAAAGACAATATGCACTATCCATCCTACCAGCTTTACAGTAGCCATGAAGCAATGTACTATAGGAAACAATGTCAGGTTTCAACCCCAGTGAGACCATACCATCAAGTAACTTCGCCGCTTTATCCACTCTACCAGTTAAGCAGTGGCCTTCTATTAATATAGTGTATGAGACAACATTAGGCTCCACACCCATGCATACCATCGAGTCAATGAGCCTCTGGGCTTCTGTAACTCGTCCTTCTTTGCATAAGTTACACAATATTGTGTTGAAGAACACGATGTTAGGGCGAATCCCTTGATTCAGCATTTCGAAAAATAATTCCTCAACCTTCTCCCATTTGTCAACAGTACAAAGTCCATAAACAAGGGAGTTAAAAACTACATTGTTAGGAGTCACTCCTTCATTGATCATCTGATTGAACTGGAGCATGGCATCATCCACTTTTCCCAACTTGCAAAGTGCATCTATTAATGTTGCATAATTGAAGACATCTGGACTCAAACCTTGCTGCTTCATTTTGATAAATATGTGCATCACCTCATCTATCATTGCCCTTTTAGCAAATGCACAGATCACAGTGTTGAGGATGTAATGATTAGGTGAAATACCATTTGCTACCATCAAATTCAGGAGATCATGCATTTCAGAAAGAGCTCCTTTGTTACCATATCCATGAAGCATAATGCCATAGATAGTTACATCAGGTTTTATGCCCTTCCTAACCATAGAATCAAAAAATTTTCTAGCTTCACTGCAACGTCCATTCTTGCATAGATAGTCCAGAAGCAAACCATAAGTAAAAACATCTGGCTCAAGACCGCATGCCGACATTTCTTTGATCCTTCGAACCACCTCTTCCCACTGTCCTGTAGAGAGGTATCCATGGATGAGACAATTATATGTCTCATTGTTTGGCTTAACACCTTTATCAATCATTTGCTGGAAGATGCCTTCAGCCCTGTCAACCGCTTGAGCTTTGCACAGGCCATCAATTACTGTGGTGTACGTCACAACATCTGGTGAAAGACCTGCATTTCAAAAAACAGACCGTAAGCTTTATCCACCTGAGCCTCACTAACGAAATTCTTGATGACGGTGGTGTATGACTGGTGGGCAGCTACTACCTTGACCATCAGCCATCATGTGGAGAAGCTCAAGTGCCTCTTCAGCTCTCTTTGCATTGCATAAACCTTTGAGAAGTATGGTATATGAAACTACACTGGGTGTGCATCCAACATCGGGCATTCGTCGGAGCAATACATCCATGGCCTCGCCCACCCTCTTGGTGTCACAGAGGCCCTTGAGCAGTTGATTCATGACTATGTCATTCACCCTCCAGCCCGTCTTAAGGATTAGGCCAAATGCGGCAAAGCCATGCTCCAGGCGGCCCATGCGGCAGAAGCTACCAATGAGGATGCTGTAGGTGCAACGGTTGGGTGCCACCTTGTTGGAGCAGTCACGTACCATACGGTTGAAGAGGAAGACGATGAGCTCTGACTCTGAGGTGGAGGAGCGCCGGTCCGAGGCACGAGACACAGCGGTGAGGAGCTGGTTGAAGGCGGTAACAGAGGAGGGCCTGGCGTGGGGCAGCAATTGGTCGAACAGCTTGAGCGCGTCGTCGAGGCTGAGGCTCCCCGAGTGGGCACGGCCGGCGATGACGCGCTCCAGCTCCAAGCACCGGTCGTGGGCGGCGCCCGCGCGGCGGTGCATGCCGACGGGGCGCGGCTGATGGGTCGATTGGCGCGGCGAGGAGAGGCACGGGGCGGGCGGCCGGCGCTGCGTCTGCCTCCGGATCAGTGAAGGGACCAGAGCACTCACGGGAGCTGGGCGAAGCCGCGTGTGCCGTGTCCTGGGGTGTGCGAGGGTATGAGTTCGTGGGCGGCGGCGGCGGCGGCGGCGTCGGCGGGCGCAGGTGCTGCTGGGATCTCGCCAGCTCCGACGAGCTGCTGGCCTGCTGCTGCAGTTTGTGGACTGCACAGGCACAGCACGACAAAAGTGCCCCTCCGTCAGTCCGTTTTTCGAGAAGGGAACAAAAAAAAAAAAACCAACGAGTAGTCAAATAATTCTAGATTTAATAACTAAATATATTTATAGAAGCTTCAAATGAATTTATTACGAAAATGTATTTCTAGAATTAATCTAATACCATTTCTTAAACATGACAAATATTAAGATTTAGGATATATTTAGATCAATTTGGGATTGTTTAACCGTTTTTTATCTATATATTTTTTCTATTACATAAGAGAGGCGTACAGAGAGCTCTCTATTTTATATTTGCATTAATTTAATTATTAAAGATTAGAATCAAAGTGTATGTACGAGATCCACAGGATACCAGTGCAGTACCACTACAACTGGACAACTATTCTTTTCTTTTCTTTTTATAAAGTACTAGTAAAAATGCACGTGCGTCACGCACGTGCTATTAAAAATATTGATACAAAATAGGCTAACATTTGTATATAGAATATTGTTTATAACTATGAAATGTAATAACGTGCTGCTTATGTACATGATGCCTACTGCCATTCATTAGGATAACAGTAAAGATAAATAATTGTTTTAACAACAGGTCACTATGTTTATATTTAAAGCCATTGGCTGAAAATATATTTCTCTTCAAATGGCGAATGTGGTCAACCTCTCCAGTAATTCTCTAATTTCTTTGTCGATGTTCTCTGTGCATTCATTCCTTTTGTATTTGAGTATACTGATAAGGAACTTCATCCTGAGGATTCTTGAATCCTGCAAATAAATTAAAATCATAATCATAATTATTTAAAGCACACCACCAATTATATTACCTTTGCAGTACATACATTTGTCTGCTTTAATATGTTGTTAAATTGTAGCTTGCTTACCATACATATCTCTGAAACAAACTGATTACCATTCCAGGCTTGCATTATGTCTAGGATCAAATACCCTGTTGATTTCCTGTACACATGAATTAGTTCAGTAACATGTAAATCATTTTTAAATGATAATTTCAAATATGTTACCATTATATACTATTTTAAATAGACATACTGGTCTGTTATTTTTGGAACATAGGGTGGAAATAAACGAGTCCAGTCATAAACATCATCGTTCCAGTTGTCATCTAATAATTCCATGCCTCTGTCAAAAACTTTTCCTATTTTTTGTAGTCTTTTGATATACTTGCTGGGTATTATTGTTTTGATTGATGGATCCATAATTGTTATGCTTCTGTTTTCCATATCAAAAGAATATAGGTTGTATTCTCCATTGTAATGAAAGGGCACCAGAATCCAAGATCCATTGACATGGCAATACTGAAATATGCTTTCCAAGTCTTCATGTTTGACCTTGACACGACATGTATGCCTTACTTCATAATTACTAATTTGCTGCGCAAAGAAGATATGTTATTATATATAAGGATACTAAATCTGAAATAATAAATATAATAATATATTTGTTCAGATACGTACACATAGCTTCAAGTCTATCAAGTGGCAATATGGTTGGTGTATTTTTTTTCTGAGTTATCATGTGCACCGCAAGGTTGAAACAATCAACATCCATAGGGCTATTTAGATCAAGAATTCTTTTTATTTTAGCTAGTGTTAGTGTTATACTGTATGGAGTTGAGGTTCGCACCCATTCTTTCCTGTATAAGATATATATATAGCATTAGTACATGAATATATATATATATATATATATATATATATATATATATATATAACAGAAACAGAAATGAGCCATAAAATTTGTGTTTGTATTGAGGAGCAAATTTATGAGGTACCTCAAATTTTTGTCATCAGTTATACACATGAAATATTCCTGTAATGAATAGGTTATCTCTTCATAGGTCATTGCATTTAGTTCATTGTTTCGTACTGGTGATATTGATCCATGCACTTCATAGTCTGGTGTATCTATTATGATACAGTCATTTGGGTCTTCTCCTGCTTCCTCTTCTTCTTCATCTTCTTCTTTTTTTTGGTCCTCATATTTGCACGTGTTAAATGGAGAATCCAATAGTATTGCCGCTAACTTCAATCTGAAGTTCTTCATATCTTGCTGTGAAGAAGAAAGTATAGTTCAGATTCATTTTTATTTGTTATTTTATATTCATATATAATCATGCTATTATATTGTTGTTTATATGTACCTGTGTAATTGTGTTTGTCAGTTGTTCACCTGTCCAATACTCCATGTAGTTTAAAACAAACAGACCACATGAGGAACTGCAATCACAAAAGTTGGGTTTATTATTTTTACTAATATTAATATTAACTAATAATATTATACTATAACTTTATTTGTACTCATTAAATATTTATAAAACTTTACCAGTCTTCTTGTGTTGCTGTTTTGAATATCTCATCAGTTGGCCATGATGCAACATTTAGGTCCTTCCATTTACAGTCTTCAAATGTTGTAATCCGTGATGCTATATCAATATGGCGTTGTACTCCTTTTATCTATTATATATTGTTTCAAAAGTTGATTATTGTTTATTATATGATAACTGTTTAAATGGAGATGGTAAAATTTTGAATGACAAGTGCTACAGATACTTACCACATAAGTGAGATCTCTTACGTTCATTGATCCAAGGGAGTCTAGAACTTGTATCTGTTTTTTTCTTAGCATTTATAACTCCAAGGTACCAATGACATTCTTGAATGTTAATAGGGATAAATACCTGTGTAAAGAATTTTTTTATTGTTGGAAACTAAAACATTGCAATTTGATAATTTTACATGTAGTACAGGGGTTTGGTAGTTACCAGATCATGACTTGTATATTGTTTCATCCGTTCTACAATCAGGTCATCTCTAGTGCTAGGTTTGTTTGTTTTCCAATACTTTCCATCACGATGGAGGATGGATGTTCCGAGTGTAGTCTCTAGGTAAATAGTTGTTTCTTCTGTGTACAGTAGTTTTTTTTCTTCTCTAATCAGGGTGATGTATGCATCCATGACCTGCATTGATAGGTGAAATATCTGAGTATGAGTTTTCTTCTTATTATAATTAGCAGTAATAATAAAGAATATCAATTAGTTAACATATTTGAACTTACGTCATCATACAAGTGAGTGGTAGGGTTTAGCAAACATTTAAACAAGAAGAAATTAAGGAATATGTCATCCCTTATTCGGACCACTATTCTGTTGTCTTGTGAATTTCGAATTGATTCTATAATTGTGTCATCTTCTTTGTCACAAATATAGTCTGCATTTTTTGAAAAGTTAGTATTTTTAAAATAACTTTATATTTATACAATAAAATATAGAAGACAATATATATTTAGATGGTACGTACCTTTTGAGTTAATTAAATCAGATCTGCCTTTTTTTTTTGGTTTCTTGTGCCGAGAAGGTTGTGGCATGTTTTTTTTAGTTTCCTTTGCAAATTTCATAATCTGTAATTCTTTGTTGTTGTTAGAATCAGATATTTCATTGAGCTTCCTCTTTCTTTGGTCTTCTATTGAAGGTGTCATGGCTTCAATGTTTGCTATATATTCATCTGAACAAACAGTCTGATCATTAGAAATGTCAAACAATGCTGAGGTTCGTTTGCTATGTTCTTCCATATTCTTGTTTCCCTGCAACATAGTTATACATACAAAAATTAATTTTGAGTTAGCCTGTTGGTCTAAATTTTAGGAACTGATATTATCCATTATTAAAATATAGTTTGTTCATATATATGTTTCATATCATATTACACTAACACCAGAATAAATATTGGAAATGTTTGATATTGAGTTAGCATGGTGGTCAAAATTTTAGGAAATGATATTTTCCATAATTATAATATAGTGCATTCATACGTTTCATATTCAACTAACACTAAAGTAGTTAAAGGAAATGTATTTTTTTTTTTTGCTTTTTAGAGATTATTAAAATAGTTAATCAACACAAAGTAATCCAGGTACCTGAAGTTGAACGTGTGCAGGAACATGTCGATGCGTGCGTGGTTGGCGTGGACGTCGATTCCTTGTGTTGATTGAATTCTGCAATCATATATATTAATCTAGGATGCTTATTAAGGTTAGTACAATCTAATAACACGTTAGTTAGCTTTACAGGGGATGCATGCATTCCTCGAAGGCCCAATTCGAAATTTATGTAAATTGGAACCAAATGGATCGGATGCCGGATGGAGGCCAAGATTAGTGGAAAAATCAATATATGGATCAGTTGCAGAGAATTTAATTTGAAGATCACATGACGTACTTGAAGTTGAACTTGTGCAGCATCCCGTCGATGCGCCGTTGGCCGCCGAGGACGCTGATTCGCCTCGTCGTCTGTCACTTCTTGTTTGGTTGGTGAGGGCGCCATTGATTCATTTACACGCGCGTTTTTGGTTCGTGTGCTTCCCCGTGTTATCTTTCGCGTGTAGACGGCTTTCCGCGTGGCTTTGCGTCCATGGCCGGTGGCCTGGCGTGACTTCTTGTCTGCGATCGGTGGAGTCGGCTTACTGGTTCCCATCGTGTCGACTGCGCTTCCGTCGTGTTTGCACTCATCGCCGCCCGCAGCCAGTGCGACCATGGCAGTTGATCCCGTGGCCAGGCTTGCTCGCAGGCTCCGTACCCGCGTCCGCTGCCCTCGCGCAGTCAGCATTTGGGTCGATTCGTTGCCTGCCTCCATCGGTGGTGTGTGGTCGTTGCTGGCAATGGCGCCGACTGCGCCGCCGGCGCCCGTGGCAGTTGCTTTCCCGTCGTCGTTCGCAAGCAGGCCCCGCACTTGCGGGCGTTGCTTCCGCGCGGCAGGCATTTGCCTGGCTCCTGCGGTTGTGCATGCACGCACGAAGTGCGAAGGAATATAGCAAGAGCGATGGGGTGTCCCTTCGCATCTGTCTGTGGTTCGTGAGGAGTGAGGTCAAGTTTAGTTTTCATTTCTTCTTTATTTATTTAATAATAATTAATAAAAATAAATAGGAAGACAACTGATTGAATTGGTCAGGTCCGGCTCTGGTGGTAGCCGTATTCTTTGCGCGGCCAGCATCTGCAGCGTTAGGCACTGGTGCTTGCCTGATGTCATGATGACATCACCATGACATATTTTCATGTACACAAATAAATGGTGGAATACAAAATATACGTACGTGAGCTATGGATCCCTTTTAATTTATTCAATAACAAATAACCAATTTCCATATGGTTTACATGATGGAATAAGATGCATAAATTTAGGAACATTAAGTTCCTATAACTAAGAAGTTCCTATAAACTGAGGTGGGTTAACTCTTTTACCAATCTCTGTCTTATTTTCTAAATCTCCAAGAATATCTCCAAGAGTCTTCTAAATCTCCTCCTAATATCCTTGGTTTTTAGAATGATGACAGGGCAGCTGAGATCCAATCTGAGCCTGGCTTTATTCTCCGTTTGCTTCTTATTGGTGCTGGCAACAACAGTGAGCTATCTGGATTTGCTTTGCCTGCTGCAGCACTTTCTGATGGCAATCCATGTGTTTTATTCATCACAGAAGCAAGTTGGCTAGATGTTCTGCCCTCTCCAGTCTGCAAATAAGGAGAGACCATAGCTTTCAACAAATCAGATGCTTGGCTGACATCATTATTTACAGCAGCTAGTACATCCTCGACTAAATTACTATCGGCCCAACTGTGTGCATCTTTCAAGAGTTTAACTTTAACAGATGCAGAGATTGCACCGTGATTCCCACTGCCGCCCACATAATTAGCAATATTCCTATTTCCACGTCCATTACTATCAGCTACAGAATCGGCAAACCACTGAAGCAAAAGGCTTTGGTTTCAGCCCATTCTTTTCTGTATTGGAGCTGCTAGCAAAATTAGGAGCTCCAGAATTTGAGAGAGCTAGAAATGAATCAGCATCACCTTCATCCCCACTGCCATCTTCACTGCGCCATTTGTGATCAAATGCAGCCCACCCAGAGTTTGCAATCTTATGCATTTTTGACAGCTGACAGCCTTCTTGATCAGCTAGTGGGGGCAGTACGTCGAGATTTAAGTTGAGCTTGTCCCTCTTCTCTGTTTGTGCGGTTTTGGTGAGGAGAGCGCATGCATGGCACGGTGGTGCTGGATGAGTCGAGAGATGAGAAACGGGAGAATGAGCATTTCTTTTTTGCATGTAAATTACCTTTGCGAACAGGCGCCAGAGACAATCGACGACATTCTCTTGCATTCCCCCTTCGCTAGAGAGATATGGTTTCATCTCTGCCACGCCATGGGAAGAGATCTGCCTCCACCGGGACAATCGATTCGTGTTTGGTGGCACAGTTTGAGGGCCAAATGGAACGGCCAGCAGAAGCGTGCAATTGACTTGCTCTTGTTTGGTTTATTGGCAGTTCTGGAAGGAACGGAATGTGCGATGTTTCAGGGAGTTCTCATGCTCGGTCTCCATCCTGGTGCTGCGGATCAAAGAGGAAGCTGATTGTGGGTTCAAGCTGGGGCGCTAGTGTTAGGTTGTTTAGCTTGGCCAGGGTAGTGTTTGTGCTTGTTTGTGCTTGGTGGCTGGTGTTTTCGTTCTGTAATCATTTGTTTCTCCTCTAGGCCTGCGGCTGCATTTTGTATCATGAACTGATTTTGTGTATTTGAAAAAATGATAATACATATATAAGAGATAGGAATATTCTTTTTATATTTACATAGTCATGGGGTGCACATATACATTTGAATAAATCAGATTTCCTAGTGTACTGTTTCCTTCAACGTAGTCTTGAACTCACAAGGGAAGGAATAAGAGTTATATTTACATAATTATTGGGTGCACATATACATTTCAAGTAATCAGATTTCCTAGTGTACTGTTTCCTTCAACGTAGTCTTGAACTCCCAAGGGAAGGAACGAGGTTAGTTATCCATTGCCCAACATTTTGGTGCTTCGAGAAACCTCAGGTCGTTCTTGCATTTCTTGAAAAAATGTACATCCAATAAATATATTTGTTTCTAGTATTATATCTTTGAAAGTTATATAAGATTTAACAAAAGTATCAGATGTACCTGTGTCACATCTCTAATACATCTTTGAAGACAATATTTTTTGTGCTCTTTCCAACGGGATCAACTTCCTTATTTGTGTTGGCTAAAACCCATGTGCTATTACGAGAAACACCTCTTGACAATGCAACATATAACTGGCCATGGGAGAAAACTGGTTCAGGAAGATAAACACCAACATTTGGTATGGTTTGACCCTGGGCTTTATTTATTGTCATTGCAAAACTCAATCTTATTGGGAATTGCTTTCGTTTAAATTTGAATGGCAATGTAAGATCCTCGGAAGGGGACATTGGGATTCTTGGTATGAATACTCTTGTTTTTGCATGATCTCCATTTACTATTTCAGCATCAATTGAATTGTTTTGGAATCCTCTGATGACCAATCTTGTGCCATTGCAAAGGCCATTGTGAGGATCAAGATTGCGTAGTAAAATAATAGGGCAGTCTTTTTTTTTAACCTTTAGCTCATGAGGAGGCAATCCATTAGGTGTAATAGAATTTAGAAAATCAAGAGGGTAATTATTCCTTGTATCATCATCCACTGAGTCGAAACTGTAATATACCTTCTCATTTCCTGGAAACCTCTCAATCATTTTTGTATTCACTGCATCAACATGCTCATTTGTAGTTGAAAGAATAGCACGTTCACGCATATAATTTGCAGAGGTACAATTTTCCTTGAGTTTGGGAAACACCTTTTCGATCAGGTTGTCAATTGAATTGTCTTCTAAACTTATTTTTTTTGCATTCTTACTGGAAAATTGCCTCCATTCCACAATGACATCATTAGGCAATTGAACATAATTATCACCAAATGTTTGTTCAGTTCCATTCCCAATTCTTAACAAGTAATCTGCGAACCAATTATCATTTTTAGCTCGCATGTTTTGAGTAAGCTGAATCCTTTGTACATTGTTCCATATATATGACCTTAGTAAAGTAGCATCAGTTATTTGTGCTCTTGTTCCACGTGTCACAACAGGAAGAACTTGCCTAAAATCACCTCCAAACAACATGACCTTACCACCAAAAGGTTGATTGCAACCCATTATATCTTGTAATGTTCTATCGAGGGTTTCTACTGCTTGTCTCTTTGTCATGGCTACTTCATCCCATATTATTAAGGCAGCCCTCCGAATCAATTCGGCAAGTACCACTTTGTTTTGTAAAGCTGCACATAGTGTTATTATCTAGCTTAATGGGAATCTTGAAGCGAGAATGTGCAGTGCGTCCGCCAGGCATGATACTTGCTGCAATACCAGATGTGGCTGTAGCTATTGCTATAAGATTCATTGATCGCACCTTTGCAAGTATAGCCTTATACAGATATGTCTTGCCAGTTCCTCCTGGTCCATCAACAAAAAATACTTGGCCAACTTTCTTTTCCACATGATTCATAATTAAATTGAACCCATCTTTTTGTTCAACATTTAGTGTTTCTATCATTCTTAGATGTTCTTCTTCATATCCAATATTTAGTTCTTACGTAAGCTCTCTATAGTGGTCTCTTGTAACTTCATCTAATCAAATAAAAGTGAAAATGGTCATGTCAAAATGAGGAATAAGAAGCATTAATTATTTAATAATACGTGTATTTATCAATTTACCTGAGGCATCCAGTTCAGGAAGTCCATAGTTTGTAATATCTCTACCCATATCTTTAACATGTATAGACAGATCTCTAAGCACCATTTGTTCAACCATCTTGGAGCAGCTATTTGACTGACGATAATCCTCAGACATTGAATCAATATGTTTATCCCATAGTGCTCGGACATTATTACACTCGCAGAAAACTATGATAGTTGCAAATAGCCTTCTCAAAGCACAAGGCATCTTAAATTGTGCAGATTCAGTAAGGCAATCATCTATGCCCTTGTCTGTTTCCACATAACCCATGGCCTCACAAGCATCTCTAAATGTTGCATATGTAATTCCATATTGACTTCTAAGATGCTCGAATGATGTTGCACCCCTCACATGGTTTAGAAGCACACGGAGGTAGTATCGCTCACCTTCAGCAGGATGGGCATGTACCAATCTTCCAATCTGGCCACCTTTTTCTCTAGGTTTCCAAAACTTTTTTGACTTTATCCAAGTAAAATGCTCAGGGAACTCTCTATATAGATACTTTCTTGCACATGGATTATACATGTTTGTGCTGAAATACTCTGTAAGCATGGACCTTTGAGAGTTAGGATTTTTCACAACATTATTCAGATCATCCCAAGCTTTGTAGGCAACCATATGCTTTCCTGGAAGGTGAACTTGCATTTGTAACACAGACGGTGACATATCATACAAAGGAAAACCATATAATCTATAAATTGCCTCTATAGCCGTTATACACCTTCCGTCTCTATATTGCTTAATTTCATTAATAACCTTTGGTTGCCTATCCATATTTGCTCGAGTTTGATCTAATGAAAAGGAAACACGGTCGTGGCCCTTAAAGACATACTTGTATAGATACTTGGCACATTTTATGCTACTGCAAACCTCTACATTAATATGACAATTATATTTCATTAGAAGGATTGGATTATATGGCACTACCCATCTGTTGTCCAACCATTCCTTTCTGATTTTTACTTTTTGTCCATCATCTCTCCTTCTATAAATAGGATATGAGTTCTTTCCTTGCTGGGTGGTTTCACAGAAGTCGCGGGGATAATGAAAGCGGCAATTACCGTCTTTCATACATGGGCACCATCGGTTAAGAACACCACATGGTCCATGCATCATATGTTTGCAAACAAGTCTATGCAATTCTGGATATTTCTTGTGATTAGGAAGCTCCGCTGATATATACTTGTCATAATCATCAGGAGTACGTACTTTGCTCTCATCTTTCATAACCAAAAGGAAGTGTTCATGTGGTAATCCCCTTTTCTGAAATTCAGTGACATGTGCCCAGGCTGCAACTCTACCCAAATGATGTCTTTTAAGAAGGAAATCTTGGAAATCATGTAGTTTTGCTCTATAAACCCTTGCCACTATATCTGGACGATCTTGTGGCATTTGACCAGGTAATAATTGTTCCACTATCTCATCCCAATATGGATTGCATGTCATTGTCACAAAGAAATCTGGTTTTCCATATCGAGTAATCAAAGCCATGGCATCCATATATCTTGAGTGCACATCACGATCACTTCCAGGAAAATCTTTTGATAGTACAATTCGACGACCAACTTGTGAAGCACGGGCTTCTCCAGCGGCAAGTGTGTCTTGAAGGCCCTGATGAATATGTTGAAAATATTAATAGTAAATATATGGGTTTGAAAATAGAAAAATCAACTTTTAAACTCAAACACATCTAACCTGGTACAGATCAGCACGTATTAGATCTTGATGTGCTGGTTTAGAATACCAGTCTAACCGCATTGACTCCACCTTTACATACATATCAACGACCCATTGTTGGAAAAGCCTCCCACCATGAAACATGACATTAAATTCTCCCTCACGAATTTGTAGCTTGAAACATAGATATTCCCTAGCGCTGACATATCGTCGTGACTCTGTAATTTCTATTTATCACAACATGAAAGATTAAATTCCATTATGTTTAGAAAGAATATTATTTTAAATTCTGAATTCTAAATAGATGAAATATGGCAAAGGAAATAACCTTCTTCTTCATGTTCATTCGCCTCCGAGGCATCATTGATCTCTGTAAGCATTTGTCCCATATAATAAAATATAAATATAAATAAATAGAAAATTTTTACTTGGTTGTTATTAGGGTTTGAGGGAAAAAGTGTTTATGAAAATAAGAACTAACATACCTTTTATTACATGCTTAGTATATTTTCTCTTTGGTTTTGATGGAGGTGAGTTCTGATATAAAATCTTCTTATCCTCCCAACCCCAGTTTAAGCCATTTGGATTGAACATAGGATATGCTAATGGATCATAACAGCCATGGTATGGCCTTATATAATGAGGTTGATTTTCTTTACCATAAATGATGATGCTCCGCTCAAATCTTTGATGCGGGTCATTTCCATCAAACCATATAGCTGCCACTTGCTCCATTGCAGGCGCATTATATCTTCTTTGGTCAATAGAAATACTTGTATTTAGCTCAATAGCATAGGAATCCAAGTTAGTAAGAGTGCCAAGACTCTTAAATGCTTGAACATATGGATTATGCTGCATTATGTTCAATACAATGCGGATCACATTAGCATCTAGGTGTGGTGATCTTTTTTATCCTATGATGCGAGTCTCATCTCATGTCATAAAAGTACAATTGCATGTGGCGTGGTCCCTTCACATGAGGCACAAGTTGATCCAACCTGTGATATATTTGCCCATGAGCTTTAAATGTATATATACCAGTACCCTTTGCTGTTGCCAAACTTTGATCAATAGAAACACCCATGCTTTGGTGAAAGAAAAGTGTGTGTATTGAAGTAACGAATGTTCCTTCCGAAATACTTTGCATCCAGATCGCTTTGACTTGTGAACAATCGACGGAGCTCATTTGGGACATCTGGTATAAATATATTAACTCGTCCATTCCGACAACAAAAAAAGCTGGACCTTCACCTTCAAACCTCTTTGCATGACAATAAAAACAGTTTTGCACTTTCTTCAAGACATGATGGGTCTTTGGAAGACCCACATAGACAAAGTCATAAGGATCTTGCCCATTCATTATTGTTCTGGGTTCCATAGAATAGTCATATTGAAATTCTGCAATTATAAATCAGAATTGTCAAAGTTTGCTTAAACAAAAATTTCAATAATAATGATGATGTATATATAGCAAAGTGTCCTCACAAGCTCACCTTTATCGTTAAACACTCTAGCTTCATCATCCTCGTAGATGTCGGGGCCATCTTCTTGTGGGTTTTGTTCATCTAACTCATTTTCTATTAAACATATTAATAAATCATTACACATTGCACTTACATAATGTATTTTTCAGATGTGCAATGACGCATTTTAAACTTTACATACCGTCTATTCCATGCAATTTGTCTTCTCGTTCCCAAATGCCGAATCGAAAGCTTCATGGTTGACATTTTGACCAACTTTTGTTTTAGTACAATAATTACGTTGATATACACGTTTCCCAACACCTAAAACAATTAGGATTAAGTTGGGGATGTTACTAACATGCTTGATATGTTTGACACTACACAAAGATAAATTGCCAAAAAATATAACAATTAGAGATTTTAAGAAACTATACAAACAATTAGAGCTTTAAGGAAATATGTACAATTCGACGACCAACTTGTGAAGCACGAGCTTCTCCAAATGGCAAGTGTGTCTTGAAGGCCCCGATGAATATGTTGAAAATATTAATAGTAAATATATGGGTTTGAAAATAGAAAAATCAACTTTTAAACTCAAACACATCTAACCTGGTACAGATCAGCACGTATTAGATCTTGATGTGCTGGTTTAGAATACCAGTCTAACCGCATTGACTCCACCTTTACATACATATCAACGACCCATTGTTGGAAAAGCCTCCCACCATGAAACATGACATTAAATTCTCCCTCACGAATTTGTAGCTTGAAACATAGATATTCCCTAAGCGCCGACATATCGTCGTGACTCTGTAATTTCTATTTATCACAACATGAAAGATTAAATTCCATTATGTTTAGAAAGAATATTATTTTAAATTCTGAATTCTAAATAGATAAAATATGGCAAAGGAAATAACCTTCTTCTTCATGTTCATTCGCCTCCGAGGCATCATCATTGATCTCTGTAAGCATTTGTCCCATATAATAAAATATAAATATAAATGTTAGAAATTTTTACTTGGTTGTTATTAGGGTTTGAGGGAAAAAGTGTTTATGAAAATAAGAACTAACATACCTTTTATTACATGCTTAGTATATTTTCTCTTTGGTTTTGATGGAGGTGAGTTCGATATAAAATCTTCTTATCCTCCCAACCGGTTTCGCCATTTGGATTGAACATAGGATATGCTAATGGATCATAACAACCATGGTATGGCCTTATATAATGAGGTTGATTTTCTTTACCATAAATGATGATGCTCCGCTCAAATCTTTGATGCGGGTCATTTCCATCAAACCATATAGCTGCCACTTGCTCCATTGCAGGCGCATTATATCTTCTTTGGTCAATAGAAATACTTGTATTTAGCTCAATAGCATAGGAATCCAAGTTAGTAAGAGTGCCAAGACTCTTAAATGCTTGAACATATGGATTATGCTTGCATTATGTTCAATACGGTCACGGATCACATTAGCATCTAGGTGTGGTGATCTTTTTATCCTATGATGCAGAGTCTCATCTGTGTCATAAAAGTACAATTGCATGTGGCGTGGTCCCTTCACATGAGGCACAAGTTGATCCAACCTGTGATATATTTGCCCATGAGCTTTAAATGTATATATACCAAGTACCCTTTGCTGTTGCCAAACTTTGATCAATAGAAACACCCATGCTTTGGTGAAAGAAAAGTGTGTATTGAAGTAACGAATGTTCCTTCCGAAATACTTTGCATCCAGATCGGTTTGACTTGTGAACAATCGACGGAGCTCATTTGGGACATCTGGTATAAATATATTAACTCGTCCATTCCGACAACAAAAAGCTGGACCTTCACCTTCAAACCTCTTTGCATGACAATAAAAACAGTTTTGCACTTTCTTCAAGACATGATGGGTCTTTGGAAGACCCACATAGACAAAGTCATAAGGATCTTGCCCATTCATTATTGTTCTCGGGTTCCATAGAATAGTCATATTGAAATTCTGCAATTATAAATCAGAATTGTCAAAGTTTGCTTAAACAAAAATTTCAATAATAATGATGATGTATATATAGCAAAGTGTCCTCACAAGCTCACCTTTATCGTTAAACACTCTAGCTTCATCATCCTCGTAGATGTCGGGGCCATCTTCTTGTGGGTTTTGTTCATCTAACTCATTTTCTATTAAACATATTAATAAATCATTACACATTGCACTTACATAATGTATTTTTCAGATGTGCAATGACGCATTTTAAACTTTACATACCGTCTATTCCATGCAATTTGTCTTCTGGTTCCCAAATGCCGAATCGAAAGCTTCATGGTTGACATTTTGACCAACTTTTGTTTTAGTACAATAATTACGTTGATATACACGTTTCCCAACACCTAAAACAATTAGGATTAAGTTGGGGATGTTACTAACATGCTTGATATGTTTGACACTACACAAAGATAAATTGCCAAAAAATATAACAATTAGAGATTTTAAGAAACTATACAAACAATTAGAGCTTTAAGGAAATATGTACAATTCGACGACCAACTTGTGAAGCACGAGCTTCTCCAAATGGCAAGTGTGTCTTGAAGGCCCTGATGAATATGTTGAAAATATTAATAGTAAATATATGGGTTTGAAAATAGAAAAATCAACTTTTAAACTCAAACACATCTAACCTGGTACAGATCAGCACGTATTAGATCTTGATGTGCTGGTTTAGAATACCAGTCTAACCGCATTGACTCCACCTTTACATACATATCAACGACCCATTGTTGGAAAAGCCTCCCACCATGAAACATGACATTAAATTCTCCCTCACGAATTTGTAGCTTGAAACATAGATATTCCCTAGCGCCGACATATCGTCGTGACTCTGTAATTTCTATTTATCACAACATGAAAGATTAAATTCCATTATGTTTAGAAAGAATATTATTTTAAATTCTGAATTCTAAATAGATAAAATATGGCAAAGGAAATAACCTTCTTCTTCATGTTCATTCGCCTCCGAGGCATCATTGATCTCTGTAAGCATTTGTCCCATATAATAAAATATAAATATAAATGTTAGAAATTTTTACTTGGTTGTTATTAGGGTTTGAGGGAAAAAGTGTTTATGAAAATAAGAACTAACATACCTTTTATTACATGCTTAGTATATTTTCTCTTTGGTTTTGATGGAGGTGAGTTCTGATATAAAATCTTCTTATCCTCCCAACCAGTTTAGCCATTTGGATTGAACATAGGATATGCTAATGGATCATAACAGCCATGGTATGGCCTTATATAATGAGGTTGATTTTCTTTACCATAAATGATGATGCTCCGCTCAAATCTTTGATGCGGGTCATTTCCATCAAACCATATAGCTGCCACTTGCTCCATTGCAGGCGCATTATATCTTCTTTGGTCAATAGATGTCACACCCCAAAATTTCTAATTTTAGGTTGTGCTTAGAAAACACAAAATAAAAAAAAAAGTGTTTAATATTTTGATAAAATTTTCCAAGTTTAGGTTAAGTTAGTGCAATATTTAGTTGTAGAAAAAAAAAATGAATTTTAAACCTTTCTAAATTAATTTAATAGGCTTTTACTTGATGTGATGTTTTCATGTTGTCCGGTTTTGTGTGTAGTCAGTAAACTTTTCAAGATACGTTTGGTAAGTCATTTATCTTTCTTTAGCATGTCTTTATCTTTCGCTGTGATTGAATTCCTCGTCGTCCATCTTAATTCTTTTATTAGAGCTTTCCAAAATCTTCTCCTTGTATTCCAAATCACTCATTTGAGTTTATCATCCACCAACCTATCTTTAAGAACTTTTTGGAAATTTTTCTAGCTTTCTATAGAACCTTTTCCTACTTATCTAGGAGTATAATCTAATTTTTATATGCTCCAAAATATCTTTGCATGAGCTCCAAATACTTTATTCGGCTTTCTCATGTTCCAAAATATCTCTGGAAATTTTGCTTGAATTTTTAGAGTTTTCGGAGTATTTCTCATGGCATAAATAGTAATTCTGGACTTTTCTAGAATTATTTTAATCCTGAAAATAATTAATTTCGAAAATAATTAAATCTCTATTTTTCCACCAGCCCAAAAAAAGCCCATGTACAATAATCCTAATAAATCCCAACAGCCCATGCACTTATTTACTAATGGGTTTAATGGCTAATTGGGCCCATTAGTAATATTGGAGGGTGCAACATCAATTAGTACCATATCGCTAGTTGATGTCAACATGAGGTGTTTTTCTCCCTATATATACGTACCAACCCTTAGACAAAGAGCACCAAAACTACCACAAAGGGAGTCCCTAGTTTGGAAATCCCGGTAGTAAAATATATTTTTTTTCCTCCTCTATTCTACGTCGTCCTCAACATGTCGCCCGACCTTGTGCCGACAACCGGACGGCCGAGCGCCATGGCTCGCGACTTTGCCGGGCCGAGCTGGGCAAGGCCTTTCCTTCCTGCGCCTGAAGCGTATGGCAGCCATAGCCATGGTCGATTCTCAGACGGGCTTTGCCAATAGGGAGGATAGGTAAAGAATTGTTACAAGATCTTTTAATCTCCGTCTTTTAATTATTTGATCTTCAATTCAAGTAGTTTTTTGTTGTGTAGGTTTCGTAGCATTGCGCTCTACATAGTAATTACCATGTCACATGAATATGATTTGTTAATTTAAATACACTAATTTGATTATATATATATTCAATATCTTTTAGAATTAAAAGCAATTAGCACCGTGCATGCATGTCAGATGAACAAGCTGAGCTAGCATGCCCATGTATGCATATAGATACGTAATTTTCTAGAAGTAAATATGCCCATGCCACTACTATGTGTTTATAATTATTAAATATTAATATTAATTTGATTGATGATTATGCAACCATGTCTCTACATAAAAGCAATATAGGACAACATCAATTTTTTTATAATTAACTCGTAATTTGATTAATGTCATACTCATTATATTTGGTTATAATTTATTTAGCCTAAACACGTATATTAAATTTGATAGATGCTCTCACATGTTTACTCCTTTTACAAAAGATAATAAAGCTTAACTTGCTAAATAAATTATGTGAGAATAGTTATAAAATAAAATAATGGTTAGCTTTAACTTCGGCTTTTAAGTTCAAATATGTTTTGTTAAATCTGAACTAATAATATTTTTATGGTTTTATCAACTAAAATAAATCAAGCTCGCAATCTGTCTTCTCTTTTATAATGTAAAATTATCAAGTAGTCGTTTTATTTTATCAATAGTTGGTTTTCGACGTTCCTTGCGTTCTCGTGACCGTAGCAATGAATCCTCTCGCTTAGAACGCTGTTTGGTGTATTGTTCTTAGTGTCTCTTTTTTTGCGTGTTTGTATGTTTCTCTATACATGGTGTTTGCTACGAGTAGAACGAGAACCGTCGGAGACCTTTGGAGACCGTAAGATGACTAAAAGTATGAGAAGGTTTAAGCAAGTATATAAGGCAAGTATAGCTTGGGACCTCCTTGATTTCCTATTCACAATATCCACCATATTTCATATGCATGTGTCTTTGATCCCTATTAAGGATGACTTAGAGTTGATTACTATCTACCTTGATGACTTGGGATATGTGCATGTGGGTAGTACTTGCTAGTGCTTTGGATATATATAATCATGATCTCGTAACATGAATAATGGAATATGCATTAACATTAAAAGATGATTCTATTATCAAGTAGAGATCTAGAGCTTGGTGTTTTGTTGCTCTAGTTTCTCTCCATAAGGACTTATCCGTAAGTGGTCACCGGGATTTACAATGACAAACCGTGAGGGCTATATGGCTCGGCTTTAGTCAAGTATGAGGACCTTTTCTAGCTTGTTAGAGGTTACCGAAAGGCGCAAGAGGGGCTTTACACGATGGGCATAGCGTGGCTTCTGTCCTCATGTGTTGCTGCTGCGGTGTGAACCATTTGGAAGGGGGATTCTATGTCTGCTTGTCGAGGAAACCTAGCGGCCCTAACTTGTTAGACGAACCTTTGAAAGGCTTCATAGTGAACCCTGCCGACCTTCCTTGGAAGTGGGTCAAGAGGCTGATCACCTTGGGCAAAAGGGTAAATCACGACTCACAGTGAAAGTGTACACCTCTGCGCAGAGTTTAATAAACTGGTATACTAGCCGTGCCCACGGACACGGGCGGCCTTTGGGATTCTTACGGAATAGCTGATCACTGATGTATTATGTTTAATTATGCTGTTTAATCATATTGTTATGTATTATTCTTTATTCTTGTTTACTTGATCATGTGGTTATGGGATATGCTACTACCTTGTTGCTATTAATACCATAAATGTTAATCATCTAAAAGCTAAATGCAAGAAACCGATTAATCGACCTTTTGAGCCTCATGAACCCCATGTTATATTTGCTGAGTACGACATGTACTTACGCGCTTGCCTTTATTTTTTTATTACTTTGGAAAATCCCGGATGGGTACCAGATGGTGGAGCTAGTTTGTTTTGTAAGAAGTGCTAGGTGTATGTACCCCCAGTCAACCGTCCCTGTGAAGATGGAGTCTGAAGAAAAGACTAGCTGCCGTTTCGCTTTACTCTGATGTAAGTGTTAAATATAAGTGTGTTTCCGCTATATATATAACACTATTTTTGATACTCTCTACTTCTGTTCTGTATGTGTGGACTTCCTGGGCACACGTATGGTAAGCCTGGTTTTGTTTATTAAAACTGGGTGTTACAGATTGGTATCAGAGCCAGGTTGACTGTAGGACGTATGCCTAGTTAGCACTGGTCGTTCTCTAAATACTAATTTACTACAAAACTATTTTTCTATCTCCTTGGCTTATTGATTTAACTATTTCTTGTCCTTGTCTTATTGTCCCTCATCCTTGATAGCTTCCTTTGAGTTATGTGCTTATCTCCTTGGTATATATTATTTCTATTGTTTACTAAATTTTATGAACTCATTTTATTCAACTTTTCGATGGCCTTTCATCATCTGGAGACCACTCTTTAGGAGCCCACCATTACTACAAGAAGCACGAGTAGTGTCATTGTTGTGTTGTGTGCTTGTCTTGCTTGGTGTGTTGCTTGTGTGACGTCTCTACCTACGTGCTTCGAAGACGAATCTCAAGATGAAGTTTTGAAGATTATCAAGCCATTTTGTTAAGTGGGGTAGCATCCTCTATAAACCGTATTGATCTTTATCACCCTTGCCATCTCTGATTTCTCTCTCTCTTGTTTTAGATTATTTTATCATTTTTTCATCAGAATAGCATATTCCCTTGCGTGCTCCAAACTATCATATTCCCTTGCAGTTTCTTGTTGGCTCGTTTAGGCCTAGTATGTAGCCTGGCGAGCCACATGCCAAGGTCGATCACCACCAGATTACTAGCCTGGTGCCTCCTGTGTCATTGCCGGTCAGTCACGGCCTCTCCTCCCTCATGGGTTAAGCTTACTAATAGGAACCAAATATTGTGCCGTGCCTTGAACACCCGTGCTAGCATATATATGTCCTATTTACAATGACAACCCTCCCATGTTCCTTCCAATGACCAAAATATCTCCCATATGTGCCCTACCTTAAAATCAATCAATGACCTTGAATCAAAGAAACATGAAGACTTAGATTGGCCTTATCCATCTTTCTAGCCTCTCTGAATCTCGGGACGAGATTCCTGTTAAAATGGTAGATTTGTCACACCCCAAAATTTCTAATTTTAGGTTGTGCTTAGAAAACACAAAATAAAAAAAAAAAAGTGTTTAATATTTTGATAAAATTTTCCAAGTTTAGGTTAAGTTAGTGCAATATTTAGTTGTAGAAAAAAAAATGAATTTTAAACCTTTCTAAATTAATTTAATAGGCTTTTACTTGATGTGATGTTTTCATGTTGTCCGGTTTTGTGTGTAGTCAAGAAAACTTTTCAAGATACGTTTGGTAAGTCATTTATCTTTCTTTAGCATGTCTTTATCTTTCGCTGTGATTGAATTCCTCGTCGTCCATCTTAATTCTTTTATTAGAGCTTTCCAAAATCTTCTCCTTGTATTCCAAATCACTCATTTGAGTTTATCATCCACCAACCTATCTTTAAGAACTTTTTGGAAATTTTTCTAGCTTTCTATAGAACCTTTTCCTACTTATCTAGGAGTATAATCTAATTTTTATATGCTCCAAAATATCTTTGCATGAGCTCCAAATACTTTATTCGGCTTTCATGTTCCAAAATATCTCTGAAATTTTGCTTGAATTTTTAGAGTTTTCGGAGTATTTCTCATGGCATAAATAGTAATTACGGACTTTTCTAGAATTATTTTAATCCTGAAAATAATTAATTTCGAAAATAATTAAATCTCTATTTTTCCACCAGCCCAAAAAAAAAAAGCCCATGTACAATAATCCTAATAAATCCCAACAGCCCATGCACTTATTTACTAATGGGTTTAATGGCTAATTGGGCCCATTAGTAATATTGGAGGGTGCAACATCAATTAGTACCATATCGCTAGTTGATGTCAACATGAGGTGTTTTTCTCCCTATATATACGTACCAACCCTTAGACAAAGAGCACCAAAACTACCACAAAGGGAGTCCCTAGTTTGGAAATCCCGGTAGTAAAATATATTTTTTTTTCCTCCTCTATTCTACGTCGTCCTCAACATGTCGCCTCGACCTTGTGCCGACAAACCGGGACGGCCGAGCGCCATGGCTCTGCGACTTTGCCAGGCCGAGCTGGGCAAGGCCTTTCCTTCCTAGCGCCGCGGCGGATGGCAGCCATAGCCATGGTCAGATTCTGTACGGGCTTTGCCAATAGGGAGGATAGGTAAAGAATTGTTACAAGATCTTTTAATCTCCGTCTTTTAATTATTTGATCTTCAATTCAAGTAGTTTTTGTTGTGTAGGTTTCGTAGCATTGCGCTCTACATAGTAATTACCATGTCACATGAATATGATTTGTTAATTTAAATACACTAATTTGATTATATATATATTCAATATCTTTTAGAATTAAAAGCAATTAGCACCGTGCATGCATGTCAAATGAACAAGCTGAGCTAGCATGCCCATGTATGCATATAGATACGTAATTTTCTAGAAGTAAATATGCCCATGCCACTACTATGTGTTTATAATTATTAAATATTAATATTAATTTGATTGATGATTATGCAACCATGTCTCTACATAAAAAGCAATATAGGACAACATCAATTTTTTTTTATAATTAACTGTTAATTTGATTAATGTCATACTCATTATATTTGGTTATAATTTATTTAGCCTAAACACGTATATTAAATTTGATAGATGCTCTCACATGTTTACTCCTTTTTACAAAGATAATAAAGCTTAACTTGCTAAATAAATTATGTGAGAATAGTTATAAAATAAAATAATGGTTAGCTTTAACTCAGCTTTTAAGTTCAAATATGTTTTGTTAAATCTGAACTAATAATATTTTTATGGTTTTATCAACTAAAATAAATCAAGCTCGCAATCTGTCTTCTCTTTATAATGTAAAATTATCAGTAGTCGTTTTATTTTATCAATAGTTGGTTTTCGACGTTCCTTGCGTTCGTGGACCGTAGCAATGAATCCTCTCGCTTAGAACGCTGTTTTGGTGTATTGTTCTTAGTGTCTCTTTTTGCGTGTTTGTATGTTTCTCTATACATGGTGTTTGCTACGAGTAGAACGAGAACCGTCGGAGACCTTTGGAGACCAGAAGCTGATGACTAAAAGTATGAGAAGGTTTAAGCAAGTATATAAGGCAAGTATAGCTTGGGACCTCCTTGATTTCCTATTCACAATATCCACCATATTTCATATGCATGTGTCTTTGATCCCTATTAAGGATGACTTAGAGTTGATTACTATCTACCTTGATGACTTGGGATATGTGCATGTGGGTAGTACTTGCTAGTCTTTGGATATATATAATCATGATCTCGTAACATGAATAATGGAATATGCATTAACATTAAAAGATGATTCTATTATTGTTATAGAGATCTAGAGCTTGGTGTTTTGTTGCTCTAGTTTCTCTCCATAAGGACTTATCCGTAAGTGGTCACCGGGATTTACTGATGCAAATTGTGAGGGCTATATGGCTCGGCTTTTAGTCAAGTATGAGGACCTTTTCTAGCTTGTTAGAGGTTACCGAAAGGCGCAAGAGGGGCTTTACACGATGGGCATAGCGTGGCTTCGTCCTCATGTGTTGCCGCTGCGGTGTGAACCATTTGGAAGGGGGATTCTATGTCCGCTTGTCGAGGAAACCTAGCGGCCCTAACTTGTTAGACGAACCTTTGAAAGGCTTCATAGTGAACCCCGCCGACCTTCCTTGGAAGTGGGTCAAGAGGCTGATCACCTTGGGCAAAAGGGTAAATCACGACTCACGGTGAAAGTGTACACCTCTCAAGCAGAGTTTAATAAATCGGTATACTAGCCGTGCCCACGGACACGGGCGGCCTTTGGGATTCTTACGGAATAGCCGATCACCGATGTATTATGTTTAATTATGTTTGTTTAATCATATTGTTATGTATTATTCTTTATTCTTGTTTACTTGATCATGTGGTTATGGGATATGCTACTACCTTGTTGCTATTAATACCATAAATGTTAATCATCTAAAAGCTAAATGCAAGAAACCGATGTCGACCTTTTTGAGCCTCATGAACCCCATGTTATATTTGCCGAGTACGACATGTACTTACGCTTTGCCTTTATTTTTTTATTACTTTGGAAAATCCCGGATGGGTACCGGATGGTGGAGCTAGTTTGTTTTGTAAGAAGTGCTAGGTGTATGTACCCCCAAATCAACCGTCCCTCGTGAAGATGGAGTCCAAGAAAAGACTAGCTGCCGTTTCGCTTTTACTCCGATGTAAGTGTTAAATATAAGTGTGTTTCCGCTATATATATAACACTATTTTTGATACTCTCTACTTCTGTTCTGTATGTGTGGACTTCCTGGGCACACGTATGGTAAGCCTGGTTTTGTTTATTAAAACTGGGTGTTACAATAGAAATACTTGTATTTAGCTCAATAGCATAGGAATCCAAGTTAGTAAGAGTGCCAAGACTCTTAAATGCTTGAACATATGGATTATGCTGCATTATGTTCAATACAGCGCGGATCACATTAGCATCTAGGTGTGGTGATCTTTTTATCCTATGATGCAGAGTCTCATCTGTGTCATAAAAGTACAATTGCATGTGGCGTGGTCCCTTCACATGAGGCACAAGTTGATCCAACCTGTGATATATTTGCCCATGAGCTTTAAATGTATATATACCAGTACCCTTTTGTTTGTTGCCAAACTTTGATCAATAGAAACACCCATGCTTTGGTGAAAAAGAAAAGTGTGTATTGAAGTAACGAATGTTCCTTCCAAATACTTTGCATCTGTATCGGTTGACTTGTGAACAATCGACGGAGCTCATTTGGGACATCTGGTATAAATATATTAACTCGTCCATTCCGACAACAAAAAGCTTGGACCTTCACCTTCAAACCTCTTTGCATGACAATAAAAAACAGTTTTGCACTTTCTTCAAGACATGATGGGTCTTTGGAAGACCCACATAGACAAAGTCATAAGGATCTTGCCCATTCATTATTGTTCTGGGTTCCATAGAATAGTCATATTGAAATTCTGCAATTATAAATCAGAATTGTCAAAGTTTGCTTAAACAAAAATTTCAATAATAATGATGATGTATATATAGCAAAGTGTCCTCACAAGCTCACCTTTATCGTTAAACACTCTAGCTTCATCATCCTCGTAGATGTCAGGGCCATCTTCTTGTGGGTTTTGTTCATCTAACTCATTTTCTATTAAACATATTAATAAATCATTACACATTGCACTTACATAATGTATTTTTCAGATGTGCAATGACGCATTTTAAACTTTACATACCGTCTATTCCATGCAATTTGTCTTCTGGTTCCCAAATGCCAGAATCGAAAGCTTCATGGTTGACATTTTGACCAACTTTTGTTTTAGTACAATAATTACGTTGATATACACGTTTCCCAACACCTAAAACAATTAGGATTAAGTTGGGGATGTTACTAACATGCTTGATATGTTTGACACTACACAAAGATAAATTGCCAAAAAATATAACAATTAGAGATTTTAAGAAACTATACAAACAATTAGAGCTTTAAGGAAATATGTACAATTCGACGACCAACTTGTGAAGCACGAGCTTCTCCAGCGGCAAGTGTGTCTTGAAGGCCCTGATGAATATGTTGAAAATATTAATAGTAAATATATGGGTTTGAAAATAGAAAAATCAACTTTTAAACTCAAACACATCTAACCTGGTACAGATCAGCACGTATTAGATCTTGATGTGCTGGTTTAGAATACCGCCTAACCGCATTGACTCCACCTTTACATACATATCAACGACCCATTGTTGGAAAAGCCTCCCACCATGAAACATGACATTAAATTCTCCCTCACGAATTTGTAGCTTGAAACATAGATATTCCCTAGCGCTGACATATCGTCGTGACTCTGTAATTTCTATTTATCACAACATGAAAGATTAAATTCCATTATGTTTAGAAAGAATATTATTTTAAATTCTGAATTCTAAATAGATAAAATATGGCAAAGGAAATAACCTTCTTCTTCATGTTCATTCGCCTCCGAGGCATCATTGATCTCTGTAAGCATTTGTCCCATATAATAAAATATAAATATAAATGTTAGAAATTTTTACTTGGTTGTTATTAGGGTTTGAGGGAAAAAGTGTTTATGAAAATAAGAACTAACATACCTTTTATTACATGCTTAGTATATTTTCTCTTTGGTTTTGATGGAGGTGAGTTCTGATATAAAATCTTCTTATCCTCCCAACCAGTTTCGCCATTTGGATTGAACATAGGATATGCTAATGGATCATAACAGCCATGGTATGGCCTTATATAATGAGGTTGATTTTCTTTACCATAAATGATGATGCTCCGCTCAAATCTTTGATGCGGGTCATTTCCATCAAACCATATAGCTGCCACTTGCTCCATTGCAGGCGCATTATATCTTCTTTGGTCAATAGAAATACTTGTATTTAGCTCAATAGCATAGGAATCCAAGTTAGTAAGAGTGCCAAGACTCTTAAATGCTTGAACATATGGATTATGCTGCATTATGTTCAATACAGTGCGGATCACATTAGCATCTAGGTGTGGTGATCTTTTTATCCTATGATGCAGAGTCTCATCTGTGTCATAAAAGTACAATTGCATGTGGCGTGGTCCCTTCACATGAGGCACAAGTTGATCCAACCTGTGATATATTTGCCCATGAGCTTTAAATGTATATATACCAGTACCCTTTGCTGTTGCCAAACTTTGATCAATAGAAACACCCATGCTGGTGAAAGAAAAGTGTGTATTGAAGTAACGAATGTTCCTTCTGAAATACTTTGCATCTGTATCAGTTTGACTTGTGAACAATCGACGGAGCTCATTTGGGACATCTGGTATAAATATATTAACTCGTCCATTCCGACAACAAAAAGCTGGACCTTCACCTTCAAACCTCTTTGCATGACAATAAAAACAGTTTTGCACTTTCTTCAAGACATGATGGGTCTTTGGAAGACCCACATAGACAAAGTCATAAGGATCTTGCCCATTCATTATTGTTCTGGGTTCCATAGAATAGTCATATTGAAATTCTGCAATTATAAATCAGAATTGTCAAAGTTTGCTTAAACAAAAATTTCAATAATAATGATGATGTATATATAGCAAAGTGTCCTCACAAGCTCACCTTTATCGTTAAACACTCTAGCTTCATCATCCTCGTAGATGTCGTGGCCATCTTCTTGTGGGTTTTGTTCATCTAACTCATTTTCTATTAAACATATTAATAAATCATTACACATTGCACTTACATAATGTATTTTTCAGATGTGCAATGACGCATTTTAAACTTTACATACCGTCTATTCCATGCAATTTGTCTTCCTGGTTTCCCAAATGCCGAATCGAAAGCTTCATGGTTGACATTTTGACCAACTTTTGTTTTAGTACAATAATTACGTTGATATACACGCTTTCCCAACACCTAAAACAATTAGGATTAAGTTGGGGATGTTACTAACATGCTTGATATGTTTGACACTACACAAAGATAAATTGCCAAATAATATAACAATTAGAGATTTTAAGAAACTATACAAAAAGTATAACAATTAGAGCTTTAAGGAAATATCCAAAATTTTCTATCAAATCAAGCTTTGTTTTACCTGTATCCTTCAAGCGGGCCCTACGATTACGCTGATAATCACGCATTTTAACTCGAGCTTCAGATGATATTTCCCTTGTCACTGTTGTGGCAAATGATAGAGCCATTAACAATGATGATGACTCATGAATTAAATTCTATAGTTGTGTTAATATTTTTTCGGTAGTATAAATTTGATCTGATTGTAGATACCTGTCATAACCTGTATCTTTTAAATAATCATGCATTTAACCTGACATTTTTATCTACTATAATCTTACAATAGTATAATATCCCAACTCTGATTGTAGGTGGTAATTATCATACCAGTCTCTGTATGACCAGTAGCTTTCAAACAGGACCGGCGTTTACGCTGATAATTACACATTTTAACCCGAGCTGCCTCCTTATCATCAGGCAATGCATTGTCTAATTTGGTTTCCTTTCTCCTTTTACGACTGGTATTCTGTTCACCTATATTTAATGAAGGTGCAGATAAGCATATATTAAGGATTTAAATAGCAATTTTGTAACACAAGTAACACTCGTGAAAGGAGATTGAGATAATATAAAAAGGAACCTTGGATGTTTTGTTGGTTAAATTTAAGCTGAGATGATTGGACCAAACTGGGTGCTTTGACCTCTGCCTTCAAACGAGCCCTTCGGTTACGTTGATATTCACGCCTTTTGGCAAGAAGTTCTTCCTTCTTATCATTAGACAATGCAGCATAGCTCTTTCGACTGCGTTGGTTTTTACATTGACGTCTTTCATGATCCACTGAAAAAGACAAGCAAGCCATAGTCAACAAAAGATGAATATTATAATCATATACTTTTACAAGCTTACAAGATGAATAATAGAATAAGATATAATTATATATTTTTATAAGCTCTTAAAATGCAAATTACCTTGTTGTACATTGCGATGACCATGCACACATTTATCCATTGGTGAAGTCTGAAGTTTTCGCTAGTTGTGTGGTGTGCACAGGTTACTCGATCTACCGTCTAGCCAGGAAATTGCTGTACTGCGTATATACCTGGCACATGATACATTGTCAGGCCCACAAGATAATATAAAATATATGTTTTTTGTCTGGCGGCCATGGGATATCGAGTGGCGTGGCTTCGTGGGAGGCAGCGGGCTTTGGCTGCGCAGTGCAAGTGTGCAACTGCGATGGCATGGGCGGTGCAGCTGGGGCAAGGCGGTGGTGCGGACGGTGCGGCGGCGGCTGCAGGGCGGCAAACTGGTGCGGTGGCAGTGGCGCGAGCGTTGCGGCATCGACGACAGCATATCTGTGTCTGGGTCTTCGAGGACGACCGAGGCTTTAGCGTCGAATGCGGCAATGGTGGCTGTAGTTCCGGCAACACGTCTGTACAGATTTGGCCTAACGGAACTTGGCTCCGGGCAAAGCGCTAGCTAGCCTGGCGGTGAGCGTGCGGATATCATATCACATGCTCGTCGTGGCGATGCGCGTGTGGAAGCGGCGGCCTGGCCCCAGCGTGGGGTGAGAGACGGAAACACTGAAGCAAGGAACCCGCGTGGGCCGTCATCGGCTCAGCGTTTCTCACCGGGGTTGGTCGCAGCGGCACTTTCCGTCGTGGGTTTCCCGGTGACGGCGTACTCCTGGTGCGATGGGTTCCCGGCGACAGCGTACTCCTGATGCGATGGCGTCCCTCCGGCCTCCCTTCCCCCATCAATCTCGGCACCAAGCCTGTTCGCACGAGCGCAGACTCTGAGGTCGGCGCCGGGAGGGAAGCGCGCTTGTTCCGAGAATCAAGAAACCGTCGCTCGTTTCCCGTCTCATCAAGCAGGCAGGCGGGCAGGCGGGGATGCCGGGTACAGGGGGCGTGTAAACAAAACGCCGGTGAAAAAACTTCTGCGGCGGAGTCTTGCGTGAGAGACGAGATGATGTAAATGTAAAGAGTTTCTGACCTGGGTCCATTTGTCAGATATTTGGGGGAGATTTTAATACGTTGGATCAAGATTTAAGTTAGATCTAACGGTCCAGAAGTGATGTGGGTAGGAATTTCTAGGGTGAGAAGGTATTTTCAATTCTTTCGCTCCTTTATAGTATAGATAGATAACTGAGCAACTGTTAAAGATGAATCTGGGACCTGGAGAAAGTACAGTTTGGCTGAGCAATTCAGTTATTTTATCTACTGATATATGGACAGTGTATTGTAATTCTTTAGTGGTGCAAATTGGTGGGTGTTAGGTGCACCTCTAAACCTCTTTAGTTCAAATATTTATACTACTTCTCCAAAACTTTTAAAAAGTAGTATAAATATTTGAACTAATGAGATTTGGAGGTACACCTAAAGGTTACCCCTTTGCACCTCTAGTAATTCTTGGTTGCTCTGGATGAAGCTAGTAATAAAAGGCTTAAAGCCTCCGGCATGTTTGGCAAGGAGGCGTGTGTGCTCTCTTTTTACAGATGAGCTCTGGACTTCAGAGTTGAATGTTTACAGTTCAGTATTCAGAATTCAGCATTGTTTATCTGATCACCTTTGCCATCTCCACTTGCTGCTGCTACTTGATCACAAATCCAACCCTGCTATTAATCATCATTACTTGCTTGGCATTCACTTTCAACTTACAAATCTTCAGTTCAGCTTTCAAAGAAAAAAAAATCTTCTAAGCACTGAGAGCAACATTTGAAAGCATAATATGGACATTGTTAGATCCTTGGCTGTTATTGCTATTGCTAACACAGTCATCACCCCTCTTCTGCAATCCACTGAAGCTGCATCTACTACCACTGCTGTACGACGACTACCATGCTGTGGTGGAGGCAAAGTCACAGGCTGCTGTCCTGCAGCTGCAGGCTGTGGTCTGCCAAAGACCAGTAAAATATGAATGAAAAATGGAATTGATTGACACTGCCACACCTCAAGGGCTGCTCTAAAGATGAGCAAACCAAAAAATAAATGTGATGAAGGACGGATCCGCCCGCGCGGCGGAATCCTCCTCGGATCCACCCGCGCGGGGCTCGTCCACACCGTCACTGGCGGCCGCAGGTCCGATTGCACGGGGAAGGATCTGGTTGGATCATCTGGACTTCCCCTCCATGGGCGGCGACGGCTGCTGCCCGGTCAGCTCCAACGAGGGTGGCACGGGCGTGCCCACACCGGCGGCCACGGATCTGCCCTCACTGGGGACAGCTGCACCGGTTCCGGCCAGAGGGGCGTGCTGGGCCGCGGCATCAGGCCGGGAGACAAGCTGCAGCGGCGGTGTCTTGACAGAGTCGGCGGTGGCTGGGTCTTATGCTGGGGGTTGCAGGGAGGGGAGGGGAGGGGAAGGGAGAGGGGTGGGGATCGGAGGGGGAGGGAGGGGGGGGAGGTAGATTGGGAGGCCGCCGTGTCAGCAGCCCTTCCGCCCAGGCTGCTGCGTCGCCGGATGAAGACGATCCGTCCAGCTCGGCGAGAGGAAGGCCCAAGGGGCAACGGGGCACGTACAACGGGTGTTTTAGCCTCAATATGTCAATGGAGATCCGATCTCCGATTTCCCGTGGGGAATTACCGAGACGGGGATAGGTGAAAGTTTGTCCCAACGGGAGACTAAACGGAGAAGAAATATCCCCACGTTGAGTTTGGCGGGGCGGGTCTGGTTGTGTGATCCCCGTCCCCGTTTCCCCGTGTTCCCCGATTGAGCAGCCACTCAAAATCACAGCCTGCCTGTTCATTTTTAGCCCACGAAAGCCCAATCAAAAAGCCACGTATAAAAGACACCAAAACCTAGCTGGCCGTATCCGCTCTCCGCCTGTTCCATTCCCCAATCTCACCCGCCGCCACTAGGATAGCCGAGCAGCACCTCCCGGCGCCGCGCTTCCGCAGTCCTCCCCGCCGACCCGCGACGCATCGTGCATTCGTGCTCAGGCTATACCGCTCCTGCGGATAGCCTCAATCCCACTATCACGTCCGTGCTCCAGCTACGAGACACACGTCGCGCGTCCTCTTGCAAGCCGCAGCCCCACAAGGCCACGAGAAGAAGCCGCACGCCAACACCAGGTTCAGATTGAGAGCTGGCTGTTCGAGCTCAACCATGTGATGATGTGACTTGTCTGAAGTCCAAGTAGCATGCACATGCAGCGTGCAGTTATTGTTTAGTGGTGGAAGATTGATTTGATTCAAAAAAGTTTAGCACTGGAGACTCTGTGTTGTTTATTGTTGCTTTCTAATTTTGGAACTTTTTTGTGGATTTTATGGCAACGGAGCTAGTAATGTTTCTTGGCAACAGTTACATGAGAAATCTTGCTTGCTCGGCAAATGTCTATTTTGATGTTATGGATCTGTTTTTGCTCTTAACTCGGACTGCACTTTACTGACGGGGATGGGGACCCCATGGGGATAAATTCCCCGCACGAGGACGGGGATGGTAGAGGATCTCTCCCCGCCAGCGTTCACGGGGACAGGGATGGGAGAGATTTCATCCTCACGGGGACGGGGATGAGAGCCTAACCCCCGACGGGAAATTCCCCGTTGACATCTTGATTTTAGCCTTGTCTTTATGCTGTTAATTTTGTAAAAACACCCTTGACTGACTCGAGACGGCGGTGTCGTCGTCTTGTGAAGAGACGGCCCATGGCTCGTGCTCCCATGCATACCGATGCTTTCTCTGGATCAGGTGAGCAACTTGCGCCTTGCGGGCTCGCAACGCGGCACCAGCCGCGCGCTACTCCATATCGCGAGACGCCGCGTCGGTGCGAGGCTAGCACACCTCGCCGACCTGCCTCTCACCGTGCCGGCCGGGCAAAGCACGACGCCATGCCGTCGCAGGAGGGTAGCCATGAGTCAACCTGCTAATGGGTCGGGGGAGAACGGGCGTTTCGGGGCGGGTTTTGATATGGGGTGTGTGTGTGGATGGGTGGAAACGGGTTTTATTTTCCTGCGGGTCGGAGCGGGTCGGGGTTAGGCAGACGGTGGGTTGGAACGGGGCGGTGGAAAGGATAGTGCTCGTGTCCTTCGAGAAGTCCCGAGAGGTGGCGACTCACCGGCGGCGCCACCGCCGCTGTCCGCCCGCCGCCGCCCGTCGTCGTCCGCCCGCCGCCGCCCGGCCCGGCAGATCCGTGTTCCCCTCCTCGGATCTCCTTCCTCAGCTCCTCATTCTCCTTCTTCCCCTTCCCTTCCCCTTCCCCTTCCCCTTCTTGATTCGATTTGATGATTCCACCCTTCTTGATTCGATTTGATGATTCTAATGCAGGATGTGTTCTCTTGAGTTTCTCCTGGTCTGATGCGGCGTTCCCTGTTTATCTGGTTGACCACCGTGGCGAGCAGCTCCTCTCCAACGACAAGGTTAGCAGTTCCAATCACACTTTGATGCCCAGTTCAGATCTACTGACAACTGGCCGGACAACCTTGTCCAAATTCTTTGGAATCACTCGAATGAATGTCTTTAGCATATGTTTGCCACCAGTAAGTCTGGATGCAGATTTCTCGGGATTGATGGCATATGCCTAGCTGCCTTTTATACACCTCATACATATAAGGATATCTGAAGTACGAATGAAGGTATTACTCTTCTTTTTTGTGCTGCAAGTGCATTCTTCGATTGCTGATGTTCTTTTATTTTTTTCTAATATGTGCAGATTAATCCTTGTCTTTTTTTGCTTATATGCTATCATTTTGCTTTGTGCAGGGCCACAGGTTGTACAGTTAGCTGGAGAAATATGCTGATCAGGTAATCTTTGTTTACCTTTCGTTTTTTAACCAAACCACAGTCAGAATTCTGAATCCAACCATACTAGTACTGCATTTAGTTTTCTCTTTTAGGGCATGATGAAGTAACTTGCCTTGTTAACCACAAGTGTGAAAGCTGAATGTTTTCTAGATTTACTGCATTTGTCAGCTACTACGTAGTGCTTGTGATATTCCAAATAATTGACAGAAAAATAATCAGATTACTTTGTTTAGTATCACAACATGTGTTGAAATAACATACTTATAATTGTTTTTGTTTGTATGTTTGCAGTCCTGTTTAAGCTGCTGGAACATTACTGAGGTCAGGTTTTCTGATAACTGCAGGATCCAGTAACCAATCTTCCTTTGTGGCATGTGCGAGAGGAGTTCACCTTTATTACTGTAAGCATCTCGTCTTTGACGATAAGTATGTTATTTTCTATGGTTATGTGCAGTCTTAACTCTTAATTTGGGTACTGTTTTTAGATTGACCAATTTGCATCCTTCTAGTGTAGATGTGATTATGCCAATATGTCCGTAAACCTATGTTGGGCTAGCTTAGTGAATCATGCTGATGTTTGACTACATTATAAACTAGGATTGGATTAAATTCTTTTTACTTCTATCATGCATGGGACATGGCACTGTAAATGAGATGTATTCCTAACTTGCCCACTTAACGTTGTTCTCCTGCAGGATCTATAGTCTTTCGTGTTTTCACTCATCAACCTCCACTTCAAGATCAAGCCAATCCAGTCTTGAGCTCCATCCAGTCCCTTCATGTAACTGTTTTGTGAGATAGCGAGTGTTTTGAGAGAACCTTGTACCATGTAAGATGCTGTGTTGAGCTTGGTGTGGAGCACGGACAAGATAGAGGGTCTGAAGCAAACTGCTAGCACAGATGATGTTCAATGTTCTCACGTATTGCCTTTTTGTTTAGAGTGTCATTGTCTAGAAACTTGCTGTAAATCTGTTATTTATTGTTTGAAGTATGTCTAGAAACTGCTAGCACAGATTAACGTTTGAACGTATTGGCCTGTGGCGTGTTGGCTCCAAGTTGGCTTGAACGTATTGGCTTGTGCGTATTGGCTTGAACGTATTGGCTTGTGGGTATTGGCTTGAACGGGCGGGTCGGGGCGGGTTTCTTAATTAAATATTTGGGTGGGGTTGGGGCGGGTGAAGACATGCTGTGAAAATGGGTTGGGGTGGGTGTGGGGCGGGTGTCTCCCCATTAGCAGGTTGAGCCATGAGCTGCCATGCTGGGAGAGACGGAGATGCTAGACACATGAGACGAGCACAAATTGACAACATCATGAACACAGTAAGAATGGACATTTCAATCGTAGATTGTACACTGGTGTGATGTTGCCTTGTTTATATTGGTGTTTTTTTATAAAAAAAAGAATCACGTTCATCTTATTCAAGCTTGATCCATTATCTATCCAATAGCAATACAATGATATATAAAATGCTATTCACAATTGATCTTAGCTATATACAAAGCATTAACTAGTTTGTAGACGACTTCTTGTCTGTGGGTTGTATGAGTTGTCAATTTAATTGTCTGTATGTGAGATTCGAGACTATTAGAGACGACACCTCGTCTATGGGTTGAACATGCCCTAAGAAGCCTAGCACAAGATTCACTGGAGAAGGATAGGCCGTCTAGACGCCAGCGTGCGATACAAGAGGCAAGGCCTCTCTATCTTCTCTATCTCTTCTCTACCACTAAAAAATTAGGACACCAATCGGCCACACCACGCATCGCACGCCCGGCTCTTTGACTGCCACCAGCACGGCAGCACCCATCGCACGCCCGGCTCTTTGATCGCCACCAAAGACGGCAAAGACCCATCGCACGCTGCCCTTGATCGCCACCAAAGACGCTGCGTGCACGCTTCCCAGCGTGGCTACGCATATCTTCCTTGAGCCACGCTCCAGCGCGATTCCCACGGCATGCGTGCGCCGCTCCCCCCCACGCATTGACCTTGACGTGGTGTCAAATCGGACGGACGTCTCCTCCAATCGCGCTCCCCCTTCCTCCCAAATTCCCTCACGCCTCGGAGCCGCGCCTACCGCGCCGCCGCCGCCGAGCCCGCCGACGTCCACAACCACCGCCCGGCGGCTCCTTCTCCACGCCGACGCCTACGACCACAGGACAACAAGCAACTCGGCATTAAGGTTTTGAACCACCTCGACAACTCTCTTCTCCTCTTTTCGATCTTCAGCAATAGAAGATGTCGTCGCTGGCCTATTCGTCTGGGGAGAGCCCACACCGCCGCCCTGCCATAGCGCCGGCTACCCGGCGCTTGACCCGTGCGGCCGCACGGATGGCCTCCACGAGCCCGTATAGATGAGCAACGGGCTGGCACGGCCCGGCCCGGTCCTGGCCCGTGCCGAGCATGGCCCTATAGGGCACGACCCTAAAAGGCCTTAAGGCCCGCTCGTGCCGCGTGCCGAAGTGGCCCCTAAGGGCCTGCGCCCGCCGCCCGCACGCCCTAAGGGCCGTTTTGGTCTTGGGCCGCCCGCAAAGCACGGCCCGCAGCGGACGGGCCGCCCGCGGGCCCATGCGATCTTCTTTGCCGCCGCCCGCCAAGCCGCCGCCGCCGGGCCGCCGGGCGCACGCTGCTGCCGCACGGACCGCTCCTCCCCGGCGCTTTATGGCGGGAGCAACGGATCCCGCGACGACGGAGCACCTCGCTGTTCTCCCTTTGCGACGGCGGGGCGGCGGCGAGGGACGCTGGAGATCTAGTGCGGCGCGACGCCCACGCTGGTCGGCCCCCACGGCTCGCGGCGACTTGACGCTGCCTGACGGACGGCTGCACGGCGACCGGCCAGTGTCGACGCTCAAGGCCGTCGATTTAAGACCACCGGGCAAGACGGCGGCGGTGAGCGGTGGGGCGAGGTTGAGGCCGCTGAGCTCACCCATGGCTGGCGTGGAGACAAAGGCAGCAAGGGCGTGGAGAGGGTGGGCGTGGCGCAGTGGGCGACGGGGCGTGCCGGCGTGGAGAGGGTGGGCGTTGAGTTAGGGTTAGGAATGAGGGATGGTGGTGGGCTCTTAGCAGGCCGAGGTGGTCAACGGGCCGTCAACGGGCCATCTCTAAATTACGTGCCGTGCCGTGCCGGCCCTCGTGCTCGAGTGACGGCCCAAGCACGGCCCTATGCTTCGTGCCGTGCCGGCCCTGGCCCTTATAGTATCGGGCCGTGCCGAAAAACCGTGCTTCGGGCCGTGCCAACGGGCCCAAGGCCGCATGCTCATCTTTACGAGCCCCGCGCTCGCCTCGTCTCTCTCCTCTCCCTGTACCCTGCCTTCTCCGCTTGGTCGAAGCCGCTTGCACAGCGTGCGTCCACGCACGCCATGAACGCTGCCCAGTAGCCAGTGCAACGACCTCACCCCATTCGCATGGCGGCGCACACCAGCATGACATCCTAGGCTCTGCACCTGCCCACCAAGGAGCGATTGACGGGGTCGGAAACCTCTGCAGCGGAGCTGGCAGAGCGCCATGAACCACGCTCTACTCCGTTCTGCCTCTTAAGGGGTGACATCATGTTGATGTCATAGGTGATGTCATATAGTCTCTTTTTCCTATAGTAAATAATGCTAGAAATACAATTCCAATATACACTTATACGTACTCGATATCCATACCCGTATGGCCGGCGGCCGCCTTCAGCAGCGAGACAGAAAGCGAGGGACATGTGTATTTGATTCTAGAGATTACTTCTGCAGCCCATGTTATTTGATTAGATATGCCTCAAAGGGTGAAGAGTATTTATAACCCTTATTAAGTACACAAATGTTTTGCATTATGCCTCATTGAGTACAGTATATGCAATCCCAGCAACACCCCCCCCACCCCTAACAAAAAAAAGAGAGAGTACAGTGTCTGAAAAATATCAAATATGCATGAGCTGACAATATCAACAACGAACTACTTCAGCGAAATTTGCATTGCCAAAATATACAACTTGCTTATCTTAGTTGTAGGATTATATGCATAGGAAATTGCACGGCTGGAAATATACAATTTGCATTGCCAAAAATATACAATTTGCATTGCCAAAAGTATACAACTTTCAAGCTCTTGTCTTTCTGGAATTCAAATTTCAATCCATAGGAAATTGCCTTTAGTTTTATATTAGTTTCAAACCAACCATTGTCAAACAAATAATGACGTAGGCAGTACATTAGTAGCTTAGGTTTGTTCAACTGCTTTAAATTTCAATGCTCCAGTATAATACTATGTCAAGGAAAAATACATCACTACCAGTTTGTGAAGAGCAATCCTTGGGGAGGTGCCAACAATTATAACTGATAGTAACTTGGAAGGACCAAACCTTCAGTTATTTTATACCTCTAAATCTCTCAGTACCCATACAAGGACAGTAATGAAGCTCTTCTGGAAAAGAAACTTCTATTATTATGATGATAGATATGCATAATGTCCAAAGTTTCATTTCAACACACTGTCATTATCTATAGTTCGGAGCATTTTGTGCAGTCAAAAAGCAGACCACATATGTGTTTTGTCCAGTTAATTTGAAAATCTGATTTCAAAAACTGAGCCAGAAGTTAAAATTTGAATGTGCACACTCTATATACTATGTGTCAAGATTATTTTCTAAAAAGCATCTAAAGTAATATTTAGTATCTCAGAGCACGTTTCTTTTCATGTTTCTTTTTTTTTTGTGATGTTTTGTTGCCAATCATGACTCAGTTTGCTGTAAATTTCAAAGCAATAATTAAAAGGAATCTCATCCATGTCCAGTTTTAGTTCATGTTTCTAGAGATATATGTCCTGTGGAGAATAGTCGTTTTATGCCTTGGTCATAAGTCATTTCTACGGATACATGTAGGATTTCTGATCAGCCTTGATCATAAATGTCCTCTATATTTTCAGCCTTGTCCATGACATTTTGGTATTTTTGCTTTTTGAGTATTCATTACATCAGCATGTTATGTCTCCTTTTATAATTTAGTATGAACATTGAAATTCTAATGGCCGAAAAAAAAACTAGCTACCTTCTATAGTTCTTTACCCCTTATGTTTAACTATCATGTACATGAAAAATTTATCTGGTGCATGTTGGTTGGCTGATGTGTTCTTCCTTGGGCTAAGGCTAATCTTAACTACACTACAGAAGCACTCATCGTATCTGGCAGTTGTAATGATTTCTTAATAATCCTCCACTGTTTAATTTTGTTGGTTGCAGGCATGTGAGTAAACAAATTTGGAGGAAGTAGTAATTAGTGGGAACCATCAAGTTCGCCAGCTTTGTCTGATCACTGAGAAACGTAGGCTGTTGATTGGCGACGAACTTTAGGAGCTCCTTGGACAATGGTATCTGTTAATATCTGTCAACGAACTATTCCTACGGATGCTACAGATAGATAGGGCTCAGCTGTTGGTTGTTGTATAGGAAACGTGGTCATCTCCAAGACCGATTCTTCAGCTGATCCTAGAATTCAGGATAGCAGTTAGGAGTTCATGGCCTCCATGGCTTCGGCACATGTATATGTATCAGCACTCTCTCGTAAATACAATTTGAGCATTCTCTCCTTTCTTGCCTCTTACATGGTATCAGACTACTTGTGATCCAATAACCCTTCTGCTGCTCCATCTCCCTCCCATGGCGAGTCCTCATGGCTTCGACGCCTCGCGGTCCAGCAACCCCTTTGCCGATCCCGTTGCACCCAAGGCCTCCACCCTCGTCCTTCTCAATATCCACAGCCACGTTCCCGTCACCCTCTCCGCCGATGACGGCAACTTCAGGCAGTGGCGCTCCTTCTTCGAGCTTACGATCAAGAAGTTCAGCCTCCTCGAGCACATCGATGGTACGGTGGAAGCCGGCGCCATGTTCAACGATGCAGAATGGCAGCAGGTCGATGCCTACATCGTCTCCTGGCTCTATGCCACCGTCTCCAAGGAGATCTGGAACGACGTCAACCGGCCGAACGCCACTGCTCACTCCGCGTGGACGGCGATCACGGGCTAGCTCCTCGACCACAGTCTCCAGCGCGCCTTCTACGCTCAGCAAGACTTCCACAGCCTGTTCCAGGATGACATGACTGTCACCGAGTACTGTGGTCGCCTGAAACACCTCGCCGACACCCTCTACGACTGCGGCGCCGCCGTCTCCGACTCGGCACTCGTCATCAACACCCTACGTCGCCTGAACAACAAGTTCAGTCAGGCCATCACCGTCCTCACCACCATGTCTCCGCCGCCAACGTTTCCCTACACCAAATCTTACCTGTTGCAGGAGGAAAATCGTATTCGGCACTCTCTTCAGATGGAGGCGCAGACGGCTCTGCTTGCGGCCGCCAGCACCCCTCCAGCGACCAAGCCCGTGGCGCCCCCACCACCAGTGCCCGCCCCCAACAACAACGGTGGCAATGATCGCCGCAAGAAGAGGAAGGCCAATGATGGGCAGAACCGTCAGAACAACTCCGGCGGTCAGGGCGGCAACAACTCCGGCGGTTAGGGCGCCCCATCTGGCGGGCCATCTGCGCCCAAACCTGGTGCGCCGTCGCAGTCGTGGGCTTCAGCCTATAACCCATGGCACAGCGTCATTCAAGCTTGGCCCATGAACGCTTGGCGGCCCAGCGTTCTCGGCGCACGTCCCGGCGTCAACCCACCGCAGGCGATGGCGGCCTTCTCGGCACCTCCTCCACCTGATCATGGCGGTCACCAGGTGTGACAGAACCGCCCAATTTATATACCATCAAGCATGACTGTCTCCATTAATCACGTTGACACGCACATGCCATCACGCATATAAACCCGGTAGTCTACCGAGAGTCACAAAGGACCTCAGTAAATCAACTTACAACCATGATCGTACTCGATTGAGCAAATACATATCACATACTCAGAGTTCACAGCATAAGAGTTATTACAATAAGATAAAGAATAATAAATAAAAGTTTAGTTTCAAATCAGTTGACAATAAAACAAAGTTTAAAATGATTACCAAATCAACACTTGAGTGGTATTGCTAGCTTAATTGACATCCTCCGATGAAATCAAGAAGAGAAATATTCTATGGAGTAGCCGTGCCCATCAGCTTTTAGTTAACATCACCCACAGACAAAGCAATTCACCTGCAACAGGGTGGGATAAAACCCTGAGTACTCAATTGTACTCCGCAAGACTTACCCGACAGGGAAAGAATAACGGTTCCAAGGTGTATGATAATTATGAAAGGAAGTTTGGGCTAGCAAGCTTTGCGTAAAATGCTTACTAACTTAATCTTTATTTCATTTGTTAAAGTCAAATTACTTTAGCTATGTAGTGCTACCTTTGCATTGGCTACATTGTCTCTTGAAATTTTAACAAACAATTCTACTAAGTGAGGTACCACAATATAGTCCTTTTAATCTCAACATTTGATATCGTTTCTTAACTACGTCTCTGCGGTCAGGTATGAGTTTCTCACTATCCGGGAGAGACGGCGATTCGAATCGATTACACCAGCTGGGTAAAGCCCGTATCACACACTCTCGCAAGCCGGACCAAAGCCTGCTTGAGTCACTGCTCGCTCTATTCGAAGATAGGCTTGATCACGCTATGCAAAGCTCATGGTACTGCGTCCTCACAAGTCATGTCCGTACAGCCCGTAGCCCGTAGTCATGCAGGGTTTTGGACCAATACCCTTCCACCTTCCGATCATCCTAACAATGCATAAGCGGTTCAAGAACTACCTCGAATAAACTAACCAGCTTTACCGTCGAAACGAGTTATTCGGCGGTTATGTGAAGGTACGTTCAATCTCACACCTAGATTCAGAATACGGCTCGGTCCTTAATCGACACAGACGGAAAACACTAAATTCCGTCCGGTCTCCAATTATTAACCACCATATGATTAAGTACATCACAAGTATCAACCTCGGGTTACGGATGACAGGAATCATCCGTCTTCTAATCATCTAAGCATGGCTAAGCATTAAATCTATCTACTCATACTAGTGGAATGGAAAAGGTATATTTGAGTGGATAAGGTATTCATGCAACAACAGTATCACGCAATTCCTATAACGTAATGCACATTACACTAGACTTAAGGTGTAATAAAGTATTTGTAAAACAAAGAGAGTGGGTCATGCTCCGGGGCTTGCCTGTGTTGCAGGGAAGGTTAGTTTCCGTCGAGCGATCCGAAGTTAGACTTGGCATCAACATCTTCGGTAGATATATCTCCGCTGGACCGGATCATCCCGAACCTTCTTCAAAACTTGACCATCGCGATTCTTCTTACTCACGTGCGCTACACGTAATGAAATGATGCATGCTCAATGCGATGCGTGGCATGATGTATGATGAAATGATTTACTTAGATAATAATAAAGGAAAGCTACATAAGGTTCCATGTGTGCAATTCTCTTTCTTTGATGGCAACACTGTATTATCAGATTTGCTTAAAGAAAGATAAGTGTCATTTGTTTTTAATTTATACAGAGTAGGTGTATATCTCCTCTCTAGAAGAGCTACTATAATTACTTAAAACAATTATTATCTTGGTATAACAACCTATCATGATCATTATCCTTAATGAATCAAGATACCGAGGATCTTTTGGGTTGCATGATCCAAGGTCTTCAATTAAACCGGAAGGTCATACAAGTGCATTACTGAGTTAAACAATCAAGAAAGTTGAGTACAACTTTCATTCACAATATAGTCATAAGTAATCATTATAAAATACTTTTATTTATGTTCTTAACAAATCATTCATAAATTTAATAAAGAGCAATACATATCTTCTCATGTGAATCAAGCAATACAAAGAATCATTAAACACACATGGGTTACAAAGATTGACAATCAACTAGAGTGGCAACAGAGATAGGACAGCAGAACAACACCTCATTCATGTAATCATAACTAAAGATCTAGACATCTAGTAAAGGAGTTATTAAACTTTTTAGAAATATTATAAAGTTGTCTATAATTTTGTTATATTTTCTCAGATTGATTCAATTATTAAAAGGGTCAAAAAATTCAGAGAGGCAATTCTGTCCAGAAGTTTGGACAGAACTAGATCCTGAATTTCTTATTTTCATAGCTAGAGTTATAGACCACCAAAAATAGTGATCTAAGATATTATGGAAAGCTTATGAAAAACACTACAACTTTCTAGTTATTACCAACCATTTATTCCTAAGCTAAATAAGTTGAACAAGCAAATCTTTCAGGGCTGCATAGAAAATAGTTAAAAACTGATTGACAGTACAAACAATTTATAACTCCCAAATCTATTGTCCTAAAATCATGAAATTTTAGGACAACCTAGATATGGAAGTCCTCTACAACTTTTGTATATAAACCATCTTCAGAAAATATTATTTAAAACATGTAAACATCTATTGTACAGAACCTGCACTTGCTGCCATTTCAGCAAGCAAGTGTGGTTTAGCTCCTTGCTTAACCATATATGCTGCTAAGCATAATCAAACAAATGCATGGATCATTAATCTCTTTAAATTTAGCTATTTATCACTGGTTATGCTATTTATGAAAAACATATTGTCGGGGACCAAAATAAGGGCTCCTTAAGGAAAACCCAACAAACGCAAAAACCAGGCCCAGCAGACCACCTCTCTTCAAACAAGGCCACATCCCCCTGACGCCAAACCGCGCATGTGGCCTTCAGCCCATCTGAGCCCACACCGCAGGGGCCTCGGACGAGCGCTCACTCTCCGCCTCGCCCGAGCCCCCCACCACAAAGGCCTCGGACGAAGCGCCCCGCTCTCCGCCTCGCCCGAGCGCCCACCGCGGGGGGCCTCGGGCGGCGCACACTCTCCGTCTCGCCCGAGCCCCCACCGTCGGGGCCTCGGCCGAGCCTCCGAATTCCGTCCCGCCCGAGCCCCTGGCGACCAAGCCTCGAGATGGGGCGCGCCGCCCCGGGTCAAAGCCGTACCACCGATTTGACGCATATCCACTACTACCCATTCCCATCCCGTGTCAGGAGCGTCCCACGCTCTGACAGGAGAAGGGCATCGTCCCGTCGCGACCCACGCCGGTGATCATATGAAACAACCCGCTTTTCCTCGAAGGGAAAAGTCACGCTTTCGCACAATAATGCAATGGCCTCGAAGGGCTCATCGCCATCATCGACAAATCAGCGGTCCAAAGTGCGCATACAAATGGAATAATTAACTTAGAGAGTACAAGTAGCAGGATTTAAGTACTTTATTACATCGCCTTCAAGGCGGAATCACACTCACACACACATACAGAAAAGCATAAGGTAGGTAGAAGCGGATCGACACGTCATCCACTTGCGCGTAGCACGAGACACCTACTCCTCCTCGACATCCTCGTCGGTCTCCCACTCGATGTTCTCCCCTGAACCACAATGTATCAGTACGATTTGTACTGGCCACTATTCCCACCCATATGAATGAAGCTTGCTATGTAGTAAGTAGATGCAAGGGTAATCAAAAAGACCTATTTGAGGCTCTTGGTTTCCTATGCATTAGCATAATTAAATAGTATTTGTCAAGTTTTAACCCATTTATATCCATAAACCTCCCATCCATCCCATCCATAACCATCCACACATCACACCACACTCTCACTCAAGTCGGCGAGGAAGACTCCCGCTCCTCCTCGCCTCAACGGCCCAAGGCCGGAAACCACCACACCCAGGGGGAGAGAAGAGAAATGGACTCCACTCACTATATCGAACGTATGGTAACTCATAGGATTGTCCATGACCGGGGACACGGCTATACGTATAGATCAACAACTCTGCAGAGCGTGTACACCTGGAACCACAAGATCACCATCATCGGCGATGCGCCTCGCCTAGGCTGATACCGAGCCGCCGTCTAACTAGCCCAAAACCACTCTACCACTCAGCTCTGGGGCACCCCGGAGTCCACCGGCACGCTGAGACTTTGAGACGTGTGCCGGATCCCAGGGGGCATCACGCTGTCTCAGGGAGGGTGTGGGTCTCGACACCCGTACCTCCCTACACTATCACCTACCAACCTAGTAGTAGTGGCGGGGGGCCGGCCTAGCCGTCAAGTCGTTTCCCGCCCATCGAACGAGTGGTGTGTACGAGAAAGTCCCATGAACCCTAGGCTCGACCAATCGGTCCTTAAGAGGACTGGACAGGGATATCTTCACACGGGGCCCGGTGCCCCGTGCCTCAACGGCACCTCCTCCGCCTCCGGCGATTCGTACCACAAAGGCACTCCTCCCTAACCTTCTCCCAACACATATACCCGCCCACAGTACTCTCATGTGGGGAATGCCCAGATCACACTCCCCCGGCATGGCTCGTCCTCATGACTTGCCCTAGATCCTGCCCAGTCGACACAACCCTCACCACACACCCAAGACTCACGCCAAGATCTCTCCCAAAATCCCGGTTTTCCACATCTTCGGCACCACGTGCCTTAGCCACCCACAGTCATGATACCTTAACAAGTAATGATAGTAATAAGTGAGTAGCATCAAGATAAACATGATAAGCGCGAGTCTAATCCTAGCAAATGGGTATGCGAGGGGAGCGGTTTCGACAAGGCATAGGCTGAATCAAACAATCTACCATGCATCCTATCAACAAAGAAAAGCAACATATAATAGAGCACTAGCATTTCTAGTTATTGCATGTCTAGATAGGAGCTAAGAGGTTGGGTGGGATGTGGCACCTGCAGTCGGGTCGTCTCCCAGGTCCTCGGTGTACTCGTAGTCGTCTCCCTCCTCAGTCAGCGGCTCCTCCGACTCTGAAAAGCGTGACATAACACCGCCTTTAGCGGCTCCTATAGAGGTGCACAAAGAAGCAACAGAAATCCAAAAGAAGCAAATGCACTCATGGATAAGCCTATGACCTAGAGCTCATTTTTAGAAAAATTTGGACACTGGTTTCATATTTTTCGGAGTTAAAATGGATTTATTATGATTTTCCGAAGATTGAAATCATTTCTGAAAAAGAAAAGGGAATTGCATTTTATTTATTTGAAACAGGTGACACGTGGCAGTCCTTGATTGGCTGGTTCAAACTGAGTCTCTGACAGGTGGGGCCTGGTCAACGGTCAACGGTCAACGCCGACCGGGCTCGGTGTTCAATCGTGGCAGTGTTGGGCCGGCTCTACCCGGATACGTGTCGCCACATGGGCGCATCCACGTGGCGGGATTGGGCCTCATCACATCGCGTGGCTCACGGGCCGGGTGCACGGGACCGGTCGGTGCACCGTGGAACCACGGCCGGTTCACAGTGGACCGTGCCCACTCCCTCCTCTCTCTCTCTGGCCCACCAGCGAACCGAGCTCACGGGGTTCGCGGGTGCCTCTCCTCCTTCTTCTACCGTGGCCCACCGTGGCCGGAGGGGTGCGTTGGCTCCACATCGTGCTGGGGCAAGCTCCCAAGGGGGAAAGGGGCGGCTTGGCCTCCCCGGGCGGCCCGGGCCGGCGGCGATGCCGGCGGACCCTTGCGGACGGGTACGAGGCCGCGTAGGCTGGAATTGAGGCTAAACGGTTCCTTCCCAAGCAATTGAAGTCGACAGTGGCCGGTTTGAAGGCGACGCTGGTGACCAAGAGGCACGGCGGGGGTCTCAAGCCCGCTGAGGCCAAGGGCGAACTCCGGCGAGCAGCGGTGTTCGAGGGTGTGGGTCAAGGCGGGCCTTTAGCGCTTGGGCGACTAGGGGCCGGGTGCGGTGGGGTGGGGAGCTCGCCTGCCCACCGGTTGTGTTCGCGGGGCGGCGGAGCGAGGCGGAACGGCGCCGCGCCACGGCGGCGCGCTCGCCGCTTGGGGTGGCGCAGCATTGGCGGCGCTGTTAAAGCGCGGCGGCGCAGGCGCGGCGTGTCGCGGCGTGTGTAGAGTGTTCCAAAGGCGCGGCCTTGAGCCACCCAGGTGGGGGCTCACGGCGGTGCGCTTGGCCGTGGAAGAAGGCGAGCGTGATCAAGGGGAGGGGGGTGCTCACCGTCGGTGTTGGTGAAGAGAGGATTGTGGTGCAGCGGGGTGGCGGTGCGGTGGCGTGTCGGGCCGTGCGTGCGAGCGGCGTCGCCGGTGTAGCCGATCGGGCGCTGCCTCCTCCTCCCGGCTCGGCGGAGTGGAACGGCGGGCGGCTCTAGCGGAGTGGTTCCGGCGGGGCAGCTTCCTCCTCGACCTTCCCTTCACGGCCCTCCTCTCGGCTTGGTGGGCGGCGAAGCCACCCGATGGCGGCGGAGTGGTTGGGAAGGCCGCTAGGGCAATCATGAAGGGCTTATAAAGGGAGGCGGCGATCATGGCGACGGCGGACGGTGGCGGCGGCTAGGGGGCTTCGGGCGCCATCTAGCGGCTCGCGAGTTCTAGGGTTCGGTGTGGGAGTGGGCGGCCACAGCGCCTCAATTCCGAGCGACTTGCCGGGGGAAAAAAGGGCGGCGCCTGCGATGGCGTCACAAGGCGGGCCCGCGAGCGCGGCTTGTCGTGACCCGGTGCGTCGGCGTGGGAAGGGGCGGACGTGGCGGCCATCCAGGAAGCGCGCGCGAGGCGGTTCAACGGGGCGGCTGCGATGGCCGTTTCCCTTTTTAGCGTTGCGGCGGCGTCGGCGTGAGGAAGAGCAAATGAGAGGGAGAGAGGAAAAGGATGACAGGTGGGGCCGCGGGGTCCACCTGTCATCGGCTCTCCAGAGGAGAAGGAAGGGCGCGGGATGGGCGCTTGGGCTGGCGCCGCGGGCCGGCTGGCTGGCCTTGGGCTGGCAGCGTCTTGCCGCAAGAGGAAAAAGGGGAAGGAGAGTGGTGGGCTGGGCTGCGGGGCAGGCCAAGGCGGGCGGGTGGCTTTCTCCCCTCCTTTCTCTTTTTCTTTTTCCTATTTTCTATTTTGCTAGCTAGTGTGTATACACATGCACACATGTATGTACCCATGTAGGTGCATCCATGCACATACATGCTGGTGAGGTCCACTAAGGTAGTCTAGGGTTTGGTCAAGGTGGTTTCCAAAGGTTGTACACGTGTCACCAGAAGTTATTTATTTAATTTACTTAGCATCACATAAATCCAAATGAAATCCAAATCACATGGTATAAAAAGAAAAACAATACACATGCCACTAATTTGAGTTTAGGAGCTAATGCAACTCACTAAGGAGGGTTTCCTACATGTCACTCACCATGCATGGGTTAGTTTTCGAAAAAGTTTTTTGAAAGTTGAGATTTTTGGGTTTTGGGTTTAACAGGGATGTTACATCATACTTACGTGACCTCCACAGTGAAGGCCACGCCCGCCATTGTGAGGCGTTGTGCTGCCTAACCTCTCTGCCAGGTCCCATCGCCGGAACTCCGTGACGCCTCCTACCACGCCAAAGCTGCGGCAGCCGACGTCATCTCCCGTACGGAGAGGACTGGACGCCCCCTCCAGTCAACCAACAGTCCACCCCGTTGAAAGCTCCAGTTTGGTTTTGGCTAATTGATGACACCTATGTGTGCTAACCTTTGTCATGAGTGATATGCTAGATAGGTTGGTACACACTAAGTGATGGAGCTAGATGATGGATGGTAATGTTCATAATTGATGATCAAGTGCTCCACATTTGGAAGAGAAGAAAAAGAGAAACAAAATGGACTCAAGGCAAAGGTATATTTGATAGGAACCATTTTGTTTAAGCACTCAAGACACCATAGAGGGTGTGAGTGTATTTAGGATAGATAACCGTACTATAAAGAGGGGAATCTTTAATTGCAATGGTTATCTAGTGCCACTAAGTGTGTTTCATTTGCATGTGCATAAACGCTTAGTGATGTGGTGAGATTAACCCTAAAAAAATCTTGGTGAAAATGCTAACTTTCATGCTAAATTGGTTTGATACTCTTTGGAAGAGTTAGCAAACTTAAAAGGGAAGTTTTTGGAGATTTTCTCGCACTAGACAGAGAGGGTTTCCTTGGAATTTTTCTTGGCCCTAGCTGGAAATTCAAGAGGCGCGTCCAGGACAGAGAAGGTTTGCCTGAAAATTTTTCCACCCCTAGCTGGAATTTCCGGATGCGTGCTCAGATCAGAGAAGGTTCGCCTGGAAATTTTTCCACCCCTAGCTGGAATTTCCAGTTCAGCTCAGATCCAGATTCCAACGGTCATGTGCGTGAGCTGAGGCTATTTGGGGTGCTTTGGCCTCCTTCTCTCTCTCTCTCTTGCCCATTCTTCTTCCCCATTGCTCCATTTGAGTTGCAAGCAAGAACAAGCTCTCTCCTCTCCCAAATCTCTCACTCTCAAGGATTTGTGCTCCATTCAAGTGAGTGATTGAGTGCTCAAGTATTGATTTGAGAGCTTCAAGAGCATCTCCTCCCTCTCCTCTCCCTCTCCATGCTTTGTGCTCATTCATGAGAGGATTTGGGGGAAACCCTAGTGCATGATTTGTGATTTCATTTGGTGGCACTAGGTGATTCTTGTGATTCGAGATTTCCTATTACTCTTGGTGATTGCCGTCACCTAGACGGTTGGTGATTTGATGATTGGTGAGGGGATTTGGTGATTGTGTCCGCCCCCAATCGAGATTGTTGTGAGGGGTTCTTGTGCCTTCCCCGTGGGAGTTCACAAAAGGCAACTCTAGTGGATTGCTCGTAGCTTGTGGATCCTCATCTTGTGTTGGTTGTACGGCACCCGGTTGCGGGTTAGGCGTGTGATGCCTATAAGCGCGTGAACCTCCAAGTGGGTGTATCGCTACAACGAGGACGTAGCTTGCCGGCAAGCAAGTGAACCTCGGGATAAATCATTGTGTCAACATTGGTATTCATTGTGATTGATTTGTCTCGGATTATCATAGCTATCATATTGTGATTGATCGCTTGCCCGGCTCGGTATACCACTCTACCTCTCTTGTATTTACATTCTTAGTTATTTGTGTAGAGGTAGCTAGTGTAGCTTGGTTAATTAGCTTGTAAATTAGCTCACTAGTAATAGAAGTAGCAACCTAGTCTTATGTGTGACATAGAGATCATAGCTAACTAAAATTGTTGGGTAGGTGGCTTGCATTTTGAGTAGGCTAGCGCAAAAAGCTTTATCGCCTCATTTGTTACTAACCTTTTGGCTTAGTGTTGTTGTAGAAATTTTTATAGGCTATTCACCCCCCCTCTAGCCATTTAGGACCTTTCACCCGTGCTCTCCAAGCCCGGGATGGGCGACCACTACGCCGGCAATCGCCCGCAGCTGTTCCACCCACGCCTCGTACGGCGACAAGCTCCGAGGCCCCATGAGCCTCGGATTCCAGGCGGGTCAAAGCTACAGCAAGCTACAGGGTTCTGCCGTCCCCTCCGTCACGCTCCGCCAACTCCGAGCAGGGATGCGAGTCATTCCGACCAACAGGGCCAGGGAGGCGACGCTGTGCTACCTCGTCACGACCCAGGACGACCTGTCCACTCTGGGGCTTCGGACGAGGGAGGACAGAAGCTCATAACCTCGTTACAACACGACCACTCCTTGTAAGGCACTGCCCTCCCCTTGCGGCTATAAAAGGGGGAGGCAGGAGCCCGTAGGCGGTAGAGACACACGAGTCCAACATTGGCACTACACCCATCCATCCACGAGACCTGGGCTCTAGTCCCTTTCTCACTGCTTGTACACCCTACCTACGAGCACTTCGGTGCAGGATAATACAAGAACTCCTCTCCCCCACTGGACGTAGGGCCTTCTCTTGCCCGAACCAGTATAAATCCTTGTGTTCATCTTGCACACCATCCAGAGTTGGGAGCACGCACCATAAATTCACTCGTTGGTGCTAGGACCACCAATTCTAGCACCGACACATATTAAAATATTCAAAGCATAGAAATAAATCATGCATGTGAGAACCTATGGAGAGATTAAAGCTAGAAAAGGAGATCATACCATCTCCATGGCCTGGTTTTGGGTGAAGAAGGGGTGTGCTCTTTCTCTAGCGGAGAAGATGATATATCATAGAAAATGGAAGAGATGGAATGGAATGAAGAGAAAGCAATTCTCTTCACCATATATATATATATAGATGGATGATGGACATGGAGAAGGTGGATTTCTCTACTTCCAACCAACCATGGCTTGACACAAGGAGGGAGAGGCGGCAAGATCACCCACTCACCACATGACACATATAAGGAGAGGTGGCAAGATCATCCACTCACCACATGACACATATAGAGAGATGTGGCAAGAGAAGATGCATGAAGGTTGAAGGGTGGCAAGTGTCTAGATGGAGATGGAGAGTAGAGAAGAGAAATCAAAATTCTCTATTCATATTCATGTGAAAGCTAAATAATTATTTGACAAGCTCCCTTTTAATTATTAACTTATAACTAGGTTATGAACATTTCAACTTAGCAAAACAATTAAAGTCACAATTATTCACTCAAGTTATTTCATGGTTATTTCTTTGATAGAAGAAATTATATATATGCATGCATGCCCACATGTCTTAACAATAGGACATATATTAAATAAGTCACTTATTGTCAATTAAAGTATTTAGATACAAACAGTGCCCTACAAAACTAAAACAGCAAGGCATGTATTTGGAACATTTAAATATAAACATATACTTTAATCAAATTGCTTCTCTTCCAATTATTAATAAATATAGAAATAATAATTTTATTAAATATTTTCAAATCCTGCCCAAACTTTTTTGTGAAGGTTGTAATTGTCATGAAATGGCTGCAAAATAAATTTCATAATTTTTGGACATATATTTTAATCTCTAAAAATCATGGAAAAACAGTTTTACCCAGCCCAAAAACTGAATTAAAATAACTACACTTCCAGACTTAGAAAAAAATCCTCCAAGTCTTTATAGTTTTATGCTGAATTCATTGTTTGGCAATTAATTAAAGAAAAACCATTAATCAACATGCTCAATCAATAGCATGACATCAATAAACAAACTATGCATCAACAAACAGTGCAACTGTTGTCACAGTTATGTTAATGGAATTAGATTTTGCATAGCCTTGAAAATTGAATAAATTACTGCAGTCCAACACTTAGGAAAATTCCAAGCCATTCAAAAATCACATTGGATTTAGATTTCAAGCTACTGTTTGAGCAATATAGGTTTGGATTTAGCCCTAGATCCTTAAATAAAGTTTGTAGCATAAACTTTAAACTACAACTTTCATTTAGGGCCCAACCCCAAAAAGTGATTAAAACATATACTTGCATTCAAAACTATTTAGCAACTTGATAAAAGCATATATGACATATATAACTTCATCGAAGCACATTTTGACAAAAGTGTAAATATAAACCCTATTTCATATCAAAATCTAAAACATTTTTAGTCATGTTTAGGACCATTTAACATGCATATGTATTGCACACATGAACCTTGCATTATCACCTGTTCATAATGAAATGCATAATGATGCTTATGCTTTATAAAATAAAATGCAAAACATGATTAACACCTAGGGTGTTACGCCAGGGCTCCCTGCTGGCCGGCCTCTACTTCGCACTCAACGACATGTCCATCAACAACACGGGTGGCGGCGGCTCTGACTGGTTCCTCGACACGGGCGCCACATCACACATGGCGTCCGGCTCTGGTATTCTGCAGTCCAACCCTTCCTCTCCTGTTCATCGTCATATTGTTGTCGGCAATGGACAGCTCCTTCCCACGCAATGCTCCGGCACTGCTCTCATCCCCACCGCTTCTTCTCCTCTAAAATTTCATAATGTTTTAATTGCTCCCCAACTCATTAAGAATCTGATTTCAGTACGTGCTTCAACTCGTGATAATTCAGTCTCTCTTGAATTTGACCCATGGAGTTTTTCCGTAAAGGATCTCCGTACCAGGACGGTGCTCCTTCGATGTGATTCGTCAGGCGAGCTCTATCCTCTTCAGGGTTTGCCGGCATCTCCATCAACTCCTTCGGCGCGCACGTCATCAGCTCTCCTCGCCTCTCACGACAGCGCTCTCTGGCATGCACGGCTCGGCCACCCCGGACAGGCCACGCTCCAGCGCCTATTGTGTTCCATTGGCTTCTCCTGCACCAAAACCAGTCGCCATTCTTGCCATGCCTGTCATTTAGGCAAACATGTACAACTGCCATTTAGTGATTCACATAATGTTTCTACATTTCCCTCCCAACTCTTGCATTGTGATGTTAGGACATCCCCCATTTTAAGCAATTTCGGTTATCAATACTTACCTTGTCATTTTGGATGATTTTTCACATTATGCCTGGATGTTCCCACTGTGCCACAAATCAGTTGTTTTACCGACCCTCATTTCCTTTCATGCTTTTGTGCGCACTCAATTTCAGGTTCCTGTCATGTGTCTCCAAACTAATAATGGCAAAGAATTCGATAACTCAGCCTCGCGTGCGTTCTTTGCTACGAATGGCATTGTCCTTCGTCTCACGTGCCCATAAACATCTCAGCAGAACGGCCGTGCGGAATGCATTCTCCGCACCCTAAATGATGGCCTTCGAGCTCTTCTGTTTCAGGCCTCGGCCCCGCTCACATTCTGGCCTGATGCACTCGCGGCGTCCACATACTTGCTCAATCGCCGCCCATGCCGCCCCCGTGCCAACACCACGCCCTACAAACTCTTGTTCGGCACTACCCCAGACTACACACACCATCGATTCTTCGGTTACCTGTGCTACCCAAACACCGCTGCCACTGCAAAGCACAAGCTTGCCCCGCGCTCTGTCCGGTGCATCTTCCTTGGTTACCCCCATGACCAACGTGGCTACAAATGCTATGACCCGGTGTCCAAGCGTGTTCTAATCTCTCATCACGTGTATTTCGACAAGACATGCTTCCCTTTTATGCAGGAACAACAAATGACGCCCATCGGGTGTCCTCAGTGACAGCCATGTCTGGATGACGTGCTCCAGGTGCCTACTGGGTCACGCTCGTCGCGACGTCGTGCGCGGTCACCACCCCGTGGCGCGCCATGATTTGCGGCGCCTCCATCCGGCCATCAGCCACCGCTAGTTGTCACCGGCTCGACCCCGCCACCGAACGCTGCGTCGAGTGAACCGCCGCAGCCCTCCTCCACGGCTGCGCCTGCAACGCTGGAGACGGCTGCACCGGGCTCCACCTCTCCACCCCCGGTGCCACCAGTCCATGCCACGACACTAGCAGCACCAGCTCGTCCCCACCCGCTGATCACGCGTGCCCGGGATGGCATTCGCCTGCCTAATCCCAAGTACACGCATGTGGCAATGACAACTGCGATCACGCCACCACCTTCATCTGTTCGCGCTGCTCTCCGTGATCCGGAGTGGCTCACAGCCATGAAGGTGGAGTTCGACGCCCTTCAGGAGAATGGTACATGGACGCTTGTGCCTCGACCGCAACATGCCAACGTCATCACTGGGAGGTGGCTCTTCAAGAACAAACTCAATGCGGATGGCACACTGGAGCGACGCAAGGCTTGGTGGGTCGTTCGCGGTTTCTCCCAGCGACCTGGTGTGGATTTCCACCAGACGTTCTCGTCGGTGGTTAAACCGGCGACCATCCGCACAGTGCTCCACCTTGTGGTCACTCGGCATTGGCCAGTCCATCAACTCGACGTCAAGAACGCCTTCTTGCATGGTGACCTCGCCGAGCGTGTCTACTGTCACCAACCAGCGGGCTTAGTCGATTCTTGCCGGCCTGATCATGTCTGCTTGCTGGTCAAGTCCCTCTATGGACTCAAGCAGGCGCCCTGGGCGTGGTTTCAGCGCCTCAGCACTCATCTTCGTGGCCTGGGCTTCACAGCAGCGGGCTCTGACAGCTCCTTGTTCATCTACAGCAGTGGTGCACAGGTGGTGTACCTCCTTGTCTATGTTGACGACATAATCTGGACTGCCTCGACATCCTCCCTGCTCCATGACATTGTTCACTAGCTGCGCCAGGAATTTGCAATCAAAGACCTTGGCGCACTACACTTCTTCCTTGGAGTACAGGTTCGCCGCGATGCAGCAGGATTTCTCCTCAATCAAGCACAGTACACGGAGGACATCCTTGAACGAGGCTACACCGGTCGAGGCCACACCTAAAGCTGACAGTGGACTGAGATCCAAATCAAACCCACACCAATCCAAAGCATGTATATATGAAAGTTAAATCCAAATCAAATTAGACCGTGACTTCAATCATCCACACCAAACCAAACCACTTTTACGCTTAATCCATTAAAATACATTTTCAACCCACCAATTCACTGGCACCTCATGCTATTGTTTATATTTAGCCATAAGCAAAATTAAAAAAAAATGAATAGATAAAATAAAAACTCATTGTTAACTCTTATTAACCGTCAAATCAAATCAGCCCACTTTAATAGGGCCCAAACCAAACCAGCCCAACAACCTTCTTAGCTTGTTTCACCCCAAACCAATATAGACCAAAAGCAAAACCAAACCAAAAAACCGGACTTAACCCAAACCATTGTCAGATTTAAACCGAAGCTGTCTAGTGCCGATGGCCAGCCCATGGATGATGGCACGTTCTACTGCAGTATCACTGGCGCCCTCCAATACCTCACACTCACACGGCCTGACATTGCGTATGCTGTGAACCAAGCCTGCCTGCATATGCATGATCCACGAGATGTGCACTGGAACCTTGTCAAGCGGATCTTGCGCTACCTGTGTGGGACCATTCATCACGGCGTCAGGATCTTAGCAGCACCATCGACTGAGCTCAAGGCATATTCAGACGCCGATTGGGCTGGGTGCCCGGATACTAGGCGTTCCACGTCGGGCTATTGTGTCTTCCTCGGTGACTCCTTGGTGTCGTGGTCGTCCAAGCGGCAGACGACGGTGTCTCGATCGAGCGCTGAGGCTGAGTACAGGGCGGTGGCGAACGCTGCTGCGGAGTGCTGTTGGCTCCAGAACCTGCTTCGCGAGCTTCATGTGCGCATTGACAAGGCCACGGTAATCTACTGTGACAATGTCTCAGCAGTATACTTAGCTGAAAATCCAGTTCACCACCGCCGGACTAAACACGTGGAGCTTGATATTCACTTTGTGCGAGGGAAGGTGGCTCTTGGTCAGTTCAAGGTTCAGCACATTCCAAAATAGCACCAATTTGCAGACATTATGACCAAAGGACTGCCTACATCGTTGTTCAATGATTTCAGAGACAGTTTATGCATAGGGACATCCGAAGCTTCAACTGAGGGGGGTGTCAACGAACTATTCCTACGGATGCTACAGATAGATAGGGCTCAGCTGTTAGTTGTTGTATAGGAAACGTGGTCATCTCCATGATCGATTCTTCAGCTGATCCTAGAATTCAGGATAGCAGTTAGGAGTTCATGGCCTCCATGGCTTCGGCACATGTATAAACTCTCTCGTGAATACAATTTGAGCATTCTCTCCTTTCTTGCCTCTTACAATATCTGCCCAAGTATTATCCTCTTGCATAGTATGTATTCTTGACAACTGCAACACTCGAACCTGTCAGGATCTCACTGGTCCAATCTCATGATAGGTCAGGACGCCATCCCTTCCCCAACTCAACCGAGAGTGAGTTCATTGTCTCCTGAAGGAGACGTACCCCTAGATGTTGAACAATGCTGCATCTTTCATGTATGCATACATCACTCTTGTTTGCCTGCCTAATGACCTGCTTTGCATTGAATGAGCAATGACAGGTGGCCCTCGTTTAATTGCTTATTGCCCTTGTTTGACTGCCTATTTTCTAATATATTATCCAATCCTTCTCTGCCTTAGTGTTGTCTGCTTTGTAGGTAACTGTTATGTAGTTGTGTTGCATCTACAGACTACGGACATCTTTGTGGAGATAATATGCCTTTGAAATCTTTTTTTTGAAAGACAACGGAGGGGGAGAGAGTTCCCAACCTGGATTTCATTGCATGAAGTGGCTCTGAAAGCCAGAGTTTAAAAATTACAGGGTTTCAGGTAGTTGTTCGCGCACGTCACACTGCCTGATGATACTGAACGTAGAAGTACATGAGTATGAACTGATGGCTTAGTTTTACATTGCATTTGAAATGATGGAGCACAAAGTTGTTGCAATGTGCCTATCTTCTAATTTCAGCCTTGGCCCCCAAATGTATGCCTCCGATTTACACGCAGCGGGCTGAGAGTCATTTGCTCCTTCCTGAAAGCTATGGTGTTGTGCCATTTCCAAATGTGCCATGAACAAAGCTGCACGAAGGAGCCGAAATACCTCTGTGGGATGTGGTCTGGGCAGCGGATCACTTTTAGCTCCGTTATTGGCCAATCTTAGTTAGTTGCAATGCCAATTGCATTCCAAAACAGGCGGGCGTTATTGCAGCCAATCTTAGTTAGTTGCAATGTCAATTGTGATTCATTGATTGCATCTAATATTAATATGCCTCTGCAATATGTTTGATGGTGTGGTGTTGCAATATGCCTCATTGAGTAGTGTACGCAGATACGAAGTCAAGGCTGACCAATTTATCATGTGCCTCTAATAAGCTTTCTTGGCTATATGTACCATTTTTTGTAATTTTATTTTAGAATTCTATAGCAGTTACTTCTAATTAATCTTGTCGTTTCTGAACCTCCTTTTATCACTGTACCTGTTGTTTCTAAATCACAATGTAAAGATTTCTTTAAAACTAGCTGGTCCATTATTGGTACATGCAGGCTGGACATGTTCAGTGTGCTTGATTTTTCTTTCTCTTTCCATTACAAAAAATAGAATATGTCCTTGTTAGTCAAAACAGAGTAATTTCTTGGTTATATGGATCGAACATTCAGTTTTTTTCTCTCGCTTGTTTATGCAAATTGACAAGTCCTTAATAATATTCAGTTAATGTATTTAATATTTTATTCTATGCAGATCACTCTTCATTATTACAGACCTGTGTCAAGCTTGTGCAGGTTCGTATTGTTTTTCTGCTAGCTATTTCTATAAGTGCTGGACGAGATTATGGTTCAGAATTTGGACAACTGGATAGATTTGATGATTATTCAGCTATCTAAATAATTTTCATACAAGCCTCCAATGCTACTGTGGTTTGGGAGTATTCTGAATAGCACAACAATTCTGTTATTCTACAACGCATGTTTGTGCTTCTTAGCACACCAATTTTTAATGGACTATCATGGTTTACAGTTTTTACCATGCACCAAGTGCCAGCTGTAGCTGCTAATTGCACTATTCTTTTATAGATTAATACAATGGACAATAATTCTCGTGCACCATTGGGAGACAAGACTAACACCGCCAGATAAAGTAATATAACACCGTATCCAAAATTACATAGAATGAACTACGTGTACGTCAACTTATATTTATTCAAAATTAACTGCAGCTGATGCTAAAGACCGCAAGAGGAAAAGGGATAGAGCTCGATGGCACGAAAAAAGATGCATATTCCCAAACCTCAATGTACATATGTCAAACAGAGATTATATCACCTCTCAAGCTATATTGTCTACGAGGAATGATTGGGTCGAAATGATTAATATGAAGATGATAGATCATTTTCAAGAGGAAGAGATGGTGTATCATAGCTTTGACTGTGCGATAGATGATCCACACAACTATTACCCTCAGAAATTCCTTAACACTTTAACACCCAATGGTCTACCTCCACATGTGTTGAAGCTGAAGATTAGTTGTTCAGTCATATTGCTTAGGAACATTGACCCTGCGAACGGACTTTGTAATGGCACTAGGCTTATCATATGGGGGTTCCAAAAGAATACCATAGACACAGAAATTGTGTTGGGACAGCATGTTGGAAAGCGAGTTTTTTTGCCTCGCATACCCTTATATCCGTCGGACGATGAGATGTTCCCTTTTCAATTTAAGCGAGAACAGTTCCCTATTCGGCTCAGCTTTGCAATGACCGTTAATAAGGCACAGGATCAAACTATCCCTAATGTTGGAGTATACTTGCCGGAACCAGTGTTCTCGCATGGACAATTATATGTAGCGCTATCAAGAGCCACGACAAGATCAAATATTAGGATCCTGGCTGTGCCGTCTATTAAGAAGGATGTGAGCAAGGGGAAAGAGAAAGGAAATGGGACGAAGAAACCGGTAATGGATATATTCACGAAGAATATCGTATATAAAGAGGTTCTAATTCTATAAATAAGGTAATGTCTCACACATTATATTTCTCATATTTGTGTCCTTTATTATTGACGTTTGCCGTATCCATTTGTATTTTAGGCAATAGAGGAAGTCTGAAATAGCGACTCTAATGTGGTGTATGACTTGTTGACATGTTATTGATAAGATGGAAGACCTGTTGGGACATTTAACTTTGGGATGGCACAAATGTCCTAGCCACCATGCCTGATATTGTTGTTGGATTTATTATGTCACAATTTGATCATAGAAAATCCTATCAAAACTTGATCCTATAAAGTTATATGTATCATATGTTTGATCCATATATTAATGAGTATTCCATTGGATTGTAACTTGCGAAAATTCGTGGTGTTGTGTATAAGTTTATAATTATGTCTGGGTTTAGCAATGGAAGGAAATTCAAGACAAATTTTAATTCCTAAAAACGTGCAAGCCTATCTTTCGTGTATCATAGATACAAAGTGATACAATCAAAATTTGAAGTTATATTTTAACCATTTATCATTCTTGAAGACTTTTAATATTAAAGTTTCCAACATCATGATTGCATTATCTATTTGAGATAGTAATACAATACATACTCATACATATATTATCATGGTATTATGTGTTCCCATTGCAACACACGGGCATTTACCTAGTAATGATAAAAGGGAGGAGAGGAGGAGAGATACTTAGCTTTGTCATAACAGAATGCTATTTTCCCAAAACTAAGATTGGTCCGCCGAACCCCATTGTGCTTCTTCCTCCTCTGCTTTCTTCTTCTCCAATCCATCTGAAGTCTTGCGCTCCTGGTTCCATTCCTCACACGCCGGCGGCGGATGCGGGGCGGTCGCTAGCTAGGGTTCCATGGGTGCGGGTCCCCTTCTCTCCAGCTAGTCAAGCTTGTTAGTATAGTAATCGACGAGAACACCACATAAAGCATGATATGCAGCACTGCTGCATGGTTGGGATGATGCTGCGGAGTGATCCTAGGAATTGATGTACTGTTGTATTTTCCTTCTCTAGTCTTCTTGGTTTCCTGTTTTTCTGTTTGTTTTCTGTACATATACTCTACTCCTACTGAATGAAAATGCAGAGCACCTGCCATTGATTTCATAAAAAAAATTATCAATTTGCACAGCCTCGGAGAATCCGTACGTGGTTCTAAAGTTCTTTAGATACGATATCCGGGTATAGAGGATCTCATCCCGATGTGTGCGAATTCCACAAACGTGTCCATATTGCAGCGATTTCGTTGAGGCTGAAGAATGCCGTTGATGACAATTCAATAACAGGGGATCTGTTTATCGCATGTTTGGCAATTTGAATAAGAGTTTACGCACGATCTGAAATTTCCACCAAATGCAGCTCAGCATATATAATATATAACATTTATTTGAAACACAAGGACTGTGGAACACTTCCAAATAACAAACGACAAACGTGGATATACAGCCGTGCATAAGTCCGATGCATGCGTGCATGAACAGCTGGGGCAAATATGTACAACAAATCTGCTAAAAAAGTAACCTAGTAACAACCAGCGTAGTGGCTGGTAGGCCTTCGTCGTGGGGTCGCCGTGTCATTTCGACTTGGCCGGGGATAGTGGTCAGGCGAGGTGATGCTCACTTCGAACCTGCCGCCGCCGTTGTAGTCGTCGGACCATGTCCACGTGCGGTCATCAAGGTTGAGCTCCATATCCTGGCACTCAAAGACGGTGCGGACACCAGGTTGGCTTGGCGGTGCATCGTACAGGGTTGCCATTATCACGAGCGGCGAACCAAGTGGCATGGCCACGACAGACCGTGCCAGCGGCAACCTGCTGGCAATGGAGCCGGGGCCATCGGCGACGAGGGCCACCCCCTCGACCTTCGAGTCGAAGAGCACGCTCTGCGCTTGGTCTTCATCATCGAAGTACTTGCTGCGCGTGGCGATGTGACCATAGACGACGGCGCCGGGGCCTTCAGCAGTGGCTCCGGGGAGGCGAAGGTGGACATCCAATTCTGCATCCACGGCATCGCTCAGCACCGCGTAGGTCACCTGTACCTTGTGGCCGCTTCTGCTCGTTGTGATGGTCTCTGTAACTGGCCTGTCGTAAACCTTTTCTTCGTCGTAGCAATCCCAATTCAGCTCACCAACGTCGCCGCTGATGTCAACCTCAATGGTGAAGCTCCCGTACGCGGAGATCGCTCGGTATGGCCCAGTCAGCAGCAGCGGCGCGTAGCCCTGGTCGTCGCCACCCTGGATGCGTGTGCGTGTACGTCAAGCCGCCAAGGCAACAAATCAACAATAATATTAAGCAAATAGTGTAACGCGTCTCAGCTAAAGAAATAATGATTTCATCAACAGCAGATGTAGAAAAATTAACGACGTGACGTACCGAGCGCGAAGAGGAGCCGTGGATGGGAATGGGAGGAGCACCGCCATTATTGTTCTCGTAGATGACCTGGCCGCGCATGCCGTCGAAGACGGAAATGGTGCCGACGAATTGGAAGCCGGCGCGCACGAGGAACACCTCCACCAATGGTCGGCCACGGGTCACGTGATCCTCAGCAGGCGATATTGGCGGTGTCTCCTGCTGGTGGGAATGCTGGGATTTCCCGCTGCCCTTGTCAGGCGGCGGCGGCGGCGGCGGCGGCTGCTGCTGCTGCTGCTCCTGCTCGGTTCTCCTTCTTTTATTAGGAGGAGACTGCTGCCGCTGCCCGGATCCGCTGCCATGTTCACCTGCAGCGGGCTGCTGCTTCCCTGACGACGGACGGCCACGGTCACCTGCTGCCGCGCGGCGCTGTTGCTCCGATCGCCTGGCGTCGTCGTCGTCACCTGCCGCGGGCCGTTGCTGGCGCCACTGATCCCGCCGCCATCGAGGCGCACGGTGGATGGGCGTGTTAAGCAGCAGCTCAACTATGTCAAGTGCCATAACTGCGCTTCCGACCCCGATCTCCTCCAGACACTCGGGGAATTGGAAGGTTTCCTGGTCCCTTTGCCACCGCAGCAGCGCCTCTGACATGTCGCCCCAACCCCAAATGTAGTTTACGTGCATGCTCTGGATCCAGCAGAACTCGGCACGCCAGCCCGCCGTCCGCTCGAGCGGGCGCATTCTTGTGGCCTCGCAGACCATCACCGTGAGGCCTGCCAGTGCAAGTCTGGTGCCGTCGTCAACTATGCCGTGTTGACCTTGTGCGTAGCCTGATAGCCGCCTCACGGCTCCGAGCGCGAACCCTCGGCCGAGCGTCATTCGCACAAAGTTCCGCGCCCCTCCCTTTACTAGGCTTCCGTAGTTGACATCGCATTCCAAGAACCTGGACCCTCTGAGCATACGCCTGCTTTTCTTGCTACGGTCAATCGTCCCCGAGAAACCAAACTCGAACAATTCTCCTCCCTTATTCTCGAAGCCAATCAGGTACACGTTGTCATCCCGGACGGCGAGTGTTGTCTCTGCGCCGTCTTCGCGCAGTACAAGCTTGATGTATATCCACCTCTGCGGTTCTCTGCCACGCCTCTGCTTGGGAAGCACATGATGGATACGGCGCCTTTCGTCGAGGACATGCTGCCTTGGGTTGTCCAAGTGCTGGGCGAGGATTTCACGAAGATCGCAGATAAAAGCAGTGTAGTTCCCCATGTCGACGTAGTGGGTGATCCTTCGAATATAAGGAGGCATCGTGCAATTGATTATAGTAAGTTGCTAATTAATTAGCTAGCGAGGCCAAAATGTGTGCCTGTTCAAATTGAAGGGCTGTGATTAGTAGTGCTTGGGCTCGTTTCAATGGAGTACATGTGTTTCAAGTATAATAATAATAAACACTGAAAGTGATAACTTCTCCCCTCTAGTCGTCTGATGTTTTGACAATTGTATAGTAGTAATAGGTTTTTTTTTTTTCTAAAATGTAAGGGTTGCTGCAGCTTCTGCTTACACCACTTCATCCATTTGTGTTACAAACCCTGATGGGTTCCATTTTTTGGGAAGGGTTTAACTTTTGACAGGTTTGTACTTTGTAGTACTTGCAACATATTTTGTGGCTTTATGAAAAACTAGAAGTAGCCATGAAGGTGGAACAGTTTGTCATTTTTATTATGCTTGATCTGCCTATGAATCCAGTGATGGCTACAACATTAAGACCGGGCCAGGCTGCAGCATCGAGCTGATGAAATTTGACATGGGAGGCTCGGCAGCTGTATTCAGTGCAGCTAAAGCTTTGGGACAAATCAAGCCTCTTGGAGTAGAGGTACTTCATCTTTCACAGCCTCATAGTTGTATGAGATGTAGAGGTTTTACCCATATTAGTTTATATCTATTAAATTTCTATGATTTTTCCGTTCTCACAGGTTCACTTTATAGTCTTTGTCTGTGAAAATATGATTAGTGGCATAGATCATATTTGTTCTGCTCCATGTTTGCTGGTTTTTACTAAAATTTTACTTTGTGAATGGAGTTCAGGTAAATAACACTGACGCAGAGGGAAGGCTAACACTTGCTGATGCTTTGGTCTATGCTTGCAACCAAGGTGTTGAAAAGGTAATGAAGCTTAATTTGAAAGTTCTCTATACATGCTGTCATTAGTGTATTTCTAATGTAGCCCATCATGGATGCTTGGGAACAGGTAGACCAGGTGATGATTTACAGCGTAGTATGGCTGTGCAGGGCTTGCGCTGTTAGTACGGCGCACTACTTTTTTTATAGGTTGCTGTTTTGGTGATCTTTCATGTTGGAACAAAGGAATTGATGTATGTTGATAAATTATTTAAAATGAAATGGTGCACTGTCCATATATGTCTTATATAAAACATTTATGCCGAATCTGTGATTCTGCAGTTTGGAGTCTTAATCGAACTGTAAGAAGAAGGCTAGGATTTCTTGGGGTAACTGGTTCAAGAAGACCTTGTACTATCAACTTGCCATCCTAAACATGTTTGCAAGGCTGCAGTCCTCTCATTTGATCTGTGCTGCTCTACAGCCATCTTGGTACATTTCTTGTTGGGAATTAGTTATGTTTGGTCCTGATGTGCATATACATGTATAGTCTGTGAGTTAAATTTGTTTGATCCAATTTCCATTTTGATGTGCTGTAATCAGAAGAGGTTTTGGTTACTTCATTTTCAGTATGTCACGACATTGTGACAGTTTACTATATTCTTAGATAGATGATAATTCAGGATGCAGCTCAGGCAAACATCTGTGCTATATCTACCATTAGAATTGCAGTAGAATATAGTTGATTGGTTACAACTATATATTTATATTGACAGAGTGACTTTCATGACTTTGTCACTGTAATCCGAAAAATGAAAGTGGCATGGTCAATTTAGCAACAGATTTTTTATTTCTGGTTCGATTTCTTCTATAGAGGTGTCAATGCTCTATCCTTACCTGTACGCAAGTGACTTGTTTCTTTGTTGGAATTAGCCATGAATTCAGTTCCTGCCATTTGATTGACCCATGATACTGATTTTTGGCATGCATTCATTGTTCCTAAATATGTTGTGTTATTACGCACATTGTTTGGAGTCTGACCACATAAGTATATGCCAATCAGCATGTTTATCACTTACATGTAGATTCATGTGGTGTCATTATATAGCATCGATTTAGTCACTGCATCCATCTCCCTTGAATCTTTTTTTTCTTTTGTCTCCAAATGAGGAGATTCACCTTGGTGGTGATATGAATATTTTGGTTGTTTAAATATCGCCTATTTTGGTTGTTTAAATATCGCCATGGCGTTAGCACGGGCAATATACTAGTATTTAGAAGGAGATTTCTAAAATGATGGAAATTGATTTTAGTCAGCACTTCTAATCTGTGGCACGTTTATGGATTAGTAATAATGAGAAATATGCTACAGCAGTGCTTATTTAACTATCAAAATCCTGTGTGTTTTCAGGGAAAGAAGGCTTATCACCGGCAAGTAATGAAGATGGGCTGCTCACTACTTCTCATCCAGGAGCTTGGTAAGTGGGAAAAATTGCGATTTCTGTCTTATGTCTGGCTTCATAGATATGCAGAGAAGAGGTAGCTTTACATTTAGAATTTGTAGTGCATGTGCCTGTAGTGGTTGAGATAGTAAGAGCCTCTTTTCAGTGCTTTGTAATTTTGCGTATCTGTACCTACTATCTAACTATATGAGTTACTAATTTTGTCTCTCACTATAACAGAAGTATAGCAAGGCCATATTGCTAGCGCAAAGGTAAACATCTCTTTCCAATGCTTTATCTCCTTTTGAATCTTACCGTACTCAGTAGACTGAATCTCAGTTCCTTTTTTACATACTGGGCCAAAGTGCTTGGAAGCTCTCATGATGAAACAGTCGAAGCCTGGTGATTGGTAATGGCCTTCTTAGTTTGCTTTGGTACTTCTCAAATGCATGTTTAGCTAGCATATGCCACATTCTTATATAAATTTGTTTATCTGCTCGGAATTTATGTTTTGGCATTCCATTGGTTGAGAAATCATTATGTCAATATTTTTTAGTACTTTTATTCTCTTTCTTGTTTGCCAGCATCTCAAAACTTTGAACCATTCCAAAATTTCAGTTATAATGAGTTGACTTGTTTCTTGTTATCAGCTCAGAAGGTTACAATAGATAGATTATTGACCTGGACATAATCACATAATATTTTGATTGAAGAAAATAGTACTATTTTGTCAGTACATACTTATTCTTTAATCGATGGTTGTTACTTTAATTAGGCCAATGCTAGCTTACAGCAGCAATAGGTGTATACCCTGTATTCGGTAGAGTATATATCATATTGTTATAAGATTTGCTATTTTTTTTTGTGAAATATGTTACTGTTACCGTTTTTGGCCTGCTGATTTCTAATATTATGATTAGTGAGTACATGCTCACTACAATTATTATAGCCTGTATCATTAGCATTCATTATGTTGGCAAAATTAACTACCCAGCCTATAACTCTATACAGCATGTATACCATTTCGGTGGCCTTGTTTACCACTGATTTTGTAGTAGCTTGCAGAAAAGCTAATTTTCTAGACAGCTTGTAAGATATTTCCTTTCAAGTTTGGATAAAGATTAAATTTTCTCTCGAGTTGTGAAGCAGGTACACAGATATGGTAGGCCTGTTGTCACCGTTAAACGACTCCTCTGCCCAGTCGCGCCGTTGAGCGGTTTGAGTATAAATTGATGTTGCCTGCACGTCAATCAGAGATTGAACGAGTCTTTTTATTTTGAAACAAGTTTAGGACAAACTCTTTTGAAGTTCATTATGGTTGCATGTATGCTGTATGACCCTCTATAGTATATATGTGCATGCAGCCCGAGGCATGATGGCCAGATCTGAAGCATGGTATTTTGGCCTGGCACGAGCATGGCCTGGCCCGGTAACTAGCGGGCCTAGGCTGACCCGGCACAATATGTAGGGCCGTGCTTGGGCCGCTTGCTCAAGCACGACAGGCGTAAAATAGGAACGGCCTGTAAAATAGGAATGGCCCGATACAAGGCCCGCTGTCACCTTTAACATGCTAGGTCTACATATAGTCTAACAGGCTAATACACACCCCAAATCTTATCTTATGTGCACCAGTCTTACTCGGCCACCAACACATCGCGACTTCCTCCTCCTCTACTGCATCGTGGCTTCCTTTCCCTCCCCTCCGTCAATCCTCGCAACACCGACTTTCCTTCCTTCCTCCGCCATCTGCCAACAGCACGCTGACTTTCCTTCTTTCCTCCGCCATCTGCCAACAACACGGTCGCTCCCATCCAGAGCTACTCCGTCCGTGTGAGGCAGCCGGTGGCGAGCGCAGGGCGACCAAGGGAGCCGCAACCGGCTCTCCCAAAGCTCGCCTACTACCTCTGCGGCGCCGCCTCCCTTCTCTCCCCAAGCTCGCCTTCTACTGCCGCCATCTAGAGCTCCGTCCGTGCGAGGCATCCGGTGGCGAGCGCAGGGCGACCAAGGGAGCCGCGGCTGGCTCTCCCGAAGCTCGCCTACTACCTCCGCGGCGCCGTCTCCCTTCTCTCCCCAAGCTCGCCTTCTAATGCCGCGGCTACAGGGGCGGCGGCCTCACCATCTCCCCCGAGCTCGACCGCAACTGCCGTGATGCCGCCTCCCTTTCTTCCCTGGCAAGCAGGCCTCGGGCCGGCCCGATAGGCTGAACAGGCCGTGCTTTCCGGGCCAGCCCGGCACGGAAAGTGGCCCGACAGACCGTGCCTGGGCCGACGTCGAGGCCTGAAGCCCTAATGGGCACGGCACGGGAGGCACAGCGTGCCGTGCTGGCCCGATCTCCATCGGGCTGTGCCGGGCCGGCCCGTTGCACATCTATACTTTTTAGTGCTGCCTGATGTAAGAGACTTTTCAAAGATGACTGATGACATTCATGGTTTAATTTCCTTTTATTGTGCATCAAAGATGACTGATGACATTCATGGTTTAATTTCCTTTTATTGTGCAAAGATCTTTTTGCATTACGCCCAAAAAATATTTTCTTAGTTTTGTTCTTTATGACACGAGAAAATTATTGTTACAAATCTGCTTAAATACTTTAGCATCTATAAATTTGGCCAAATAGTCAAGATAGGGCGCCCAAAGGGCGCCTAATGTTCTAGTCATCTCATCATCATCATCATCATCATCATCATCATCATCATCATCACACTATAAAAGAGCGAGTTTTTTAGAGGGCTCTTCCTCTATAATAACCGTTCGATCTAGGTGTCGATTTATATGAGCCTTTCAATATTTGAGATCTTACTCTCCCTCTTTAATTACCGTTCGATCTTGACATCATTTTATATGAACCGTCCGTCTACGAGATCTTACATGTATATACTCCCTTTACATGTAATCTCAAACAGAGTCCAACATGGACACGGCTACGGGGGCTCCTCTTCACTTGCGCCTTGGCCTTCGTGTCACGCTGCCCATAAGCATCAACACGGCGACGACAAACCAGACGCCGGGGCTCAACGTCATCTCCGAGTACGTCATCGGCCTCATACTCCCCGGCTAGCCGATCGCCAACGTCTGCTACAAGGGGTACGGGTACGTGATGAGCATGTCACAACCCATGCCGTTCCTCGCGGACTTCAAGCTCGTTGGGACGGTCGCCGCCGTGGACCGTGGTGAGCCTCGAGGTACATCGCGCTCAACTGGTTCTTCCTCGCCGGCATCACGGCCCCCGCTGCCGTGTACGCGCTCCACAGGTCGTTCCCGGTGCTACGGTGGATACGGGCGACGATCAACCTGCCGCTGGACGCTGGTCTTGCCTCCGGCGACGGCGGGTGTGAACTACAACTCGTGGATGCTCATCGGCATAGCCTTCAACTTCTTTGCCTTCTGGTACAGGAACCGGTGGTGGTTCATGCGTGTCCACTGTACAATAATCATGAACAAAAACGTAGAGGTCGGGAGCCATGATGGAGCATGGCATCATCATGCTGCACAATCCGATCTGCCGATCCCAGATGTGAACTGTCAACTTCTCCACACAATTTTCAGAAAATCATCTTCGAGTATGTGTTTTCAAAATACTTGTCTAAATATGTTTTCTTTACTGTTATTTTGAAGACAACGGAACATACTTTCAGGCAATACTATCGGGAGATTTTATTTTTTTTAATAAAACTACTTCTAAGTAACTTTTCAAGTAACAGGAATTCTAGATGGTACAGCCTGATCGAACTGTTGCGTGTTTGCAGTGGCAGAGGACAAGTGAAGTCAATACCATATATCATCATCGTCGTCATCATCACTCATATATACATACTATAAAAAACCAAGTTTTTTTTCTAGGAGGCCTCTTCCTCTATAATAACCGTTCGATCTTGACACCGTCTCATGTTAGCCTTCACTTCCATGATGACGACTTGCAGCTCCTCAAGGACGATCTCCTCAAGAGGATGACGATGATGGCCTACAGCTCTTCGACAGGGCACGACGATGATGACACGTAGATCGACCTAACAATTATGTGTGACTGAGTTTTCATTGAGTTCTTTACCAAAAATGTCGAATGCAATGTCTCATGTCTCCATATATTGGATGGGTTTTGCCTTCTCGGCCTAGACCAATAGATATATATTTGAGTTTACTCCTATGCATTATAAAAATCAAGATTTATGGTTGAGGTATATACATTTGAAAAATAATTTTTCTAAATAGAATTAGAAATTTGATTGTTACTTTTCTATCGTGGAAGAATTTTTACACACACACGTGCGTGTCACACGTGCATCTCCGCTAGTATATATATAAGCTCGAGACTATCCAAACGGGGCAAAAGCATGCCGACGTGCCCAGCTGAGGCATGGAAGCATGGAGGATAATGTCTCTGGTGGGTATGGAACCATGCGCTCTTGCAACTGGGGATGCAAGGCGGGTCGTCTATCAACCCGAAAATATGCTTAATTTAACGGCTTTCTCGCAAAACCTGTAACACCCTATGTGTTAAGCATGCATTAGGCACCTAATTAATTATCACTAATCATCATTAGCATGGCATAAGCATCATCATGTCAAAACCCTAGCTTGCATGCCATCATTTCATGTGTTTGCTTTTCAAATTTAATCTTGCTTGTCATGCTTGTTAATTAGTTAATTAATTACCTTGTCAAATTGCTTGATCAAGTTTGGATCCATGTGCCAACTTTTTTTGAAAAGTTTTAACAGAATTTATTGCAAAAGAAATTTGAATTTTTGGAGCAATTTCAAAAGAGTTTAAAAATCCTCCTTAAAAGCCCTCCTTCCAAAATGAATTCATAATTCAAATCTGTTTAGAATTTGGACTTGACCCCAAAATGAAAGTTGTTCAGGTTTTAATTCTCTACAACTTTTATTTTTGGACCATTCCATGAAAAAAGCTTGCAAAATTGTTAAATTTGTGCTTTTGTTCGGTTGCAAATTAATTTCAAAAAAAGAAACCCAACGCGAACGGCCGGGCCGTTTTTTACCTGCTACGGCCCACGGCCCGCACCCCTCCCGCGCCCACGCCCGCCCGTGACGCCCGCGCCCGCGCCCCAGTTATGCGAACCGGACCGGACCGGGCGGTTCGACCCGAAAAGACCGAACCGAGCCTCCACCGGTCCGGTTCGGTTAAAAGACCGTCCATGCAATCGAACCACTATAAACCGGTTGAACCGGCCGGTTTTTTGTCAAACCGGTGAACCGGGCGGTTCCATGCGAACCGGTAAAGTTTTGATTTTTCCCAAATTTGCCCCTTGGTAAACTGAGGACGACCTTATCTACTTAGGGGCACTATTGGAATTTGGTCAAATTGGGTCCTTTTAGGGTTGTTTTCACGGCTGAATACAGAAGCGAGGGAAAAATTTCACTTTTCGTCGACCTTCCGCGCTCTCCGGGCTCGTGTGTGCGGTGGCGGCGGCGGCGGCTCTGCTCCGTTCTCCGATCCACTCGGTGCAACACCGGGCGGCGCGCGACGTGAAGAAGCTCCACTCCGGCCGGCGTCGCGTGCGGCGCATCAAGGGGCGGCCGGGCGCTCGCGTAGGCTGGCGGAGGCGGAGAGACGTCCGGCGGGCGGGAGGCGTCCGGCGGGGGCAGGGCCGCGGCGCAGCTGCGGACTCCAGCCGGCGGTGCACAAAGGTGACTCACCGCAACCTGCGGTGCTGTACTGCTGCAGTGCTGCGTGCTATTTGCTTCTTTGCTCCAAAGCTTCGATCTCCGGCACCGATCCCTAATAACTTGGGCCGCGCCGTTGCCGTGGCCGACGGGCGGCAGAGGGCGCGCCCAGCGTGGCGGCCGGACTCGGCAACGCGGGTCCCGCCACGACCTCGGCCACGCTCTACACCCCAGCGGCGCCAGCGTACGCCTTCTCTCTCGCTCTCACTCGCCTCGCCCTCCCCGCCTCGCTCTCGCCCTCACACCGCAGCAGCACAGCGGCGGCAGCTTCAGCGCGACCGCCCGGCGCCATTACCCGCCCCCGTGCAGCTTCGCCCGTCGTTGAGCCACACGCCACTCACTACGCCTTGCTCCACCTCCTAGCCTCGCTAGCCGCCGACGAAAACCGCACGGTAAAGGCCAATTTGGGCCGCCTCCTTCCTCACCGTCGCGGCCGAGCTCACCGGAGCTCGTGCCTCGCACGGCCGCCGACGTCCCTTCCGTTCTTCCTCCACGCCGTCGTGCGTTTCCTGTGCCGTAGAGGTCGCTCGTCGTGGTAGTCGAATCGGTTGAGCCGTCTAGGGCTTTCGTTTGCCAGAATGATGCCGGATCCGTGCCGTGCTCGCCACCGCCCGTGGCGTGCACGCGCTCCGCCGCCGTTCTGCTTTCGAATCCGAGACGTTTTCGTGCGTAGTTGCTTCGTCTTGGTTCGCTGGAGCTTGCTCACACCTCGCCGTGCCCTGTCATGGCCGGAGACGGCAAGAGCGCCACCGTATAGCGCTGCCGCTCACCGCTGCACGCGCTCGCCGCCGTTAGGACTCGCTGCCGGGCCAACCGACACCACCACCCGATGCGGCTTGGTGTGAGGAACACGTCGGTGCCATTGGCGTCGCCGGAGACCTCGCCGTCGGCGAGCTATCGCCGTCGGTGCACGCCCCTTGCTCGGCTCACCGGCAGGTGGGGCCATGGACCAGCGGGTCCTGGCCGTCTGTGGCTCTGGTCCACTGGACCGAGTCCATGGGCTTGGCTAGGGTTCGGTTTTTGATTTAAATGTTTTTCCAGAATTGATTTAAATGCTTTTTAATTCATCACTGGCACACATGTGATCCAAATTGAGTGAGACTTATTTTGTTAGGTTTCTACTCAGTAGATCTACCTGTGAAAAATGTGAAATGCATTTTTAGTGATATTTCTCTGTGTAGATTTATTTAATTCCTTTAAATGCTGAAATCTGCTTAAATGCATGGTAATTTGTATATTACTTTGAAAAATGTGATTCCTATTTTACTAGACTTGTCATGTGATGTACTTTCTGGAAAAAATAAATACCATGCAGTTTCTGTGTAAAAATACTGAGTTAGGGTTTAAATGCATTTTTAGGCTGATTCTTGAATGATTTTTAGTAAATTGATTATGAGGAGTTATGACTTGATAATTTGTGATAACTGCTCTTGTGCTAAGAAGTTCTAAATAAAAATATGAAATCTGTTGTTTGATACTTTTCACTGTACAAAGTAGTTAAATGTGCATTTCTGTCCTGTTGCTTCATCTTTTTGTATAGGCTGTTGTACTTAGTGAAATGTGATGAAAATTTTATCATGGATCTCTTTTAGCATAGTGTAGCTACTGTAATTTTTGTAGATTTTTTTGGACTGTTTATACAGGGGTCACAGTTCAAGCCTTTAATTTCACATGAAATGATAAGCTCTTTTGGCAATTGTTTTAATAAGTTTAATATTGCTTTTTGAGCACTTTTAATTATGTAATGCTTGCTAGTCATGTTATGCAGTAACATGTCTATTGTATGATGTGTGATTTATAAGTAGTGCTAGTTCTCTTTTATGCATGTGCTGTGTGTATGTGTGTGCATACACACACCCACCTTGCTTTATGCTCTTCTCTAAGTAGTTAGAGAAGAGATTTGCACGTACTCAGTAAATGAAATAGATTGTTAGTAGAGAGGAGATATGCACATACTCTGTCAAATAAGATGTTAATCATACTTATACATGTGCATCGCATCATACAGGTTCGCAGGAGGGGCCCCTAGCTTCGGAGTTTGAGGAGTTTCCGTCGGAGGAGCAGCAGCCAGAGGTTCCCGAGGGAGAGCAGGAGGCCGAAGGGGAAGATCTGCCCGAGTGCCCGAATCACCGAGCCAGCGTCTTTGAGCAAGGCAAGCCCCGGAGTATTTTCTCATCTATGCTTTCTAACAGTCTAATTATTCTTTATGATTGATGCATTAAGTATAGGAGTTGTGTGCAACCGTTGATGCATTATATCCTTGTTTACCCTTAATTATCCTACCTTGATTACCCTGCTAGTCTAGGTCGAGTTATATTGCTTAGCTTGCTTAGACGGTAAAAGTCGGGTGATTTTCTGTCACCCGCGAGCATAGGTGGTTACTTATGATTGAAGGAAAAGCTTTATATTGATATCATCTGGTTATTGGTTATACTTTGATAATTGGAGACCGGGCGGAGTCTTACGGGGTTTCGGACCATAGTGATTCCGTTTGTGTCGATTAAGGACCGTGCCGTTGCGCGTCCCTCGAGTCATGTTGAACGCATGCCTCACACTTGTTGGCTGGATAAGTCATTCCGACCGCGAAGCCTAACACTATTTAGACCGGCTCTCGATCCGTTCGCACCGTATTGGAGATGGATGGTGGACTACAGGGGCGCGAAGAGTGAGTCCGAGGTCCAGCATGGCTAGCTAAGGCAGTCGGGCGGCCCCTGGGTACGGTGGTTCCTGTCGAAACCGCGTTTCTTCCCGAATAAGTGCCACCGTGACCTGTAGCCCACTTTGCGCGTGAATGTGGTTTATGTGACGAATACCCCCTGAGTTCAGTAGTAATCGATTCGAATCGCCATCGTTCCTAGACAGTGAACACTTGACTTGAGCTACGCCATCGTAGTAATAATTATGGAATGTTGTGAATGATGATGATGGATTAAGCTAATATGATTATGGTTACTACTTGATTGTTTAATTATGATTAATAAACTATAATGATGTATAGTATAGGTGCTCACCTAGCATGAATAGGAATGATTAAGCTGAGCTGTCACTATAAACGGTTACCACTGCTTTTCCGCGGATCCCCGTTTACTAGGAAGATAAGAATCAAAAGGATCGAACTACCTACTCATTATTCGGAGGTGAATCATAGAACACTAAAAGCTGTGGTATCTGATAAAGCCTGTCATACTCCTTGAAGTCTTTTTATTTAAGTCAGTCGGGCAAGTCTAGCTGAGTACCTTCTCGTACTCAGGGTTTTGTCCCGCTTGTTGTTTGTGCAGATGGCCATACCTTCCACGGGTATTGTGAGACCTGCTTATATCCAGTGGATTAAAGTACCAGAGGGCATGGTCGTTCTTACTATTCTCCCCACTTGCTTTTGTGGATTGATCATCAGGCTGACACTATATTGAACTTTAAGTATGCGTGGGTTGAGCTTTTAAAACTACTTTGCTTTCGCTACTTAACTTCGAGACTTGGTTTGTAATAACTTTTATTCCGCACTCTGATGTTATCGAACTATTTATGAACTGTTGTAACATGTGAATGGTGACCCTAAACTCTATACGATCTTGATTGATGATGTTTGGTTTGAAATCCTTCGAGATTTCTGGACTACCGGGTTTATAAGGGTTTAAGTGTGCTAATTGCTTGTGTGGCGAGTGGTTTTTGCACTTATGCTTTTATAAATTGGACGGTTCTGTGACAAAACCCACAAAAATAAAGTCTACTTGCGGGTTCACGGATAACCCGCGTTACATCTTTTACTTGCAACCCGCCCTATACGTGGTCCTCGATAAGAACCAGAGTATCAGACACGAAATGGATCCTGATGCACTATTTCTGCAGCATCTGGCCTCTAGGTTTGCTAAAACCAGGTCTAACACAATCGCAGAAGGCACGGCTTCCCACCCAGTAATTAATCCCATTTGGAGCAGTAGTACCCACAACAGAAAAAGATTGAAACGTCTGAATATGTAGACTCAGAACGGCATATGAGAACCAATCCGTCACGGAGCCTACACATGCAATTAAGTTCTGTAGTAAATGAAAGCAGACACGTGTACGTACCTGTCGATCGCAATTGAGCACTTGTTCATCTGCGAGAGGAGCTAGAACTCGATTGAGTCGGAGCCGGCCTGAGAAGCAATTACGCAGTGAACCATCTAGATATAGGGGTAGTTGGTTCTTTCATTTGCTGGGTCAAGTCGTGCTTTTCCATTGCTTCTTATAGTTCCTTCACAGAAGAGATTCTGATTTTTTTCCCCTTGGGTCAAGTCGTCGTTCTTTCTTTAGTTTAGTCCTTTTCTGCAATAGTAGAATATACTGTGTTTCCCGCGCTACCCATGCTCGCTCGCCAACAGATCAGATTCCTTTGGGGCGTGATTGTCTGCCGGTGCAGCTCAGCCAGGCCCGCACGGTGCAAGAGGTAGTTGTTTGGTAGGTTGAATCGAGGGAGATTGGTCAGATAGTACTATTGTTTGAATGCTTGAACGAAGCAGCTTTCAGTAGAAAATACAAAGAAACTCACTAGGTGGACGTGCGCGCTTGCGCTACACGAGCCAGGCTCGCTAGAAACGAGATTGAATTCTGTTTGTAAACAGCCAGACCGAAGCAGTACTTTTGCACCAGTCAAACTAGGCTCCGACAAGCATACAACTTTCCCCCTTGGAAGTCGTCGTTCTTTCTTTAATTTAGTCCTTTTCTGCAATAGTAGAATATACTGTGTTTCCCGCGCTACCCATGCTGGCTCGCCAACAGATCAGATTCCTTTGAGGCGTGATTGTCTGCCGGTGCAGCTCAGCCAGGGCCACACGGTGCAAGAGGTAGTTGTTTGGTAGGTCGAATCGACGGAGATTGGTCAGATAGTACTATTGTTTGAATGCTTGAACAAGCAGCTTTCAGTAGAAAATACAAAGAAACTCACTAGGTGGACGTGCGCGCTTGCGCTACACGAGCCAGGCTCGCTAGAAACGAGATTGAATTCTGTTTGTAAACAGCAAGACTGGAGCAGTACTTTTGCACCAGTCGAACTAGGCTCCGACAAGCATACAACTTTCCCCCTTGGGTCAAGTCGTCCTTCTTTCTTTAGTTTAGTCCTTTTCTGCAATAGTAGAATATACTGTGTTTCCCGCGCTACCCATGCTGGCTCGCCAACAGATCAGATTCCTTTGGGGCATGATTGTCTGCTGGTGCAGCTCAGCCAGGCCCGCACGGTGCAAGAGGTAGTTGTTTGGTAGGTCGAATCGATGGAGATTGGTCAGATAGTACTATTGTTTGAATGCTTGAACGAAGCAACTTTCAGTAGAAAATACAAAGAAACTCACTAGGTGGACGTGTACGCTTGCGCTACACGAGCCAGGCTCGCTAGAAACGAGATTGAATTCTGTTTGTAAACAGCCAGACCGAAGCAGTACTTTTGCACCAGTCGAACTAGGCTCCGACAAGCATACAACTAACCAATCACTTGCTGCGAACGAGCCTGTGGCTCGGTGGTAAGCCGCTCGGTGGGAGCGCTGCCCACTCGAGTTCGATTCCCAGCGGGAATGACTCGGCGTGTCGCACCTGGGATTTATTCCCAAAATAAATTTGCAGGTCCTGGACTTACGCGTGGAGCCACAATGGTAGTGCGACGTGCCTGTCGGTTGCGGAGCCTTTGGAACTTCGTCGATATTCAAAAGGACGCGTGATGTGTGTATAGTTTGTAGGTCTAGCGTGCGCTTTAGGGTGTGTGTCTGTGTACGTGTGTGGTGTATGTGGATGTGTTTGAGCGTGCGTTCAGATACTACAGCTGTACCATAAGAGTCCAGGCTAAAAAAAAAAAAAAAACCAATCACTTGCTCCCTGCACCTCACGGCCCAAACTCCTCCATGTACAGAAAACCAACCACGCCCCACGCATGGCTCGCACATGCGCCCCCGACAGCCTACAGCATGCGCTCGCAACATGTGGTTCAAACGGCACAGAAACCAAAAAAAATTGTTTAAATTGTTATAAAATTTAAATGATGTATCTGTTTTTAATTTCGTTTACATCGGAATATTCTATGTGACTAGATGAATAAAACTAAATTCTACTTATCTATGTTTTAAAAAAAATTATTTTAGTAGCAACTTATGTGTAAAAAATATGTTAGGAGAATTATGCAAGAAGTTGCTACCATAAAATACTGAATTTGCTACTCTAAAACTATACTAAAGTTTTCATATTGTATGGGGATGAAAACAGATCGGATATATCATATGGGACTAGTGGCCCGGCGAGGAGACGCATGGGGCGGGCCGCAGGCGCTGCGTCCAGCCGTCCACCTCCGGATCGGTGAAGAGAGCAGGGCACTCACGTGAGCTGGGCGGAGTCGCGTGTATCGTGTACCGTGGCGTGCGACGGTGAGAGCGTATGAGCTGGTGGGCGACGGCCGTCGGGCGGCGGTGGACGCACGACGCAGGTGCTGCTCGGATCTCTCTTCGGATGGGCTGGAGGAAGTACCCCCTCCGTGGCTCCGTATTTAAGAATGACTAGTTAATGATTTTAAATTCCTGATTAAAAAATTTAAATTCCTTTCAGAAATATAATTTTAAATTTTATTAAATTTACAGTAAACGGTATTTTTAAATAGCTTTATTATTTGATAATTAATTAGTGATACTTGTTAAACAGCATAAACATAAAGTAAGTTTTTATATATTCATGTCAATTTTAGAAATGTTTAATCTCTCAGAAAACGTTTTTTTGGAACATAGGGATCAAGAGCGTAGTGTACCATTTTTTTGTTCTTTTTCTTTATCACACAAAGTCATAAACGGAGCGTGTATAGAGACATGTCTTATGTGGCGTGTGGATTTTTTTTATTTGCATTAATATTAGAAGCAACTGTTAAAGATGAATCACAAGAGAGCATGAGCAATTCTATTATTATTTTATCTACCAATATATGTAGACAGTCTGTTGTACTTCTTGGTTGCTCTGGATGAAGTTAGTAATAAAAGAATTATTTGGGAAGGAGACTTTGTATGCCTTCCATTGGAGTATGACAGTATGTTCTCTTCTTCTTGTCCCTGTTCATCATCTGCAAAGAGGAAAATGTTTGCTAGGAAAATATTTTCATACAAGGGTGTTCTCTTTTCAGAAGTTGAGCTGTGTTGCAATGCAATATCGGAGGAATTGAAGGTCCATCCATCCATGACGATACGGCCCGAAAGATGCGCATAGCCGCATACAGCTCCCACCTATTCAGATTTCTTCAGTATTCAGAACTGAATATTTACAGGTCAGTATTCAGAGCCTTATTCATTTGATCACTTTTGCCATCTCCACTTCACTTGCTGCTGCAGTTGATCACGAATCCAACCGTGTCATTAAGCATCGTTACTTGTTTGGCATTCACTTTCAACTTACAAATCTTCAGCTCAGCTTTCAAAGAAAAAAAGTTCTTCCGTTCGTAGGTTAAATTAGAGAGGGGTGATCAGGTCGGTGTTACTAATGCATCTTCTTATAGATGCAGCATTAGCTGATACCTAGTACTGCACACAGAAATATAAGGTTCTAGTAACTTCTAAGTTCTGACAGCAACATTTGAAAGCATCAATATGGTCATTGTTAGACCCTTCGGCTGTTGCTGCTACTGCTACCACGGTCATCTCCCCTCTTCCTCTTTCCACTGAAGCTGCATCTACCACCACAGCTGTAGACGACTACCAAGCTGTGGCGGAGGTGAAGTCACAGAGACAGGCTGCTGCCCTGCAGACTGTAGTCTGCCAAAGACCAAGGAAAAATCTGAATAAATAAACAATGGAATTGATTGACACTGCCACAGCTCAAAGGGTTGGTCTTAAGATTTAAGATGAGGAAAAAACAAAAAATGTGATGAAAGACATCTCATGTCGCCACATTATTGGACCATACAAAATTTCATAAAACAACTTCCTTCTTTAACAGAGATGATCTTTTCATTGAATACACATACTGTGTCTGTTTTCAGATTTAAGAGATGTAAATAATAAATAAATTACATGCATTTAATAATTTTAACACAGAGACAAGACTTTTCACAGGTGTGCCACACTTTAATATTTCTCGGTAACTACTTTTATCATGCACATACTGAATAGAGGATTTTATGGGCGCACTAATGCAGCCATTTCCTCTCTGTAAAATAATGTATGAACAAGAGGCTCCATTTGTTTCATAAACAGACTCCCGTCAACAGGTTTACAAGACAACAATGGAATCCAGACATAGTAGGTGCTGGATTTTAATTAGTTTATGCATCCTGTATGAGTTTTCTAGAAGAATTCTTAGAATAGATCAAAATACTTACACATATGCTAGATGGCCATCGGGTAGAACCATTGGGATCATTGTTGAACCTGGTCGAGTAGCAGCAACAACAACATTGCCTGCACAAGTGCAAGAGTTAATCTCAAAAAAAAAAAAAAAAAAAAAAAAAAGTGCAAGAGTGCCCGAGATACACAACAGTAAGAACAATATCATCCTCCTTTATTGGGCCGCTGTGAGCTGTTTTCTTTGGTGTTTTTCAGTGAGGGGCTGTGTGTCTTCTGTGATGTATTAAAGCCCTTTTGGGCTTGTTATTGTATATTGCTCTTTTTCATATTCTTAATATAATGGTGGAAGCACTACTGCTGGTTTGCAAAAAAAGAAAAAGAAAGAAACGAAAAGAAAGAAAGAAAAGAGCATTTGGGCCGGCTTGAAACATAAGATGTCATCTACCTGTGGGGCATGACCAGGAAGCACAGCATAAGCACCTGCATTAGTCCACTTCCAAGTGGATTGTAAGCACCTGCTAATCCATTTCCAAGTAGACAAGTAGACTGCAAACGTTTGCCAGTCCATTTCCATGGGTTATAACTTATAAGTAGGGAACAAAGGCCAAGCTTCTCACGGTGAGAGCAGTGAGCTTCGGGACCTGTCCCGTTCGACCCGGGTTTGAAGCCTGGCACCTTCTTAATTTAAAGACATAGGGGAGTCTTCTCCTATTATCCCAAGGGGGCTCCTTTAGCAGTAGGTTTTGCATGTGAACAATCCAGAAGCAGGACATCCTCGATATGTGAAGAAAAATTGACTGGCTAATGGGAAATGCTTCAAGTGCAACCACTTGAGTACAGCTCAAGCCGTCATGCAGGGAATTCTATTGCTAATTACACATTGTTCCTCTTGCAATGGACCCATAATAAGTACAGAGACATCTGCCCAACAAACCCAGCAAATGCATTTCGATCCAATTGAAAAATTAAAATGTTACAAGTTACAGCCAAAAGCAAGAAAATTAGAGATGTGCTGATTGCAAAAGGAAGGGGTAAAGCTCTAACAGCATTATCGAAGAACTGCAGAGAAACACTCTATGCACAGTTGCACTCATGATCAGCTCAGCATTTGAAAGGCGGATACTATGAGAGGAAAATAAATAAATCCTGTCCTGTAGAAAAATGTATAGGGCTGTTGCTCTTAGCATAGCTTGTGTGAGGTAGAAACATAACAAATATCTTACACTGCAAACTGTGGGGGGGAATACACAAACTTAAATTGTAGTAATCTGCGAGGGATTTCACAAATTATGCAATAAATGCAGCTGATTCCTGCTGGCAAGCTAACTAGGACTGCAGACACGATTAATTTACCTGTTGATAAACTTGGAGCCGAGAGTGCTGTGCCGTGGAGTGGTTGACACGGTGAGGGCCGGTTCTGCAACGTCCGGGTGGCGGCGGCGTGACCGCGTCGGCCTCCAGATCTGTGAAACTGGATGGACTGTTTTCTTCTTCTTCTTTTTTTCCAATTTCCCCATGAAATTCGCATCGCGTGTTCGTACGGATGGATAGGAGGAAATGTAGGGCCAGCCATGGCATGTTCGTGAACTCAAGTTTTGAACTGTTCAAAATTCAAACAGATTTCACTTCCAGGATTTGAACTCGAGTGGCAGATTTTACTGAAAGGAACCCAACCACAAAAAGTTGTCCTGTGTAACGTATTATTATTCTACCGGATTTGATGATTTTTGGACTTAATCTATGTTTTGCATAGAGAGATGAGTCATTTCCTCTTTCTTGCATCGTTTTCTTTAAAAAGAAAAGGTGGAAAGAATACGTTAGAGTTAGCTGATAGTGAACCGCATCGGTTAATAAAAAGGTAGTAAATGCTAGATTTTGTTTTGCAGGAGCCACACGCAACTGACTTTGCAACCTTTTTCAGGCTCTTAAATAACAGCAGTGTGATGACTGATAAATTGAGCAATCCCATGCTCCTACTGCAAATTTGCTCATATGTCAGAAGAAAATTAACAGAGAAATTACTGATTTGGTGGTAACAGGATTTGCCTCAGTGCTAGCTGCTGCCACATATTGAATCATCAATTTGTTTCCTCTACTTTATTTCGAGTGACAAATCTTAATAACCATCTCATTTGATCAAAGTATCATGATAGGAACAGAGTTACAAATGGGATGGGTTAAGCCTCCTGCAACTGCAACAAAGTTATGTGCCCTTGCTCTATGCTCTTTAACACGTCCTACTTTGTTTGGTGAACAAGCTCTAACACTGGGAACAGCTTCTCTATCTTCGCATTTGAGAGAACCTTATGGGGGTCCAGCTCCATACGTGCCTTGTTATATGCATCCACAGGGAAACGCTTCCTCAGCCGGGCCTGGAGTTCAGCAAGTTCGTCCTTATCTTTTGGAACCTAGGAAGAATGTAGACAGAATAATCACCAGGCATGAAATTTATGCAAATAAAGAGCTCAGCCATGTATCCATGCAAGCGAAGAGGTCATACGGGTTTGAAATTAACCAAATTGATGATATTTTCACTTGTGAAGTCTAGGAATTACACAAACAATGTCTGAATAAATCTTGAAACTAGTAGTAAAATTGGTACCTCAATTTTGGCCCAGTGTTCATAGGCAGAATAATCATCCCAGAGACTTTGCGCCAGGCTCCTGTAATTGAAGAACTCTGCTGTAATTTCCTTCCTTTGGCGAGCATCTGATGTTGGCAAGTACATTATAATACCAACCTGTACGGATTCCAGTAAGTTGGTTACCGAGACTATACATAACTGGTGTAAAGCTGAACCAGGTTTTGTACGGGCATTGCATATGATTTATTAGAAGATGCAGGAGGTGAGCTTTCCAAAGCAGTTGTGAGTTGTAACATGCAACTGTTTCAGAATATATGTGATTGTCGAGAAAGATAACAACTACATACAGTAGAACAATTTGGTACTATCATCTACACTGAAGAAAGGATGTCCCCTTGTATTTGTCAGAATATAAGGCAACAAGAGAGCAAGTTTTGCTACTATACTTAACAGAAAATTTTACAAGAGATTAGAGGGCACAATCGAATTGCAAAATATCACTTTTTTGAACCAAATTATACAGCAAAGCAATCAATGCAGACAAATTAGCATGAGATGCAAAAGAGCTTTAGGTAGGCGATGACAAGTGGTAATAGCAGGCTAGCAGCACAGATTAAACATACAGAAAACAAAAGAAATATTGGACAAGAACAAATTAATTACCCATGAAAATATGTCTTCTTCTTCAGAGCTTGATGCTGGGCTCATTGGGCTCTTGCTGCGGGCAGTCCAACGCTGCTCAATAGGGCCAGGTGCGGGTATCTCTTCCTTTTCAATCAACCGCAGCAGCTTATCTATATAATCAAGATCCTTCATACTTGGCTTTGCTAGGGTTCCAGTGGGGAAGCAGTTTTCAGAAACCCACTGCTGCCCACCACAATCAAAGCCCAGTATTTCATCACTCCAGCCCATGCGATACCCTTCTGACTTCTTCCAATACTCAGCTTCTGCTTTATTGATTTTAATCACATGATCTTTATCCAGAGGATCAAGAGCAAGCAGCTTGTCCCTCAGCTCAGTAAATGAAAGTATATCTATTTCTGGGTCATTACTTTCTGCTTCAGTTCTGAAAAGCATCTATAAGGTGGCGTAAGTGAAAAAACAAACAAAAATATTGCTGAATACAGCTACAAAATTTTGCAGAAAACTAAATAATTTCATAATTTACTTCATTTGAGTAGAATGGCAACAACATTTGAGTATCCCAGTTGACTGTATAAACCAATATATCTGATTTTCAGTGCATATCGATTTAAACTACAGGAACTGAATGCTCAAAGGTTCTATGTCTGTATGCTAATTAACTAGCTAGAAACCACAAAAGCGCAACTTACACTTATTGTGTCACCTACTTTTAGTGAAAGGGCCAGGAAACGACCCCTTCCTACTTTCAAAAATCGAAATCTATCAAAAACTTTACACAGAAATAAAAATCTTCCTCTGAAACTAATTAAGGAAAGCAGACTCCTAAGGAAAGGACAAAACTACCAGGTGCACCCACAAACTACCATCTTTTCAGCTGACAATTCCTATCAGGTGCTACTGCACATATTACTATCAGCATACACATAATGTGATAACAATACTTAATATGTCACTCATGTGATAAATACAACTCTTCCAACTGGAATCATCACTTATTACTAAGAAAGAGAATATTGAGCTGATTCTTCGGTAACGGTAAGAGAATAGAAAGTAAAGATGCATTTGCATACAGAACACCAATAGCATTAGAATTTATTACAACGGTATCAGACTGTAACAAGTGTACGTACCTATAATTTTTCAGTGACTCACGATAAAGGTCCCGAACATGCTGTAAAGCTTCATCCTTTCCATATTTTGATCCCAACTTTGGGGTTCTCCACTTTGAGGGAGGATTGCATTGGACAACAACAACCGTGTCAGTATATGGAATCCACAAGTACTTAATATGTTTGTTTTCGGAGAGCCACTTCCTGCAAATGGGGAGAAAGGAATAAATCTGAGGATGTTACAGCTGCATAAACAAACCAACTGTACAGCTACATAAAGATTGGCACCAGGAAGCTTTACTTGTGGTTCTTCTTGACTTCATCTGCATTGGAAACAAATGTATGTTCGACAAGCTGGTGTCTTTCAACACACTGAAGAGTAACTTCTGCGACAACACCTAGGGCACCAAGTCCACAGCGAGCAAGATAAAACAACTCAGGGTCCTTCTCCCTCGATAACTCTATTGTCCCTTTGGCAGGTGTAACCAGTTTCACGCTAATGACTTGCTCGTCAACTGGAGGTAATGTTGCACCAGTGCCATGGGCACCAACCTGCGGTCCAATCATGAATAGAAGTATAGAACCATCAACCAATTAGGCCTGAACGCAGTACACAAGTTCAAATTATGCACATTGTAAAGGAATACTAGGACCAGCTACAATTGGATATAGGAAATGGTAGGAAAGAGTCCGTCCCATGAAACTACTGGTAAAACAAATATCAGCTTCAGAAACACTAATTTCGATCCCCTGAAGAGGATATGTGATGATATTTTTGCACTATGTTGACAAGTGATCTAGACAATCTCGAACATTTCGCTCAAGCTGTTAATCCAATATCAAACCTATCTTCTGTGCAAATGTCAAGCCAGTTCATTATTATATTCTCGATTTGTTTCTGTTCCTATAATCAATGACACAAAGAGAAACAGCTCCTTAAAACTTGGAAGTACGAAGGTTCAATTTTTCAACAGACCTGGGTGAACCCTCCGACCTGCTGCTCCCGAATGGACGCAAAGTTCTGCAGCGTGAGGCCATGTTCCCGGAGCGTGTCGACGAGCTCCGCAACACGTATCCCAGCCTGCACCGTGACGGTCTTCTTCTTGGCGTCGACGTCGAGCACCTTATCCATGAGCGCGAGGTTGACCATCCCGGCGCGGGAGAGCGCGATCCCATTGGGGGAGAGGCCGGAGCCGAGGGGCCTGAGCTTGCGGCGCTCCTTGTGCGCGGCGGCGAGCGCGTCCTCGAGGGCCTGGAGCGAGTCCGGCTGGAGCAGGACGCGGGCGTGCACCTCGTGGGTGCCGCTCCAGTTGGAGACGGCGTGGAGGTCCTCCGGCAGCGGCGCGTACCGGAACGGCACGGCCTTCTTGTGCAGCGCGTCGGCGGGGAACGGGAAGGAGTAGTAGGTCGCGGCGCCGCAGCCGAGGAGGAGCAGCGCGTACCCCGCGTACTTGCGGAGCTCGGCGTCGGAGGAGAGTGGGGAGGGGGCGGAGGAGAGGGCGCGGAGGAGAGGGAGGTGGTTGGGGTGGTGGGCGGTGGGGATGCCGCCGCCGCGGCGGAGGAGGAAGCGGGAGAGGAGGAGGTGCCGCATCGTGGCGTTCGGCGGCGCGGCGATGGGGGAGGGAGCGAGAGGCGGCGGCGTCGGTGACGTGGTGGAGGCAGTGGGGGTGGTGGAGGGTGGACGGCGCCGGCAGCGGCCACCGCAGCAGATCGCGATGGGCGCTTAGGAGTGGAGTGAGGGGGTCGTTGGGTTCCTTTGGAAACGATCAATTGAGATTGATGGGCTCTTGGCCCATACGGCCCAATTCTAATCAACCAGCACACGGAGGAGTTTTTTTTTTTGAAAAGCCCACGGAGTTAGAGAAAGTGGTGGCCTTCCTTGTTTTCTTGAAAAAAATCTACTTTAGGTTCCTCAACTTTCACGACATCCGCATATCATCCCTAAACTTTAAAACCGGAAAAAAAATACATCCCTCAACTTTTAAAATCGTTCATATTACATCCTTCGGTGGTTTTTCAATATTGGTTTGGTACAAGTAAAAGTGGTTTTGTAAAAGTTGAGGGATCTGAAGTAGATTTTTTCCTTTTTTCTTTGCTTTGTCCCGTACTGGAGAGTTGGAGGAATATGGGCCGATTTAAATGCCAAACAAGCCGTGCTGTTGACGTCCGGTGACATGAGTGCGGCAAGCACACCTTGGCATCACATTAACGCTGGAAGTTATATGGTTCGCTGGACTTTGCCCTAGGAAAGAAGTCTAAAGTGGTTAGTAAAAATTACAGAAAAAAATATATTGTAATATCCACCTTCATCCTAGGGCAAGCTCACACATGCCATATGTGTTGGGCAATTTTTAATTTTTTTGCCTGTTACGAAACAACATTTTCACTATATGAATTCTCAATTTCATTAAGTTTCAAAATCAATTATTTACCCTTTTTTACATTTCATTTATGTTTTTTTTTTTTTGCTATTACGAAACAACATTTTCACTATATGAATTCTCAATTTTATTAAGTTTCAAAATCAACTATTTACCCTTTTTTTTTACATTTCCTTTATGCAACTATGCAAGCACGATATTTACCATCCTTTTTTTTATACTTCATTCATGCAACTATGCATGCACGAATAGGATTTCTTTGTATGTAAGTTTCTTTGTACGTACTATATATTTTTTTTAGGGGGGGGGGTGGAGAACCTGCGTGTGTTCATCAGGAAAGCCTTTGTTGGAGAGAGAGGTAAACAAAAAAACCTTTTTTATGAATAGGTAAACAAATCTATATCTATACCTAATACTAAAGGGGTAAAAATTTTGCCATATATTTTTTCATCCAAATCTAATCCCCTTTCGTGTTCCGATTTTTGTTTTGTTTGATACCCCTAGTCCTCTTCTCCGAACCCCGTTCAGTATGGGTCTAATAAAAGAATTTTCTTCCTGTGTTCCTTTGTGTGGGCTTCAGCTTAAGTTTTATTTTTTTATGTCTTCTGTTCGACTTCTTTACTTTGGATTTGTTGCATTCGTTATCCACTTAGGAGATTTTTCTTCCATTGAATTTTCTTTATAGAATAGATAAAGATTTTTTGATTACCAAGTTGTTAACGTAATTTAATAAGAAATATACCTTTATTAAAATCTAAATTAGTCAATAGTTTAGCAATCAAACGTGAACAGAAAACTTAAATAGTTTGTGGTCTAATCCAGTCTAAATAAATGTATCTCTTTGATCACCGGTGAGGGCATGTGAAGAATCAAGAGAGGTTTCCGGTCATAATAACCAATGGACACACCAATCTTTAATACGTTGGCAACTAACTCTTGTTGACTTTAATCAATGATTAAAATTATAGACTTTTATGGGTCCTCAAAGGCCATGGGAATCGATAGCAATGTAATAAATAGCATGCTATTGATATTTAGCGGCAAAGCCTATTTAAGATCAAGAGTTTGTTGTAGCGGGCAATAGTAAGCTAAAACAGCTATAACGGCACCTGTAACCGGCTATTCGTTTACTTGAAATATGGCAACACATGGATAGAATGATTAAAATTATAGTATTTATATCCAATATTTATTGGCTTTGCAATAGAAGAACAATTCTATCAAGGTTGTGTTTTAATTTAAGCTTAATAATACACTATCATATTGTTGGCAGCATTCACTTATATTTTAATGTCATGGTTATCACAAAAAAAAATTATAACCCAAATTTTACAAATGGTAAAACATAAATAATATGTACCATTTCTGTTGTCATTCCTATTGAACGTTGAATAGTTTTTTTCTCCCATTGCGGCATATTTGTCAGTTAACTAAAAAATTCCGACACCGTGGCTACTTATAGGCATACATTTATTAACGACGTACTGGTCCATGCACACGTTCGGCCGCAGCCAGAACTTCTGCGGAATTACTGCCATTCATCAATCTACCCATTAGCTCGTGTATACCCGCTTGAGTCTCCACTATTCTTTCATTGGTCGGGTTAAGACCTGGATGCCCTTGCGCTGAAGATGAACGGGGCTAAGCGGAAATGGCAAAAAAAACGAAACTTAAAGAAAGATATAGCCTTGGATAGACATAGATCTTAACGAAGGAAAAAACAAATCGAGTCCTCACTGCGCCATTGCTACCAATTCAGTGACAAACACTGCCGAGCCGCACACTCCACCGTCCGTCATCGTCAGCACTCTTTCCCGAACCCGCTTCGCCGTCTCCTCCAGCACGACGACCTGCTCCTGGATGGATCAGAGCATCTATCTATCGCGTGGATCCACGGACGACCCGCCAAGCAGCGATCCTGGGCCCTCCTATTATCCGATAAGGAGTTGTAGGTGGCATAAGTCCATGCATGCATGACAGGCCGGGGGGCTGTGACAGACAGCGCAGCACAGCACAGCGTGGGGGTCGATCACACCGATCGAACTCCATGGACATCTGTCGGTTCCCATGAATCCCTGTGGCCTCGTTTGGATGCTCTCATAGGCAAATATTTTGGTAGTAGTGTGTGCAGGTACCCACCTTTTAGCTGACCGTGCGATCTTGTTTGGAGATACGCGCTAACCAATCATACTTAAACCAGGTGAGACCATTTAGCAACTGATCCGTCACGCTGGCTGCACACATGGCAATGCGTACTGGGCATGCAATTTATTGCGGTCGGTGAAAGTAGGGGGCCCTTCATTAATTGGCCTTCTTTGATTTTACTGCTCTCGTTATCGCGTTCTCATCTGACGGAGAAATCTTTGCTTCTGGGCCCTGGACCTCCCTCTCTTCCTGATTGTGAACAGATTCACGGCAGCGCGTCAGTGCGGGTCAATGTAGCAAAAGGCTATAACACAAGAAGCACAGAAACCTCATCACGACATCACGTGAACTCAACAATACTTAGAAAACGTTCAAGCAATTATGTATATCCAGCATTAACGGTAGCTAAAACAAGAAAAAAAAAAGCAACCACGTAAAAAAACGCATAAAGATTCGAGAGCACCTCGTCTTGCAGGCGTACGACGTAACCAACGGCTCCGGTTTTCCACCAGGAAATGTTATTGGAGCAGAATCCCCTCCCAAGGGCAAAGGAGTACGTATCCTTCCTGAGCGAACGGGCAGGATCACATGTATTAGATGGGATACAGATGCTAGTTAGCACATGGATCAAAGCTGTAATACTCTGCAGCCACTGTTTTCACCTGACAAAAGTGGGTACAGATCATTTATTGGTTTCACATGCAAGAATGGCGTAGGAGTAGCCGGTAGCACACTCGAGTACTATTGCACTACTAGTAGCAGTCCATGTGCAGGTGCTTAGTGTGTGATAATGTGCCTTCTCTTTTAATATTCAAATCACCATATTACTGTACATATAATTAATACTCTGACTGAATCTTTGTCTTTCTTATAATTAAATCTACAAATCAAGACTAGTATTGATCATGTTTAGATGTAAAATAAAATAACAACATGTATGCCCAACAAAAAAAATCCTCGAGCACTTGATAACTTTTTTTTTAGATTAGGGAGCACTTGATAACTATGATAATGTGCATCCCTTTATTAGTATAAATGTTCAAATCAATTTTTTAAACCATGTAAAACTGAAGCTTTGTGTTCCTCACAATTAAACCTACAATCAAGAGGAATATTAATTATATTTTTTAAAATAAAATGACAACATGTGGGCACACATGAAATGTTCATGGTTTTTATACACAAAGATATTCCTTTCTCCCTACCTAGATTGAGTTCACCCTTCTACTGTACCCCCTTGGACCTCTTGAACTCAGATAAAATAGATGGCAATCCAATTCTACTTGCGACGGAAGACTCCACACCCTCATTTAATGTGCCACCAACCCACCCCCGGCCGGTGGCTATCAGGCATGCAATCTTCTTCTCGCACTGCCAAACTCAGCGCCACGCTGTTGCCATTAACCCCCATAACCATCCACGTCCTTAACAAGTCATAAAGTACTACACGGATCTCTGCACAAGCAACACCACCCCCCGTCCTCAGATGGGGGTGGGTACCTGCCCATACTAATATCTTTTTTTGTTGTGCTCTCATATTCACCTCAATCCATATGTATTGGAGTGGACTGAAGTAAAAATTAGTTTAAGTTCCACTCTAATCTACTTCAACATACGTAGATTGAGAGTAATACGAGTACATCCAAACAAGCGCTCCTGGGGAACGTAAGCACACTCAAACTCATGTCGGATACTGTGTTCCTATGCTCTCCGTCGCGACTAGGGGAGCCAGGGAACGTCTCGTCTGAAAATTGCTGCCATATATCTTTGGAGCCAGGGACACGTACGTTTTTGCTGCCTTTGTACGTAGATCAAAAGAGCCGTCTTCTAAAATCGTTTTTTTAGTAGTGTATATGTATAGGATCTCGTTTCCATGCTGTCCCTTGTTGGCTGCTGCCCAACCACAGGCTATATACCATGCATGTCCGAACTCATCGCCCTCATTCTTCTTCATCGTTTCTCTTAGGTAGGAGTACGACCAAGAGCAGTTTCTTTCCTTCCGGTTGTTGCTTGCCATGCGTTTGATTCCTCTGAAAAGCAAGCTCTGAAACCTTGAGGCCAGCATACGTCGTACTAGTGGCTAGTGGCGGCGTCAGCGGGATAGCTAGGGAATTGATTCCTCCGAAAAGCAAGCTCTGAAAACCTTCAGGCCAGCATATGTCGTAAGTATTTTCGCCATGTGCAGAAGATGAAGTATGTACTAGTGACTGGCGGCGGCGTCAGTGGGATAGGGAAGACTGTCGCCGCCAGCAGCATCGGCGTCATCCTCAAGGCCTGCAGTTTGCGTGTCACCTTCATTAAGATAGGCATGTTCTTCTCTACGCCCTGCTTCCTGCTGAATTTCCTGTGATGCAGTTTTGTTGACTCATACTTTGCTTGTCCAGGATATATAGTTCATCTTCTGTACTATAATTTTCCCCCTATATATGGAAACATTTCTCTATTTTTGTTGAAAACCAGTTTGATGCAGCTAGTAACTAAAAATTGTCTCTACCATAGGCATACTCATTCTAGAATCCCCATTTTAACTTTCCTCTGTACTTGGTGAAATATGTGATTTGTTCACATGCATGGCTCTCTTTATATTACTTGGATATTCACATGCCGCAACACGTTTTGATTCATTCAGATCCATATTTGAATATTGATGCTGGAACTATATCTCCTGCTGAGCGCGGGGAGGTTTTTGTTTTGAACGATGGCAGCGAGGTAAGAGCAACACCAATCTTCTATTCTAGTTCCCAAATTTATAGAAAAAACTATATTAACATCTGCAATATCAAGTAAATTCACTATCAAAATAAATTTCATGGTGTAGTACTTAATGAATCTTATTTGATGTTGTAGGTGTTTATGTATTTTTCTATAAATTTGGTCAAAGATAGAGAAGTTTGACCTAAGACAAAGTTCAACGACTTGCAATTTCAAATGGAAGGAGAATACTCCCTCCATCCCAAATTGTAAGTCATTCTAACTTTCTTGAGAGTCAAAACATCTTAAGTTTAGCCAAAATTATAAAGAGAATTACAAAGATTTATGACATTAAATAAATGTATTCTGAAAATATAATTAGTGAAGAACCTAATGATATTTGTTTGGTATCATAAATTTTATTATTTTATTATATAAATTTAGTCAAATTTGAGATGCTTTGACTCTGCAAGAAAATTCGGAATGACTTACAATTTGAGATGGAGGAAGTATTGTTTTAATTTTATGAGTGCTTACTTGAATGATGCTAGCTAATCCACAAATTAAAACTTCGATGAAAAACGACATTTTGTTTTTATTCCAGGCTGATTAAAATCATGATGATATGATATGATAGGTCCACATGGATCTTGGAGACTACGAGAGATTCCTGGATGTCGAATTGACGGGAGACAACAACATAACAGCCGGAAAGATCTATCAGGCACTGACGTTATTATATTCTATGCAATTTGTATCTAGCTGGCACTAACCTTATCATATTCCTATGCAATTATTTGTCTATGTGGACAGATTTGTTGTCTGTTTCCTGTGACGTGGTGCCTCTTGATTCTTTGCAGTCTGTGATAGATAAGGAGAGAAGAGGAGCTTATCTAGGGAAAACAGTTCAGGTTTGTCAGTGTAGTCCCAAAGTGCCCATCATAGTTTGAAATGAACTCCATGCCGTGGGTATGTGATTTAAGATGGGAGGGGTAAATTGGATCAATACAAACTTTTCTAACTTAGCGCTCTAACTTGATGCTACACTAGTCTAAGCTACTCTAGAAAAGATAAAGGCAGGCACACAAGTGGAATCATAAACGCATTAAGTAAAGCTGAAGTGCGCAAACTTCCGAGGCGTGACGATGTATCCCATGGTATCGGTTGCCAAAATATAACCTCTAGTCCATATTGAAGCTCCACAAAGGATATGCCTCCTGCTACCAAGCCTCCCCCAATTATGGTGGTGGGATCGCCACCAAGGCACCCGCCAACCAAGACAAATGTTATAAACCACCTTGGCTCTTGTCACTTGCTGCCTGACTTTTCTGATCACCTTGGCACCATCCACTACGGAGCTTCTTCATCAAGGACAGGATCTCCTCTTTCCCCACTCACGATGTCACTGCCGCTTCGCACCAAGCTCAGAGGGTCGTTAACATTATCGGTGAGCCATCAAGGCTCCAAGGATCCGACACACCAAGATTACAATAGCATTTATCGCACTCTCTCAAACTGACTCAAACAAGTTCTGGATCTAGCACTAAGCACAGAGTTAAGGCCTGGAGTTAATATTTAAGCTATTATATGGTGGATAGTGTGTTCTACACATGCAATAGTTTTTTGGGCTTCAATGGACTCCCAACACGCCCCAAAATGACTGGTTATACGGGTATATAGAGTTCCTACACCGCAAACTAGCCATCGCAAGTAAGCTGACAAATTTTATGCTCTATCGAAGCATCTGGCATGTGTAATTTGGCTTCCACCTGAAAGTCCGGTCAGTGTAGCTGTTTGCACTAGTCTTTGCAACTTTTGATTGTAGGGTGCATCTTCAATTATCCTGTGCCTTCATATCTTCACCATCGAACTGTTCAGTTGTGCTTTACTCCAGTCCAAAACACCTTAGCTTCTATTGTTCGTCCAGCGACTGTCCGGGACCTCTCATCACCTTCATCGAACCATCCGGTCTTCACACTTACATTGCGCAGTAACTTTGTCGTATGTCATCACCGAACCATTCGATAGTCTGATACCTTCATATCCCAGAGATGTGTTTACCTGCAAAAAAATATTCCAGAGATGCGGATCATCTGGTGCTGCAAAAAAATATTCCAGAGATGCGGACCATCGGGTGCTCTATATTTTTCTGGTTTTGCTGATTTTAACTTGGTTAATTCTTTTCTGGACTTCGCATCAATATTTTCCCTTCACATCCTAGGATCTAAAATAATCTATGAATCATATTTTAGCAGAAATGTTAGTCCTAGTTGATTGTATTGTTATTTTAATCACCAAAACCATTGAGCAACATGGAATAGAGCCTATGTTTGCTACATAGTTTTTATGCTGATCTCATCGATCTATTTGAAATGTTTTGCCTATCTTAGTTTATGTGCTCTCATCTATTTAAAATGCTTATGGAAATTGCAAATGTATTTTTCTCAACATTCTAAGATTGTACCTCACATTACGGATGCAATACAAGAATGGATCAAGCGTGTCGCAATGATTCCTGTTGACGGGAGAGAAGGGCCACCGGATGTTTGTATCATTGAGCTGGGAGGGACAATAGGTTTGGGAATTATACAGACCAATTTTCGGATGATATGCTCACCTAAAATCTTGTAAAATCTTTTTATCCTTAACCGTGCAGGCGATATTGAGTCGAGACCATTTACTGAAGCTTTGAGCCAGTTCTCATGCCGAGCTGGTGATATTCCTGTATAGATTTTACCCAATAAATTGGCTGCCTGTTGTTTTTCCTCTAATTGCTTAGGCTAATTGTCTACTTATGTGCTTTAGGTCCAAAAAACTTTTGTCTGATACATGTCAGTCTTGTTCCTGTTATAAACGTGGTCGGAGAACAGGTAAAATATCAAAAAAAGACAACTATTGTTTGGTTTTTCCATTTTTTATGTGATTCATTTTATAAAATATCAATTATGTGAGTCGCTAAATTTTGTTTTGTTCTATCTGAAAAAAAATACAGAAAACAAAGCCTACCCAATACAGTGTGAGGTGCCTTCGAGACGTTGGATTGACACCAGATCTACTGGCCTGTCGTAGCACAACAGTACATAGCTTTTTTTTCTCTAGTTGCAGTCACATCCGACATTTGATCATCTTATTCTAATAATGGTATCAATACGCTGCTTTTATTATATGTTTTGTAGCCTCTGAATAAAAATGTCAAAGAGAAGCTTTCACAATTTTGCAATGTTCCGGTATGAGACTATGGAGGTCATATCGAGCACTATTTTGTCTGTTATGAAGCTCTTATTCAGCATTCATATTTTATATATATGTGTGCTTTGAATTGAATCCTTAAACAACATTTACAGGTTGAATGCATTATTACTCTACATGAAGTTCCAAATATTTGGCATCTCCCTTCACTTCTTAAAGTGCGTTATGTATTCCATATGTTTTTACCAAAATTGGGAAAACACTGGTCTTTCAGCACCAGGTCTTTCAACACCAGTTGCTGCAAATATAATCTCCACTTCTGATGTCAGGATCAGAAGGGTCATGAAGCTATTTTAAAAATGCTAGGACTTGCATGGTTAGCCCTTTGAATTTTCTGGATTAAAACACAACTCGTAAAAGGAATGTATCACTTATCTTATTTTGTTTCCTTTCTGTTATCCCATTTGTAATATGCAGCTTAGCTATAGAACCTAAGTTGGATGAATGGATGAAAAGGACTACATGTGAGCACCTCCATGATCCAGCGGTATATTCCCATACCCTATATCTTCCATTTCCTATAGTACTGTCGTATTCTTCAGTTTATCACATTAAATATATAACAAGCTATATCTCGTGTTTTCTCTCTTCCTTTTGCATTTCAATGGAGCACAACTTTTGCAGGTCAGAATAGCAGTAGTTGGAGAACACCCTTATCATGCCAATGCATACCACTCCGTCTTCGAGGTGAATGATGATCCTTGACTTTATTTTTATTCTATTATTGGTGAGGATAGGATCCTTGACTTTTACTGTTTATAGTTCTCTCCAATCTCCTTTCTCCACCAAAGGAAAAATAATTGTACATTCATCAAGATATTTATGCGTACGTCCAGGCCATCCGCCACGCGTCGGTTGCTTGCCAGAGAAGGCTTCTTGTCAATTGGTTCCCTGCTTCAGACATAGAACAAGAGACTGCAGATAAGGTTTCAAAAGTTCCGTCATACTCATGCGTTCAACATCACTGCAGTTGCTGTCATGGTTTATTAATCATTCTGCCAATTCTTTTGATAGTCACCAGACCTCCATGATAAGGCATGGAGCCTACTCAAGGTGACATGCATACTTGTCTACTACTAAAAGATAAGTATCAGATATCATTGTTCGTCCAATAGGATATGCAATAACTGAGATGCAAAAAATCTTTCAGTGTGCACATGGAGTCCTAGTTCCAGGAGGCTTTGGTCATGTTGAAGGCAAAATTCTTGCTGCTAAATATGCCAGAGAAAACAATGTCCCATACCTAGGCATATGCTTGGGGATGCAGGTTGCCGTCATAGAGTTTGCACGATCTAATCTTGGCCTGAAGGACGCAAACATCGGAGAGTTAGATGCTGGCACGAGACATCCTTGTCTAATCCTAATGCCCGAGGTAACAGTTGTTGCAGAATTTTTATGGCCTTGCATTTTTTTTTTTTTACATGTCCATTTCATGATGTTACTGCCTGAATGAGTATGGAAGAGTTCGGAGACACTCACGCGTGTGGGAACAAAGAGGACTTTCTTCAGAACAACGGACTGTAAAGCTGCTAGGCTGTATGTATCAGGTAGATGCTTTGTGTTAATTAGGTTTTGTCTACACTGTAGTAATTGGGACTTGGTTTATGTGTTCTCACAACAGATATGGCAATGCAAAGTACGTGGATGAACGCCAAAGACAGAGATATATGGTGAGAATCATTGCCCAATATATATGGCATTATACATGAAAAATCACTTGAAAATGACAGTACTACTGTCCCAAATATGGAACCTGCCAAATTTCCAGGTGAACCCTGAGATGGTTGACAAACTTGAGAGCGCCGGTGTAAGTTTTGTCGGTATGGATGAAACTGGACAGAGAATGGAGGTAATGCACTAATGCACGTTATGTTCACAATCTAGCATATTTAGCTTATGATAATTTGTTGTTCAGAGAACGGCAGGCCAAACAAGAAATCTCATTGCATATATCCGCATGGATGCAGATACTGGAGCTGCCTTCACACCCATATTTTGTGGGAGTTCAGTTCCATCCGGAATTCAAGTCCAGGCCAGGCAAACCTTCTCCATTATTTATGGGTAAAATTGAGTGGCCGAACCATCAATTCTCAACATACAATCAGAGATAATACTTGCTTAGCTTAGAACCGATTGCAGTGTGATGAGCTTGGTGTACTTGTTTCAGGGCTGATAGCTGCGTCATCAGGGCAACTGGACGCCAAGTCGACGAGCCTTGGCCTTGGGAACAGACCTATTCCCATGAAAGTATTGTCTGGATCGAGCTTTGGCTACCCTAGTGGCCGCGAGGATGGCCTCCTTGGTCTGCACAGCCCAGAAGCAGCACTAGCTCGTTAACAGCTCTCAAAGCCAGTGCAACTTGCGTCCTGCTTCCTTATCTATGTTAAAGATGTAATCGTGTTGTGTTTGTAACGTTGTGTAGTGTGGTTAGTTGGCACATGTAGCTTTGGTGGCCGTGTCCTTCACAAGTGTTGGTATTTCTTATAGATAAATCCGCAAGCACACGGAGTACCGTTGTAGCTTTTCGAATGAGTATTATAAGTATCGTATCCATAGAAAAACGTGTGAGATTAACAACGGACTAACTTAGTCAGGGGTAGCAATAAGGTTAAAGATAAACAGGAGTATAGAGAGGACTTTTAAAGCTTTTAACTTCTAACATAAGGAAGCGTTGTATTCTAGTGTTCACTTGTGTTACTAAGGAAGAATTATAATAGAGTATAATTCTACCATCGCAACACAGGCCCTGCTAGGGCTTACAGATGGGAGAAGTGGAATACAGATGATCAATGAAACTGTCACTCTCGATGATCTACCACATCTGAAATGCAGGGTGCATCCACGAATAATCGAAATTCTAAGCACCACACCTACACTAATGATTATTACTTTAACCCCATATGCAAGGATTAAAGCACTCAAACGAGCCATAATCCTGATAAACACAAGAACATAGTACTTACTTTGGATTAGAAATCAATTACTAGAGATGTCTCAAATGCAGGTCGAGTAGAACCTGAATCTGCCAAGGTACAGGTCTAAGAGAGAACACCGACAAGCCGATACATCCTCCAGACTCCTCCCTCACTCTCTATCTCTCTATTTTCTATTTACAATCAGAGTAGAGCCTATTAGAGGTCTATTCTTCTCTTAAATGTGATGCCTTTCTGGAGGGGGGGGGGGGTCTTTATACAGGGGATATGGAGTAGGGGACAAGCAATTGCAACGTCAATCCGTGTCACGCTTTAATCTCATCCTTTCATCCAAACGGACTTTAATTAATGATGGAGATTGATCCTTAAAGGCGGTAGAGAAAAACTGGCGCCAATAGGTGGGAAGAGGTGGGGTCTGTTAGCATTTCTTAGCATCACTACCAGCATTATAGTCCCAGGCAATGACACCAGAAATGTTTTGTTCATAGTTCTTAACGTTCTAGAAAAAGTTTCCGCAAACACACGAAATTACTGTTATAGCATTTCACCTAGATGTATTCAGGGTATCGTTAATTTAAAAGTCTCTAGTATGGATATGAATAAGATAACATGCTTGCATAATAAACCAAAGTTCATAACAGGAATAAACATAATATGGTTCAAGATAGTGTGACACACACATGAACCAAACTCAGGGACAGAGAAAGAAGAAAGAGTAAAGAATAAAAGAATATTTTCTAACAGGAGCTGGCATATCCTAATATAGCTATGCAAAGAATAGCAGTGCATAATACAAATACATGGCTAGGACTTAGATCTAGGCATACAGATAGATAGGGAGACCACTAAGCACTAGTCTGCTAGTGTTGATGGTCCTTAATATTCAAATTCAACTGTCAACTAACCTACCAAATTGACTAAAAAGCAATCCATCTACCTAGAAGTAGGGCTCTGACTAACGAATTCCACGAGTTTTGGTGAATCAGTGATTTTATAGGCATACACTGGAAATGACACACTTTTGAGCTATAACGCAATGTAAAATGCGAGATTGGACGCCACGGCAGTGCAGAAAGATTCTAAAAGGAACGAGAAGGCAACCTGCTAAAACTGGACCGAAGCCCAGCCAGGGGGGACCGACCAGTCTACCCCCAGACCGATCGGTCCCTGTGGGGCCCGCTGGCGGCCCGCTTCGCTCAGGTCGCTCCACCACCTTTGAGGATTGATCTCTACCGTCCGCCGAAGTCGGTTTGATCCAAGGGCTCACGTTCATTCGCCAGGGCTACAAAAGAAGAGGCAACCCCCCTGGGGAGGAGGATCCATCAGAAGAAGAGAAGCTTTGTCGAGAAACCCTAGTTAGGATCCTGGGAGGTGTCTCTCAAATGGACATACCTCTCTAGAGTTAGCATTCCAAGTAGAGAGCTAGTTCTATATATCTAGAAGCTAGTTTTATATCAGAAATAGAGAGATAGAGTCAAAGAGAGAGTTTTGGAGTAAGTATCGGCTTGTCGGTGCTGCCTCTACGACTTGTATCTGAGATTGCTTGTGTGGCAGAACCTTCCAAATTATATGGCCCACAAGCACCTGACATTGTCCCTAAGACCTCTGTCAGCCATACTTGTGTACCACATAACTCAGAACGCTCTGTCGGGTGGAACCCCGATGAAACCACGATCCTCCAGGATCAACTTCTTACAAGATATTGTAGTATTACCACCATCTTATCCAAATAAAACAGAGTAGCGGAAGATTTGCAAAAGAAGATTACAACATTTGATCAGAGTTTGATTAAACAACACTTAACTAAATTTGCGGAAGTAAGAAGTAGATGTAGAACACCTGCAGGGGAACACCTCAAGTGAGAGATATTCGATCATGCCAAGCCCACTGGTATGACCGAAGTTAGCTTCACTAATCAGCACCTGCAACAGGGGTCAAAGAACCCTGAGTACAAAAAGTACTCCGCAAGACTTACCCGACCAAAAAGTGGGGAGAAGACTCAGGAATGCTGGCTAATAGGAATCAAGGTGAGGCTTTAGCAAGATCAAAAGACACTCTTTTGCGAAAAGAGACTAAGCCAGTCCTTACTTTAACAATCACTTGTCAAACACATGCCGGATTCAAAAACTTTCATTCTCACACTTTCATCATTACTACGATGCCGGGACTCGGATCACGGCTCCCATATCGTGGAGCACACGACGATTCGAATCGCTTTATATACCCAGCTGGGGCTTCCTAGCCACACGATGTATGCAGGACCGAACATCTCACATACATCAACTCACGCTTGCATTTCTCCCTGCCAGAACGGGTCCTAGCCACGAGAGTACAGTACCCCATCTCTCTACGCCGTCAGTCTAACCGTCGACGGTGCGCTCGTAGTGTGGGTACACGCTACTTCCCGTCCCGGTTGTCCGTTCTCGCATGAATCATACAAGGGAGTTTACCGCCATTAGCATGCGACTAGTACTATCCAATAACCCTCTTGACCACAGGATCACCGCAACGGACGGTCCTTAACCGACACAAGTGGATGACACTACACCAGGGCACTAGCCCATCCTGATGCAAGTCACTCCACCGGCGTCTCGATTTACTCATCATGTTCTTGTGCGTACCCCTGACCAGGCCAAGGTGAAAGGTAGGCGACAAGCAACATCAAGTTTTGAATACTTTCTCAGAGATGATATTGTTATCAACTTTTAAAACGTTTCACAAAAACCTATGCTAGTAGCAGGACTAAGCATGTACTAACATTTTCGAAATCAAAAGCAGTATTCGAGGATAGTATTACAAGGTACAGTAAATGCATCAAATAGGATATCACGCAACTCCTATACTTAATGCATCATATCATCCACATAAAATTATAAAGACTTTCGAAATTCAAGGCAGGGTTTAAATGCATCCGGGGCTTGCCTGCGTTGCAGAGAAGGTTAACTTGTTAGTCTTGACATCAAACTCGTCGTGGATTCACCTTGTCAGGGTTGGATCACCGCGGATCTTCTTTGAAACTTGACCATCGCAACCCATCGCTCTCACGTGTAAACTATACGTAAAGGAATGATGCATGTTTAATGACATGACACGATGCGAGATGATGCAATATGGATGAGACAACTCAATTTATTATTATCTTGAGTACAACTTTCCTTCATGGTATAATGATGCTAAAAGATCATCATTAACATCGATGACGATGGACTAACGATACGCAAGCAACATAAAATGCCGAAGGTCATTTAGGATTAATGACCTAGGGTCATCACTCAATCCCAAACTCAAGCAACCCCTAATAGTGATTAAAGTTTAACTACTAATTTATTAACCATTTTTTTACAGTCGTTGAAAGCCGCTAATTACCTTGCTAATAAGAGATTGACCTATTACTACACCTGTAAAGATGGATCATACTAGCAGGATACGATCAAGCCATGGACCATAAGGGTGACATAGGTACATGGGCTTCAATCAATATCAAAAGCAAACAACTAAAAGAATCCTATTATTGCTACTTAACTCTTTTAATCATTTACTAATCAAGTGAGTAAACTCTATTACTAACTTTGCATGACATGCCATGGACCAGAGGGGATAGCTGATCCAAGGTCTTTAAACAGAACCACAAAACACTTAACAAATTAATAAGTTACTAATTGCTTAAGCAATTATTAATTAATTATTAAAGCATATAAATAAGGATAAAATTAAACTTCATCAAATTAATCCTAAACTTTGTGTGGAGGTTGATTATATCATAAAACAGTTACACAAAAATTTTCATGGTCATTGGATAATTATTTTGGTCTATAAAAAATCATGGAAATAGCATTTATTAATTAAAAGAGCTAATTTTCAAACATGCAAAAACTATTCATTTTCAACATTTCATATTTTTTTTGCATAGAGCACATCATAACAAAATCACAGAATTAATTTCATATTTTTAACATGTCTAATTATTGAGTTATGAAATTCACAAATTTCAGCTGAAAACAGAAAAAGAAAAAGACAAACACTGTAGCAAACTATTCATATGAGTCACGAGTTTTGCAGTTAGACCCTTGCCTTATGTTGAATTTGAGCGCGATGTCCTTCTGTCTTCTTCCATCGAACAAGCAGAACAGAGGAGGCGGGGAAACTCGCTGATTTCATCCGGAGGGAGATAGCCTAGCGGCCGGAGAGAGGCATGGCGGCCCTGCTGGGCATGTGCGCTCCCCTGGGAGCCCTTGGCTCGGCTGGAGGTAGCCCGCAGGCAGCCGGCCACGGGAGCAGGCAGTCCGCCGACGGCGGCTTCGCTGACCATGGGTTCCGGCGATGCACGGAGTCGGGGAAACGGTGCGCTAGGATCACGGGAGGGTGGCTACGGCGTTGAGGTGCTCGGCTTGGGCGGAGGGGGACCGGAGAGGGAGGAACGACGCTGGCCGCAAGCTTGGCAGCGGCATTCATGGTGATGACGCCCGCGGCTGAGAGAAGAAAACGAGAAGACGGCGGCCAGCTGGGGCTTTTAAAGGCGAGGATGAAGCGACGAGAAGCGCCAGCAGCTGCTAGCGAACCGCCACCACAGCTACTACGTGCCACGGCGTGAAGAGGAGGCCAACCAGCCACGGCACTGACGACGGTAAGCAGCTGCATGGCTGCTGCCCTGCTCGGTACTGTTGCAGACTGAACCCCGAATTTTGCTTCCCTTTTTCTCTCAAATTTATGTGGCATCTCAAGCTGATGTAGTGGAGTGATTTGTAGAACGAAGTGAGCTCTACAAATTTGGTTTAAGAGTCATGGCTTGGTTCGTGATGGTTTGAAAGATAGAGATCAAAGAAAACACCTAGATCACCACTGTCCCTGATGAGTTCAGTTATTGAACTGAGCTGCAGTTCTGAAGTTCTGAATCTCAAACTTCTCCTTCTCTTTTCTCTCGATTTTACAGGGTGGCTTGAGATGATGCAATGGAACAATTTGTAGAACAAAGTGAGCTCTACACGATTGATTCAAGAAGCAAGGGGCTGGTTCTCAGTAGTTTAGGAGATAAGGATCAAGGAGGAGCCCCTGAATGCCACTGAAACCAAGTTTCAGTCTTAACTGAAACTCTACGCAGTGAAGGTTTTGAAAATCATTTTCATTTGCAAACTTTGAGCAAGATGAAGGTGGTTAATTTGTGAGCTCTGGATCCAACCAATAGCACTATTGCAAAGTACAAAGTTTGAACTTTGAAATAGAGCTAAAGCTTGGGAAATTTTACTTCGAAAATTGGATGTAATTAGCTCCTCAAAATTGAAAGTTAAATTCCTATTTCAACACTTAGCCAAAACAGCCTAGGGCTGAAATTTGGATTTCAATTCTCAATTTTGATTCTCTCTTTTACTCTTTCTGGCTATAAAACTTGGTTAGGGTTTTAGTTAGATGATTAGCCACGCACTTAACACTCCAAGGTATATTTTAGTATTATCTAAATTTTTAAATCCTAATTAAGCTTAGATTAATTAAGAAATGATCAACACACATAACCACATGAGGTAAAGAGCTCAAGCACTTGATCAAACCATAAGATGAGTTTTAGGGTTTAACCAACTTTAGAAACCTTAATAACTTGCTAAGTTGCTTAGGTGATGAACATCACACCACACTAATCATAGCTCAAAGGTAAATAACCGTGGTCATAAACATTGACAAAATACTAACATTTATATGAGAAATGCATGTCACAAACATGGCTTAAATTGACCTAATGAAGCTTGACTTAATCATTGTTGCATTATCATTGAATTAATAAACATGATGCTTAATGCATAATATGATGATATGGTGGGGTTTAGGTTAACGTAACACCGTGGGTGTTTGCAGACTTTGGGAATCGACTTTAGAGTTCAAGTAAGTAACATTGTTTATCTTTTTTTATCAGTTTATAACTCTTTTGAGTACTTTAATCCTTGTAGCTCTTGGGTTAGAGTAGTATTCGTAGTGTAAGCATGAGTGCTTAGACTTCGTTACTCGTAGATGTACCCTATCTTTCGGATTTGGTGGTAACATCGCGGAGGTGACCTTATAGCTCCGTTGAATCTTATATAACCCACTATCCCATCGGTAGGCCGAGCAGAAGAATAATTGGTAGTAGGGTTACAGTTTCGCCTGTACTCTTCTATTCAATTTCCCAATGAAACATCCTAGACATCTCTTACTTGAGCCTGAATTAGAAGTCTTAGTTGTCTTCTCTATATCCCTATCTTCTACGTCCTTGTTTGCTACTCGGTGGTTAAATTGTAGTTTAGATAACCCTCACACATCTTCCTTTGGGTTTGATATTAAAACTAGGTCTATTCATCCGGTGAAGTGTTGCATCGTATCCATGCGCTTGCGGATTATTCAGTAGGCATTAACAGATACCAACAGCCAGCAAGCTTGGGTGGCAATTTGCGAACTCCTATATGAATACCTGCACATGGTGGACTACAAGGGATGGACAGGGCTGTCACCACATGCAGCCTACCCCTCAACCATGGAGCACCGTCACATTCGAAGGTTCCCGTATACCCGAGCACCATACCGTGTATAAAGAAACAACTCATATCACCACTCGACTCGACCCCCTACGGATCGCCAAGCATAGGACAAGGGCAAACTCAAAGGAACGACGAACCACCATCTCAACTTAGCTCTAATTCTTACCATACATGCTTTATGGATGATTAAGCATAAAGTTTCATATGCTAAACTAATAACATAATAACTTTGCTCTAGTTCATAAGCATAACTATATTGATAATATAAGAACAAAAACATTGAAGAACTCTTCATATTGATCATACCAAGATTCCTTCTAGATGTCCAAGCTCTTCACAAGAGTCTTGCCTAGCTCTAAATACTACTAAAAAGTGTAAAAGTACAAATGTGCATGAGAGTGTGGCTCTAAGTGTGGTTATGTGTGTGGGTATTGGTATTTCTTAGCGTAAGCAGAGAAGTCCACAAATGTATGGAAAGTACCATTGTAGCACTTCACCCGATGGTAGTCAGGGTATCATGATCCACGAGGAATGGAGGTGTAAGTCTCTTAACTAGTTCTCCTAGAAAGATAAGAAGAAGGTAACTCGAGTAATGAGGTTCTTCTAAGGATAGAGGACCCAAGAGATGATATCTTTTGTTGACTACAAACTTGCTTCGAGCAATAGTGTACACCTGGTCTACCAAGCGATACTGGACTGTAGCTCTATGCCCTACCCAAACATGGAGGATTGCAAGGGACGGACATGGCTATCACCACCTGTCATCTATCCCTCAACCATGGAGTATGGAGCAAATGAAGGTAACTTCTAGCTCAGACACCACATCTATGCTATCGGTTACTACTCTAGCATTGGCTAAGAACTTTTGTCTTGAGTAATCATCGTGAGGACGATCGACGAACCCGCAAGTAAGTAATGAACAAAGATAACTCAAATAGAAACTCACCACCATAGATGAACATGAACCTTATACTTCAAGTAGCAGTTCATAAAGGTACAAGTGTAGAGGGAGTCGACAAGCCCGGCACTCCTACTAGTGTACTCGGATCGCCGGGTACCAGAAGTAGAGGTAGCCAACACTTTGTACTCCACTTTTACTCTATTCCCTCACTCACTCCCTATACTTAGCTAGAAGCTAGTATGAAAATGGAGCTTACTCTTCTTCTTCTTTTCCTCAACTGTATAATGATTACGAATGTGAGGTGAGGGTCTTCTTTTATAGCCCAAGAAAGTTGGTTTGCTGAGGTATTTTTGGTAACCACCACCTCAACCGACCTCTGAACTGCCATAGTGAATAGCCAGAGGAGAGTGGGCCCTAGCTGAGGTGGCAAGGGTACGGGCACGCGGCCGCACTAGGGGTGTCCCGTTTGCCACCATCTTGCTCTGGTCGGTTCTAGGATGGGCTTGGATTGTTCCCCTGTGGGTGGTTGGCCAAGATGTGCTAGGTAATTGGGCTTCTCCTTGTTTTGCTTTTGGGCTTGAGTGTGTGATGAGTGTTTTCTCCTCCTTTTGGCCCATTTTGGTATACTTTTATGCTTGTCCTACAAAACATGATAATCTACCAAAACTATAGAATTTGTTAATTTATAAGTCCTATGTCTAACTTTGGTGTTATTTTGATCCTCTTTTTTATGCAAATCGTTGGCGGTATATATTATGAGTTAAGAACAACCAATAAAATCACACTCGGGTCTTTGCTCGTCCTTGAGTAAAGTTATAGACTAAGAATGTTTCGAGCTTCACCTAGACCTGTGAACATTCCAAACGTCTACCATAACGTCTTGAGTAATTGAATAATGGAATGGCTTGGACTCAAATCTTTTGACTCTACTACTCTTTCGAAACTTAGGTTTTTGATTTTGTAAAGATAAAGATTGCTTATGCTCCTCATATGATACTCTCGAATCACTCCAATTTGTAAGTGGTTCCTCACTTTGTAGGATCGATGGATGTCGGGAAGGCCTAGAGGGGGGTGAATAGGCCTGCAAAAACTCGGCTCCAAATTTTATCAAATACGGGGGGGCGGGGCGGCACGCTTTGCCGGCCTCTGAGGCACCGCCGCCTACTGAGCGGGCTAATCGGCCTCTCCAAAATGTGCAAATCGGAATCTGATTTCCACAGGTTAGAAACGCATGAGAATGACCTACTCAATCCTGCAATATCACCGTAGAGCCGGCCGAAGACCGGTTGCCACAGAAAAACTCAAGTAGGGCAAGATTGAGCCAAACCCTAACCAACCCTACTCAAACAACCACAAGTGAACCAGCACACAAAAAGACAGCGATTTATCCCGTGGTTCACTTTTGCCACCAAGGCTTGCCCACCTCCACGTTGTTGAGGAAGCCACAAAAGGCGTGGGCTTGCCACCAAGGCTTGCCTTACCCTCGTTCTCAAGTCAAGAGACTTAACTCTTGAAGTGAGGGGTGATTTCTTAGCTGCAAATAAAATTTACAAACCTCCCAAGGCTGCCACACACAGGTTGGCAAGCTCAAGGGCGACGCCTAATCCTGGCTAGGAGCAAGCTCCAAGAGTAATAAACCCTAGAACCGCCTGCCAAATGTGAACCAAATGCTCTTAGACTTTAGGAATCAGTAGATCTGCTCTCCAATCGAAGTTTGCAGCCTTTTCTCTCAAGTTTTGATGGTGGGAATCAAAAATTTTCTTGGGAGCTTGAGGAGCAACAATGGAGGAGTGAGAGAGGTGAGCACCGGGTGTTCTCAGAATCTGTCTGAATCGAGGAGGAAGAAGGGGTATCCATTGGGACCGGCCCGTAAGGGTATAAATACCCTTACGCATTACCACAGTGTCCGTTATGGGCAGCACCGACGCCCTCACCGGGCGGCACCGACACCCCGGCGAGAATAGGAATTGGTTAAAATCAAGCTTTACGTGGGCTGTTCTGGCTAGGTGAGAGGATGTTAATCTGGAAATATGAGCATCTGGTTCCACTTTTGACCAATGGTCCTTGGATCCCCCTTTATAGTGTGGCGGTTCCTAAACTCAATATTCAAAGTATAAAAGAATTTAACCACTCCTTTGAGTCCAGGCAGCCATCATATGGAATTGGGGTACCCTCCGACCTGTACATCATTCTCCCTTTTGTGATTTTCTGCGTGTCATCTCGATAAATCTCATTAGTTCCCTAATTCGATTATTATCACCACCAAAACCCACAATAGGGCTTGATTGCACTTACAATCTCCCCCTTTTTGGTGATTGATGACAACCCAATTAGAGCTTACAAATGATATGAAATAAACTGAGATTTTTCAAGCCATGGATATAGGGTCTCCCCCTAAATATGTGAGTGGGATTTGAATTCCCAAATTTGGCATGAAAAGCCAATTTTCACAAATGTAAGTGATTTGGAGAGCCTCCCCTACATCCATGCTGTGGGGGTCTTGAACATATGTGTAACAGGAACATACGTGATACTTGTAATGAAATATGATAGTTCAAGCACTCAAGGTCTAGGCTGGTGCGGCAGAGCAGGGGCGGCGACGCATCGCGCCCGTCGGAATGCAATCAGGTTTTTCAAAGAAGAAACACATATAGAGAGCAATATAATCTCACAATATGACAAGCTAAAGATAGATAAACACAAATATGTCCATATCCATACAAATCGAGTCAAATAGGTAGCATAATATAAAATAGAGTTTTGGCGACTCTCTCAAACTCACAACCTAGAAACTACTCTCATCGAAACCGAACATAAACATAGCAAAGCGATTTAAAAAAGCGTTGACCCCCCTAATTTTCTCCCCTTTGGCATCAAGTACCAAAAAGAGAAGAGAAAAGAAGGGAAATCACTCATCATCACTGTCGGAGTCGACGACGGCGTGTCCCTGACGGTGAGTGGTGCCGGTGAAGCGAGTAGCATCGAGCGACGAGGTGGAACAGGTGTGAAGACCCGGCCTCACGCCCACAGTGGTGTCTCTCGGCGCTGTAGTAGCTGAAGGGGTCTCACGAAGGTGCGGATCCTCATAGATACCATGCAGCCCCTCATCATCACCATCATCATCATTGTCATCATCATCATCCGTGTCTAACAGGCGAGGAAAGTCAGGAAACTGAGGTGGAGGCTCAAGAGGTGGTAGTGGTGGAAGTCTCTGAGCCTCTCTAGTAGCTGCAATCGCACTCCTGGTCTCCATCCTATCCTTATAGTCACTCCTAGCAATGTAGGAGCAAGTGAAGAACACTGCCTTCACCCACTCAGCAAGCTTCTTGAACCCGGACTTCTTCCATCTACCACCACCCGTGGAGGACTCGGGAACATCTCCTGCGTGCAAAAAGAAAGAGCCCCCGTGGTGTAGTGACTGCTGTCCCTCCACGAGTCTTCTTGATCTTGCAAATTGTGTGAGCACAATCCTTAGAAAATCTCATTCCAAAGAACCCTCTCAATCATGAACATGAGGTAGGGAGCATAAGGAAGCTCTCTCCTCCCATCATCCATAGCAAAACTCAACTCAACCCACATGAATCTAGGCACATTGAACTTCTCGCCATCAGGAAAGCGACTCAGCACATTGGTGATGTACCCATTTAGATCAGTGGCATTCTCCTTGGGGTTGAGAGTGGTCCTAATAATGTTGTTCATGATGTAGTAGAAACTCCTCAAACCGGTTCTCCTCCCATCTTCCTCACTAGGCTTCCCCACATGAAGCTCACCTCCCGACGGCTCAAGGCGGCGCACATCATGAATACCGACCGTAAGTCCTATGCACCCTGACCAAACCTAAGAATATGAAAGAAGGTGACAAAGTCAATCCGATAATGCCTCCCATCTGTCATCCAATGCATCTCATCGGTGTCCTTGTTCTAAAAAGTAGGTGGCATGGAACCGAGCAAGGACCTCCTGTTCCAATCATACCGAAACTCATGATATCTATCAACTCAAAGTGGTCACGAGGCACGAATCAACTCGTAGCAAACTCTTGCACATTCTTGTCCTCTAACTCATTGAAATCAATGTACTGTATGTTACAAATTTTTTTCCTTTTGGCTTGGACAAGATGGCGTTGGCATAGAAGTTGGAATGGAACACATTCGAGAACATGTAGTCAATGCCCGAGGATCCGGGCATGGCATAGGGATCAACCTCTCTCGCCTCTCCGGTCCCCTTCCAACTCTTGGGTAATCTACCACCGCATCTTTGCAAAGCCGGTCCCGAGTGCTCTCAACTCAAACTCATCTGTATTGTCTCTCATATAGCTGTCATCAAACTCCATGATGTGCAAGGGGGTGCTAGGCCACACTAGGATAGTGAACCCAATCCTTTGGTTGTGCTCCTCTTCTGCCATTTCTTGCTCACGTGCCGCACGATCACGGTGAACATAGGAGCTCCTCCCCCTGCCTCTACGGATCATCTCCTTTGTAGACAACTTTCTCTTGCCCCTTCCATCATCTCCACCTTCCTCCATCTTGCTCCACACCTAGGAGAGGGAAGAGAAGAAGGGGAGGAGGCCGAGCCCGACCCGGCCCCGCCCACCACCACCAAAGGGGAGGCACTTTGCTGCTCTGCGCTTTCTTGCCGGCGGGAAGGCAGCGGCCGCCCCTCTGTCCTCCACGCAAGAGAGGGAGAGGAGAGGAGAGAAGAGGGCGTTAGTGCAGTCGAACAAAGGGAAGAGGAGAGAGGTACGCTGACCCGAAAAAGGGGTAAAAGGGGTAAAACCACGGGCCAATAGTAAGAAAAAAGGTTCAGACACCCGATCCAAAGGGCGGCGCTGCCGCCCTGCTCTCAAAAAATGGGTTAAGCTACACTCTATCTCACTCTCTTTTGACTCGAGATATGGACACCCAGACCTGCAAGTTTCATGACCAGAAACATTCAACCAATAA